>BSBM01001261.1:3712500-4045000 GCA_027924585.1 Larix kaempferi
TATTGATTAGTTCATGAAATTTTGTCCATGCTCTCATCTTCATGCTATGTTTATTTGATGTAGAAAAGCTATCAAAATTTTTCCAAGGCATCTCTAGCATAAACTCTTTTTTATTTGAAAAAAATACAAATAAATGGTTTAATAAACCTCCATCTTTTACACATTGTACACCATAGCAAAATCTATAGCATAAAATATCAAACTATTGCTCCCCCACACATTCCCATCTATGATGAGGTTCTCTCTTGAGCCTCTTCAATTTGAATAAAATCATAAGAAGCAATCATGGGAGAGGGTCCATATTGATTAGTTCATGAAATTTGTCCATGCTCTCATCTTCATGCTATGTTTATCATAATGTTTCTTTAATATCATGCCTTTAATCTTGACTACTTGCCTCTACCTCATTGAATTCTCCTTCCTTGGAGGAATTTGCAAAATCCTCATTGTGTAATTAGTAAACTTATTCTCTTTACCTTATTTGATGTAAAAAAACTATCAAACTATTCCCAAGGCATCTATAGCCATCTCTATTGTAGGGTGTTACTACCATAATTTGTATGAATTCATGGCTAGGAAAGACACTAGTTTCTCCACTCTACACTTGACCAACCATCATCTATATTGATTGGAATTGTAAGGGATAATGATGTTTATTCGAATACAAATAAACAAACATAGTCTGTAGTTGTATGTGTTAATTTGTAAAGTGGTAAGTTATGTTGGAATGTGTCAATTTCATTGTATAATGGAACTAATATCTTATTTGTTGTTTCTTTTGCGAGGGTAGGCCTGATAGTTTTGTTAAAGAGATTTTTGGAGATGGAAAACTCATGCAACAGAACAAAAAAGTATAGAAGGAATCTTCCCATTGAAAAGGTCAATGAGTTAAGAGAAAAGGCCAGGTTGGGAATGGAAATATTGAGACATGGTCCTATCATTGCCATGGATCCTTCTACTAATCCTAACACAGTTGTTGGCATGACAACCTCTTGTTCAGAACCACAAGTAAAGCAGTCGCGTCCAATGGACCCAACTCAAATTCCAACATCAACACAATCTCCAACCAACAATCCATCAATGAGTCATGCTGAAGTTCCTCACGACATAGGAATTTTGGGAGATGCTGCATGTGTAGAGATGGACGTACAAGCCTTGCATAATTTGCAATCTCCCCAAGAAGACCACAACCATGTCGACCACACTCCCATTATGGCCCAATCTGTGAATGAAGCACCACAACAAACAAGCTCTGGTATTCATGTCTCATGTCCACCCTCCCTACCTCGACTGTCCAGTGCAAGAAGAAGAAATCCTAGACGTATTCATGTGGATGAAAGTGTTATGTTGGGACTTGAAGGTAAGTTTCCAAAACGCACTATTGAATGGCAATGCAACAAAATTGTCAAGGAATATTTTGAATCCAAAGGTGATGCAGGTAAATGCCAATTATTGCTATGTTTTTTAAAGTCACATTGTTTAGCTGTTGTTAGGAGAATTTTGGGCATAAAGATAGTTAAAAGTTCAGAGGCTAGCAGTCATATTGTTAGAAATCTCCAATCTGCATTTAATGCGATTGGGAAGACATCTTGTACACAAGATCTTTGGGCGGCTTGTCGTGTTTTAGCAGAATCAGTTGTAAGCAAGTCCATAAGGCAACATCGCTTGCTATCACACACTTATCACATACTCAAATTAAATAGAAAAACTATTAAAAAGTACTTTGTTATAAGATAAAATCTTGACACTCCGGGTGCAAATGATTGTTGGGCTTTTGTTTGTAGGTTTCCTTGTGTAGATAGGAAGCTAATTAATGCTATTAAGGAGTTAGTACAAAAGTTTTGGCATGATCATACTAGAACTTCATCAAACCAAAAAGACGTGCTAAAGCTGAGAAAAGGTTCTACTGAACGTGAACCCCATGTTAAACACTTCCTTGACACCAGACAGACTGAACTCTATGAGAGATTTAGGAATGAGCACACACAATTGAGACTGGGCCAAAGGTCCTTTGAGAAATGCAAACCATGGTATGTTCGTATATGCATTGATCGAAACACCTGTTGTTGTAGATACCATGTAGAATACCAATATTATTATGACACATATAAACATATATTTTTTGATTTGCATACTAAAATTGTGCAGGGATGCAATGAATCCATACTACCACCGAATGCATCAAGGGACTTTATCCACAACATCATGTGTCCAAGGCCCGAAGGACAAAAATATTGTAATACCACATTTTGACCCTTAGGATATATTAGATTTTAATGTAAATATTGTATATATTTGATGTATGTTTCCCTAGCGTGGAGCTCAAGGCCAAGGCCCCGCTAGTGGATTCTCGAATTTTATTTAAAAGACAAGTATTAGATATTATGTTACCCATTTGATATTTAGCCATGGAACATTGTAAAAATGATGTAAATAAACATCATGCAATAAAATACCAAAACTGGCTATAGAAGCAACTAATGAGAAGGGGCCATGTGTATCCACTAGGGAGTGGTGAGGGGGTTGTGGGATTGAACCATAGGCTGCCAAATGTCATCTTGAGAACCCATTTGACTTTCTTTGCTGGCATTTAATTTTGTGTAAGAAAGTTGTTGAAGAAATAAGTCCATGGATTCAATGGAGCATGGGAAACCCAGAAATTCGTATGGCAAAGTATGGGATTTGTTTTCTTGACCCACAAAGTAACCCTAATTCATGGGAAGTGGTTTTTCCTCATTCCCATTCCATTGTGGAAGACCCCAACATCATTTTTTCATCCATTACAAATTCCCAGCAGTGAGCAAAACCATAAATCGCAACTTTGAAAGAACCCACGTTTTGAAGAGCCATAAACGCCCAGAATTGGTATTTGACAGTGAAATCCAATGGGGGATCCATAGATATGAACCTTGGGGAGAAATTGAGAGGATTAGATACCCGAAATCCATTGGAAAACCTAGTTTTTATAGCCCAAAAGTACAGTGACGGGATTGAGTTATTTTGATGACAGAATTGTGAGAAACCCAAGTGTGAATGCTTGAACATAGGATTGGATTGATTGAATTTAGCTTGAGATTTCTATAGCTCTATGGTTGAGCTTACTGGATTAATATCCTCCTCCTTTGCTTATTGCATGCTTGGTAAACTCAATTGTGTGTAGGATTAGCATGACTGTTTGAGTGAAACTATGGTTGTGAGTGAGCTTGTTTAGTTCCTCCTTAGTGGATACACAACCCAACTTGGAGGTGATCTCTCAGCTGAAAGAATACAGGCTGGACAAAGATCTATGGTTGGGTGGAACGTTGCTCTCACATATCCAGTTGTTGGATAGCTTCGCCTCAAAGATAAGTAGTCTCTGTGGTTTAAATTATGATCATTATGTGTTCTGTTCTGCATGTTTAATTATTCATGTTAATTGAATGAAATGATTATCTTAAACTAGTTGGCATGAAGCCTGTGCATAGCATGAGAATGAGATTGATTATTGTATGATTGTTTCATTATTCTTCCTGGAAAAAATATGTTGATGCATTCCAGTCCGTGTGTGTGTTAATATGTTTTTAATTCCGTTGTGTAAATTCGATAGGCATTTGTATTTATATTGAGTATGATTCTGCACTACATTTCAAGATAAGTATTCGTGTGGGTTGAGTTACGTTAATTCTATGCTTTGCAAGGTTTTAATTAATGACTATTGTTTATATGTTGAATGCTTGATGAAATGGTGTGTGGATAGTGTGTAATTCCGCTGTGTTTATTAAGAATGAATTTGTACACAAGTTTGTATTTATCATGAATTTCTTACTAATGAATGGAGCTGAGATTGCTAAATAATCCCTAGTATGTTGGTCATGTTTCCTTCCTAGTAATGGATCAACGGGAGAGGACGTGATAGAGTGGTATCAGAGCCCATGTTGCAGCACTAGGGATGCTTGGGACAAACTGTGAGTTACAGGCAAGTAATAGAATGTTTTAACGCAACATTGGTGAAGTTTGTGGTGACATTTTTTTATTGGAAAAATGGTAGGATCAGATTTCTCAGATGTGGTAGAGGCTCACACAGGTGCATAGAGCTATGTAAGATATTTCCAACAGTACCAGACTCATCTCATTTGGTTAAGGGACGAGGGAGAAATGAACCTTGCAAGTTGCAGGGATGGAGATGTTCCACTACTGCGGATTTCGGGTTGCGGGAACGCAAAAGTTGAAAAATTGAGTTTTGGTTTCTGGAATATCCATCCCACATTTCGGGTTTCGGGTTGCAAGAATGAAAAAGTTGAGAAATTGTGTTTCAGTTTCCACAATCCCGATCCCTCATTTTGGGTTTCGGGTTGCGGGTTGCAGGAACGCAAAAGTTTGAAAAATTGCGTTTCGGTTTCCACAATCCCGATCCCGCATTTCGGGTTTCAGGTTGCAGGCTGTGTAAAAAGAATACAGAGCCCGAAAATTAATTTTTGGATAATAGGAGCCTGCGGAATTGGATTTGGATGAGTTCAGTGGCATTTTGAGGCCATTAAGGAAGGCAATGGAAGGTCCAGTGAAGATCCCGAGCTCATTATGCTCTGATTTGGCATAAAATCGGAATGAATGGCTTTTATAAATCAGTGTCCCAACGCTTGACAGAAGGTCATATTGATCTGAAACTGATATGAAGCAGTCATGGAGCAGGCACGGTGTTAAGTTTAGAATTTTGGAGCCAAAATCCAAAGGATGTAGAGTCGGGGTGTGCAAGAAGGTCAAAAAGCACTATTCCCGGCCACGTTTTGGGAATTTTGAAAAGCTTGCAGTAGATGACAGTGACCCTATAATTCGGAATCAAGAAATTTACTAGACTCGACATTTCATATTCTCATTAAACCAGACATATTCTATTAGACAAAGATCTTCCAGAAATGCACAGTTTGGAAGATAGCCATTTTTGGCCCAAAATTGAAAATTTTGGAAAAATGTGAAAGTGGAAAGTAGTCAAACCTAGAACTTTATAGAAGATGAATGGTGCATCAGAATAGAGATCCGCGAGCTACTGAGTGTTTCTTGTTATATGGAATAGCTTCGCCCGGTAGAAATTTTTTTCTAAATATTTATGGATTTGCTTCTACAGGTGGCTAAAGTTGGCATTCTAGAACAAAATACAGCTGTGTGTAAAAGTGCAGAAATTTGGTGAAAATTGTCATTTTTGTAGTGTAATTTCCACACCCAATGTCAGAATGGAGCACGTGGATAGGAATTGGAAAGCTTGTCCAGCAGGGAATAATGGTGTATGACCATAATTTGAATGGGGCTATCATACATCATAGATAATTAGAGCAGAAAAGTGCCAGTGACTGTTTTGACAAAAAATTATTTTAATAAGGGCAAATTCTAGAATTGCATGCCTGGAAAGTAGCAAGTTGGAATATTATGCACGAGTATATGTATTGAATTGATGCTTGGCAATTAAATCATAGCTAATGATTCCTTGTGTGTTTGGTAGAAGCCACGAAATCAGACCAACTATTATGTGGAAGAGGAATTCCATGCAAAGATGAAGAATTGGAATGGGAGAATTCCTTAACCCCTGTCTTGCTAACTATATTTATATTTCATAAGCTTTGTGTACATAAAATTTATGGGATGGGAATGCTGAAAATGCAGACATTAGATGGATGGCATGAATATGTACTAGTTGGTATATTCATAAACAATACACAGTGCATGAGAATATGTTTTTTCATGCATATGATATTACATATTAGTAAAAGTAGTGAATGTCTACATATGCAATGAACCACTAATAGTAAATGTTGTGGTTGATAATCACTATTGGTGTTGGTAATGGTTGTAGGACCAAAGACAACAGAAGCATAGCTAAATGTGTTGATGATGTTTTTGCATGTGCCAACAACCTTATGAAGAAAAGGCTGGGGTAGAAAATCGAGGATCAAGAGATTGGTGGAAATATTCTGTAATCCTCTGTAAGAAACCAACTGATCAGTTAACATCAAAGGTGTAAATGGGATCCATACAGGTAATGGTTTAATTATGATGATTGCATATGTGTTGAAAGGGTATTGGGTAAGAATCCATTAAAGCATATTTAGTAATCATAAAATGGTATGCATTTAGAGTTGAAATGCATTCATGTGAATGCCCTACTGCCATAGTGTGGTGGAGCATGGAGTGGTGAAAGCAATAGGCCTCATACCATGTGACTGTTTAGAAATTTATAATACATTCATATAAAAATATATCATTGCATGTGTATGTCAGTTATGAGCTTAATAATCAACGCAAGTGAGGAATAGTGGTCCTGATTATGGTAATGCATGCTATATGAGGTAGTCATGTTTCGGCCATAATATGTTTGAATGCAAAACATTCATGAACCAATGCAAGGTAGCATTGAGTAGATATGCATTAAGAGATTTTATAAATCTTGTAGCTATGCATTGAGTGGATGCATATGAAAAGTTTGAGTAAATGTTGTAAATGTGCATGCATAAGTGTGGGTGCACATGTTGTAATGCATTGCATGAATGCATGGGGATGGTATATGTGTTATTGCAAACTAAATAATGGATGAGATGATGAATTGATGATAATTCTAAGATCATTTCATGGACTGTTACGAATGCAGAATAGTAAGTGTATAAAGAAGGTAGTCATGATTGATGGGCTGTCGGAATACTCTGTGGAAGGGAAGAGTTGTATAAATCATATGACTATAAAATAATGAGTATCTAAAGTTTCATTTAAATTGCATGAATGATGCGAATCTACCTTGCAATTTTAGTATGATAATGATTCACGTGAAGTAAATGAGTTTGGTGATATTGATATGTTAACAACTGAAAGTGTTCGAATTATTGAGTGTTATAATTCTGAGATCACTTCAGTGACTGTTGTAGCAATGAACAAATTATATGCATAGATACTCATAGCATGTTTGGCTGATTGAAAGTTTCAGATTCCATGTAGAAATGTCTTGCGTATGGCAATGAGGATAAGACCATAGTAAAGATTGAACTCTACCATGTGAAAAAGCCAAAGGTTATGAGAAAGTTCTCATGGTTATGAAATTTAACTTATACATGAAACAAATCTGAAAATATTATGATTTAAGTTTATGAGAATAATATCATGGTTGCAAATCCAATTTCTGTAGGGAACAGATTTGAAAATTTTGATTTAGAACTTATGAGAAGAAATCTCATGGTTGAGAACTCTAAGTTCTGTTAAAAAGAAGGATTGTAAATCTCGGATTTGGAATTTTACTAATAAATGAATAATGACTATTTGGCTTATATGACTTGTGTCAAAAGGACATGTTGTAAGTGGATGTTCATGTATGGCAGCAAACATAAGACCATAATGGGAGAATTAATACCACTTACAAGAGCCAAGCAATATGAGGATAGCCTCATGGCTAAGAAAATCAATTTCTATAGTAGATAGAATTGCAAATTCATATTGAATTTAATTATTAATGCCATTGATTCGTTATGGAACAACCAGATTTGAATTTATTGTTAAATGTTGCTGACTGTTTGACTATTTAATAAGTGTGTCAGGAAGGCACATTACAGTAAGACCATGAGAGAGGGTCTGCAGAAGCCAAACTTCATGGGAAGGTTCCCATATCTTGGAACTAGGTTTCGGGTGAGACGCCATTGGATATTTTGATAATGTCCCACCTGCACTGCATGATTGGTAAACAATATGAGTGAGATGGTAAAGATTATGTTAGTAAGACATATGAGATTTATGTAACATCAAAAGGAGTTGGGATGGAAAAATGAGGGACTGTCAACTCAGAGAAGGGAGCCCCCATTCCTCATTAATGAAGAAAAAAAAACTACATCTGCAAATGGATAAGTGTTCTATAAACCTTGAATGATATATGTGTGTGTGTGTGTGTGTGTGTGTGTGTGCAAGTCTAATTGTTAGAATTACTATGCAGAACATATTCTATTTATGTATATTATTCAGACTACTTGAAGTATCATTAGGACCTGCATAGTTCACATCAGTGAGGAGTGAACACTTTTCTAGTGCCGAGTTATGTTAGGGATGCCAATATTGATTACGCCCTAAGGGAATAGACGCATTCCCGGTGTTTCAATACTTGATAGTGAATGTTATGAAATATGGTTACAATTTTAGAGCAATAACACTATTGAGTTTGCTTATACTACTTGTGTTGTCAGCCTAAATAGATGCAATTTGGTGTTGCACACTAAAGAAGCAAAGTAAAATGTTTTTGTGAGGGGTTGTGGTGGAAGGGTTGAGGTGTATGGAAGGATGTTGTGGATATTGTGGAGGTTGTAAGGATTTTGATGAAGGGTTGTTGTATTCCTAATAAACCAAGTCGGTGTACTGGCTTGGAATTTGTTACTTGGATGTTGTGAAAGTGTTGATGAAAGGGTTGTTATATGCCTATGGATCCATAGTAGAGCCTTGACCTAGGAATGGTCGTGGTGAAGTTTCCTTCCAAGTCGGCATGAAGGTGTACTGGTTGGATATTAATTATTTGATGTTGTGGAGTAGCCTGTGTGTTGGCTGAACATTCAAGTCCATAGGCGATCCCAAGGCTTGCAAAGCAAAGCAAGACCCTGTGGACCAGAGAGGAAACGCGCAATACAGATAAGTATTTGGTTATCTTACAGCTTCTTGCTTATGAATCTACATGTGTATATGATTTGGTTAGGATTTTATAAACTCTTGTTTATAGATAAAACCTATGAAAATAAACTAAACATGGGAATTGATTCAATGTTTGAGTGTAGGTATTATTGGAAGCAAGGACTATGAAGGCATCCTAGGGATGCATGTGGAAATGTGGCCGTCCTAAAGAGGTCAGCATGAGCAGTAATGAAAGATGGTGCTAGTGGGACTGTGTGGGTCCTAACAGCCAAGAGTTGTAGACAAACCATGTGGAGGGACTCCATGGTTGAGAGGTCTGGAATAGACCATAGACACTAAGTGTCATAGCCAAGAAGGGAAGGTCAAGAATTCACGTTGAAGTGAAAGAGGCTAGGAGCATGAAAACCACAATGGTGGTGTAGGTTCTAGAATGAAACAAGACTAAGAGGAGAAAATGCTCACTGCTCTCTCTTTCCTTTTTGTAGATGCATTTATAAAAACAAAAAATTGTTTGATGCATGTCATTACTTGAAATGATTGTGTTAATTGCTTGAAATAACTGTGAATGGATGAACATGAAGGAATTCATGTGTATGTTGGGAAAGCATGGCAAGTGTGAAAATATCATGGGTAAAACATGGACTACACATGTCAATGGGGCAATGAATTGACTGATCTTAATGTTTATATTTTGCTTGGCCTAACAAAACTACAATGATGCATTTCACAGGTGAGAAAGTGAAGTTAATTTATTACAATTGTTGCAAAGCAAGTGCTACTTGTGAGCAAAGTGAAATCCAGTTGTGCACATTGAACATGGCAGCAGACCAAAGGCTATTGTACTTGGCTGGAAGTCTCCTTCAAACAATTGCCAAGACCCAAGAAAATCTTGAAGAGATGCTCAAGATACAGAAGAGGCAGAATAAGATGAACCAGAAAGTTTTGCAGGACTCTATTTGTTTTCAAAGGGAGGTAAAAAGCATTATGGGAGCAATCAGTAAGGAAAAGGAAAGGGGATTAATAATGAGGCATTCGTCCAAATAGTCCATTAGGAAACGTTACAGGCATGAAGACTCAAAGGATATTGAGCAGGTAAAGATGAAGCAGCCAGTGAAATGTTGAAAATGTGGAGGACATCATTGCCTCTGCAACTTCCCAACAAGGGAACATCAAGAGGGTAGCAGCCATAAAGTTTTCAGACTGGTGGATGAGCTGAAAGGTCAGAACCAACAGGAGCAGTATGTGGAATCCAAAGGACTTGGTCCTGAAAGTTCAAAGTAAATGATAGAATGCAGGGAAGATCTACAAATTTTTTTAAAATTTTGGACATGTGAATTGTATATGTATTCCTAAGTATTGGAACACCAAGGACGGTGTTATTCTAAGGGGGAGGGGATTGTAATACCCCATTTTGACCCTTAGGATATATTATCTTTTAATGTAAATATTGTATACATGTGATGTATGTTTCCCTAGCGTGGAGCTCAAGGCCAAGGCCCCGCTAGGGGATGCTCGAATTTTCTTTAAAAGGAAAGTATTAGATATTATATTACCCATGTGCTATTTAGCCATGGAACATTGTAAAAATGATGTAAATAAACATCATGCAATAAAATACCAAAACTGGCTATGGAAGCAACTAATGAGAAGGGGCCATGTGTATCCACTAGGGAGTGGTGAGGGGGTTGTGGGATTGAACCATAGGATTCCAAATGTCATCTTGAGAACCCATTTGACTTTCTTTGCTAGCATTTAATTCCTTGTAAGAAAGTTGTTGAAGAAATCAGTCCATGGCTTCAATGGAGCATGGGCAACCCAGAAATTCGTATGGCAGAGTATGGGCTCTGTTTTCTTGACCCACAAATCACCCTACCTCATGGGAAGGGGTTTTTCCTCATTCCCATTCCATTCTGGAAGACCCCGGCATCATTTTTTCATCCATTACGAATTCCCAGCAATGAGCAAAACCAGAAAGCACAACTTTGCAAGAACCCACATTTTGAAGAGCCTAAACACCCAGAATTGGTATTTGACAGTAAAATCCAATGGGGGATCCATAGATATGAACCTTGGGGAGAAATTGAGAGGATTAGATACCCTGAAATCCATTGGAAAACCCATTTTTTATAGCCCAGAAGTCCAGTGACGGGATTGAATTATTTTGATGACATAATTGTGAGAAACCAAAGTGTGAATGCTTGAACAGAGGATTGGATTGATTGAATTTAGCTTGAGATTTATGTAGCTCTATGGTTGAGCTTACTGGATTAGCATCCTCCTCCTTTTCTTATTGCATGCTTGGTAAATCCAATCGTGTGTTGGCTTAGCATGACTGTTTGAGTGAAACTATGGGTGTGAGTGAGCCTGTTTAGTTCCTCCTTAGTGGATACACAACCCAGCTCGAGGGTGATCTCTCAGCTGAAAGAATATAGGCTGGACAGAGATCTATGGTTGGGTGGAAAGTTTCTCTCACATAGCTAGTTGTTGGACAGCTTCATCTCAAAGATAAGTAGTTTCTGTGGTTTAAATTATGATCATTATGTGTTATGTTCTGCATGTTTAATTATTCAAGTTAATTGAATGAAATGATTATCTTAAACTAGTTGGCATGAAGCCTGTGCATAGCATGAGAATGCGATTGATTATTGTATGATTGTTTCATTATTCTTCCTGGAAGAAATATGTTGATGCATTCCAGTCCGTGCATGTATTAATATGTTTTTAATTCCACTGTGTAAATTTGGTAGGCATTTGTCTTTGTATTGAGTATGATTCTGCACTACATTTCAAGATAAGTATTCGTGTGGGTTGAGTTACATTAATTCTATGCTCTGCAAGGTTTTAATTAATGATGATTGTTTATATGCTGAATGCATGATGAAATGGTGTGTGGATAGTGTGTAATTCTACTTTGTTTATTAAGAATGAATTTGTACAGAGAAGATTTTATTTATCATGAATTTCTTACTAATGAATGGGGGTGAGATTCCAAAATAAGCCCTGGTATGTTGGTCATGTTTTCTTTCTAATAATGTATCGATGGGAGGGGCATGACAAATATTATGAAAAAACATGTCTATATGGGACATGTTCTAGGTGCAATGGGTTTTCTCTTTTGAACCGTTGCATCCATGAAAGTAAGGAGCACGAATTTGGCAGGATGGGCATGGAGATGCAGAGCTTTAAGTACGTAACCTATCAATTAGACAGTGCCAGGGAAAGTAAAAAGATTGCATTAGTGAAGTCACAGGTACAAATGAATATTGCATATTTTTCATATTACACGTTCAATTTATGATATATACATTTTTCTAAAGGCCAAATTGTAATATTTCCCTTGTTTTCATGGTAACAGGTACCGGTATGTGATTTCTTGACGGAGTTCTATGAGAAAATAGAGTAGTATGTTCATCATGTGCATGTAGCGCGATGGCAAGACGAGCAGTATAGAAAATGAGGGACACATTTCATGTTGGAACCATAGTGTCAATTGTGGATTTTGCAGAAAATTACACCCTTCAACCCCAAAATGAAATCCAGATTCAATACTACCATTTAGACCAAGTCAGCTTCATGGTACATACAGAGAGAAGCAATGGCAAGAGTATAATATTGAAGGAGAATTTTTTTTACATAAGTGATGATAGAACCCATCATCTTCATTATGTGCAACATTGTTTTTGAATTTTCTATGATCAGTTGAAGGAGAGAGATATACAGATGGATCAACATTGGATATGGTTGGATGGTTGTGCGGGCCAGTTCAAAAATGCCTGAGTATTCCAATGGATGAGTATTTTGCACAAGACTTATAATGTGTCGCATATCTGGAACTATTTTGAGACCAGGCACGGCAAAGGCGAGCATGATGGGGTTGGTGCATGAATCAAGACTGCACTACGAAGGGAAGAGATGAGGTTTGACAGGGAACCTCATATCTGAGATGCAGAATCCATAGTTCAATGGTGCTCTGAAACAATGTCAGACCGAGCAAGAGATCAACAAACATCATCAGTGGAAAGACGTGTGGTAAGAAATTTTTGGCGAGTGGTTGACATAGATTGATCGTGTTCCTATAGTTGCGGCACCGTACAAGGAACACGTGGATTCCATTCAGTTCGAAGCTCAAACAACCCCTTATTTGAAATTTGGACATGAAAGATTGCATGATTTTGCATCCCTTGCAGCAGTGGCGAATGGGATGAATGCGAATGCATGGACTGGGTTGATGAATGGGATAGGGTGTCACTTGCAGTAGACCAACATGAAGTTGTTGAAACAACCCAGTTAGAGTAGGTTCAGTCAGGGATTTCGACAAACTATGACCATATCTTAGATCTTGTACAACCAGGACACATATATGCAGTTGTTGCCCCAAAAGACAATGAATGGGGCACTAATTATTGGTTGGAACAGTGCATCCAAGGTAAGCAAACCCTCTACTCATCATTAATCGACGATGAAGGCATTGAATTTCCTATTGGCTCGATGGTGGTTAAGGGGGAATATCTTACACTAGATGGGAAGTCAAGAAAGACTAGTGGGCATGTATTCATGGATTACAGACCAGGTTCAGTGGTGTATCACTTCACAAACTTGATCGCTTGCAAAAACATCCATCTTCAGACAATGTCAAGCAAGATCTCAACCAAGGTACGCTACTACCTGCCTCATTCAAAGCACGAGAGATTGATGGAGACAATTAGCAACAGAGAGGATCTAGAAGGATTTATTGAATGAGGTCAGTCAACTTTACATAAGAGAAAGAATTGTATCAAAGAATGTTATGTTCTACATCGAGGTATGTGTAGTTTTATGTTATTTTGTTGGTACATGCATTTTTTGTTGATACATACATACATACATATATATATTTTCCATACATACATGCATACATACATAGAGATACATACATACATACATACATATGTAGAGATACATACATGGAGATACATCCATCTACCATGTCATCATTTCACCCTTTGTCATTAATGTTTTGAAAGCCAATCTATCCCTAGAAACTTAGTATAGCCCTAGAAGCACTAATATAACCCCACAAACCTAATCTAGCCCTAGAAATCCTAGAAATCTAAACTAACCCTAGAGACACTAATTTAACACTAGAAAACTAAGTTAGAATACTATAAACCTAATCTATTCCTAGAAACCTAAACTAGCCCTAGAAACACTAATCTAACCCTAGGAAATTGATCTAGAATCCTAGAAACCTAATCGAGCTCTATTAACCTAATCTAGCCCTAGAATATGTGAACCACCACACATACCCTCAATAGGGGGTATTTGGACTCCAAGTGGGTATACTAGTATGATAGATTCCTTACAATTATGACAATTAATAACTTCTCTTTTTCTGTGTAAGGTTATGTTATATTTTTCACAGTTATGGCATATTACTCTTAGACATTATGACACATTTATGATGAGAATTACACATTCTATTAAATAAAGGAAATAATCTCTTCTCATGCAAACTCTAGCCATGTCTCTTCCCTTATCTTCACCAGTGGTTATATCTTCATGATCCCTACCATATAACTCCTAGGGTTTCCTCGACAAACCTATAATCTCTAGGACATATAGGAATCTCTCATTGTCTTCAACAACAAGCTTATGTTAATCAACTAGCAACCATTGATGCCTAGAGTTCTACACACAAGTTAAAGAAAAAAAAGAAAAAATCCTAACATTGGGAACAAATAGCCAAAACCAGCAACGCAACTAGAACACAATACACATATTATATTTAACAATACACATATTCATAGATTTGGTTCCCCATGCTCAATGCTCACCCAAATCTAGCTATATTTTGGGTTTTTCCCCTTATCCAAGCATTGTATCATCAACCTAGGGTTTCCACTAATATATTCTAAATAGATACTAGAATCTCCTCGACCAAATTTGATGGACAAATGCATAGAGATCTTCTAGACTCTTAGATATGTATCCTAAAAATTTATTTTAAAACATGCTCATTTATGGTTGAAGATTGATGCTTGATTCCTATAGATAACCACTTAGAGGGAATTGTCATCATCATCATCAACATCATCATCACCATCATCATCATCATCAAAATCGTCATGAACATCTTCATCATCATCATCATCACCATCTTCATCATCATTGTCATCTCTAGGTTCCTCCTCAACATATCCGTCATCATCACCTACTTCATCATCATCATCTTCATCACCATCACCATCATCATCAACATCTTCATCATCACCATCATCATCATCATCAATATCTTCATCATCATTGTCATCTCTAGGTTCCTCATCAACATCTCCATCATCATCATCTTCTTCATCATCATCATCATTACCATCATCATCATCATCATCATTGTTACCATCATCATCATCATCATCATCAACATCTTCATCATCATCACCACTATCATTGACATCTTCATCATCATTGTCATCTCTAGGTTCCTCATCAACATCTCCATCATCATCATCTTCTTCATCATCATCAATTTCATCATCATCACCATCACCATCATCATCAACGTCTTCATCATCATCACCATCACCATCATCATCAACATCTTCATCATCATTGTCATCTCTAGGTTCCTCATCAACATCTCCATCATCATCATCATCTTCTTCTTCATCATCATCATCATTATCTTCATCACCATCACCATCATCATCAACGTCTTCATCATCATCACCATCTTCATCATCATTGTCATCTCTAGGTTCCTCATCAACATCCCCATCATCATCATCTTCTTCATCATCATCATCTTTATCACTATCACCATCACACTCATCATCAACATCTTCATCATCATCACCATCATCATCATTATCAACATCTTCATCATCATTGCCATCTCTAGGTTCCTCATCAACATCTCCATCATCATCATCTTCTTCATCATCATTATCATCATGTTCATCACCATCACCATCACCATCATCATCAACATCACCATCATCATCATCATCACCATAAGTGCCTGGTCGACGATTTTGCAAATTTGACCCCAATGTGCAAAAATTGCACACTCCCTTACTGAGCAAAACCCTAGTTTCCAAAATGGAGCTACAAGGTGACAACTGGGCCATGGGACCGGAGGAGAGGGGCACCCCTAGCACTATCCTGATGTCCTGAATCCAACAGATTTAGCGGTTTGTCAATCCAAGCCACGCTCGTCATTCTATGGCTCATTCTGTCTCGCATCCAAGAGGCCTTCAAGGACACCTACTAGATACCTACCGGGGGCATAGAAATTCCAACCATGCAACAAGACCGGGTTCCGGGGAGTCCTGCAAGTGTGCCTAGGAAGCTTCTAGCTGGGAACGATAACCATAAGTGCCCGGTCGATGATTTTGCAAATTTGACCCCAATGTGCAAAAATTGCACACTCCCTTACTGAGAAAAACTCTAGTTTCCAAAATGGACTTACAAGGTGACACCTGGGCCATAGGACTAGAGGAGAGGGGCACCCCTAGCACTATTTCAACGTCTTGAATCCAACTGAGTCAACGGTTTGTTTATCCAAGCCACGGTCGTCATTCTATGGCTCGTTCTGTCTCGCATCTAAAAGGCCTTCAGGGACACCTGCTGGATACCTACCAAGGGCAGGTGCAACAAAACCGGGTTCCAGGGACTCCTGCAAGTGTGTCTAGAAAGGTTCCAGCTTGGAATGATAGCCATAAGTGCTTGGTCGACGATTTTGCAAATTTGACCCCCATGTGCAAAAATTGCACACTCACTTACTGAGCAAAACCCTAGTTTCCAAAATGGACCTACAAGATGACACCTGGGCCATGGGATAGGAGGAGAGGGGCACCCCTATCACTACCCGACGTCCTCAATCCAACGAAGTTGACGGTTTGTTGATTCGAGCCACGGTCGTCATTTTATGGCCCACTCCGTCTCGCATCCAAAAGACCTTCAGGGACATCTGCTGGATACCTACCAGGGGCATAGAATTCCAACCGTGAAACAAAACTGGGTTCTGGGGAGTCCTGCAAGTGTGTCTAAGAAGGTTCTAGCTGGGAACGATAGCCATAAGTTCTTGGTAAACGATTTTGCAAATTTGACCCCAATGTGAGGGTCATTCCAAATTTGCTCAAGGGGGCCATTTCTCATTTGGAGGCCCTAGCCGTGTGTGGCCACTGTGGATAGGTCTGTAATGGACATACGCACCTGTGGTAGCCTACGGAATCCAAGTCTGCTCGCCGGTTTAGGTTTCATGGCCCTGGAGAAAATCCTCAAAGTGTCCGTGAATGGTCCCAGGGTGCCCGACTATAATTCCCATAGCACCCAAACCATGCTTGTGTTCACGAATCCGTCGATTCTGGTGGGTCCGGAACACCGATTTTCAACTAGGGGACCCCCCACACCGTGCCTCGAAGACCCAGAAATGGTGCTAATGAGCCATCTTTGGAGCTAGGGTTTTTCTTAGTGAGGGCCATTCCAAATTCACTCAAGGGGGGAATTTCTCATCCAGAGGCCCCTGAGCATGCGTGGCCACTGTGGACAAGTCCACAATGGCCACATCGGCCTGAAGGAGCGGACAGAATCCAATTTCGCTTGCCGGTTTGGGTTCCGTGGCCCCGGAGTAAATCCTCAAAGTGTCCCCGAATGGCCCCGAGGTGCCCCGCTAGAATGCCCGCAGCACCCAAACCATGGCTTCGTTTGTGAATCCGATGATTCCGGTGGGTCCGGGACATCGGGTTTCAACTAGGCCCCTCCCCACACCGTGCCTCAAGACCCAGAAATGGTGCCAATGAGCCATCTCCAGAGCTAGGGTTTTGCTTAGTGAGGGCCATTCCAAATTCGCTAAAGGGAGCCATTTCTCATCCAGAGGCCCCCAGGTGGGCGTGGTCACCATGGACAGGTGGACGTGGTCATTGTGGACCTGTCCACAGTGGCCACGCACGCCCGGGGGCCTCCACATGAGAAATGACCCCCTTGAGCGAATTTGGAATGGCCCTCACTGAGCAAAACCCTAGCTTCGGAGATGGCTCATTGGAACCGTTCTTGGGTCTTCAAGGCATGGTGTGGGGAGACCCATAGCTGAAACCTGACGTCTCGGACCCACCAGAATTGACGGATTCATGAACGGAGCCACGGTTTGGTTGCTGCGGGCATTCTAGTTGGGCACCCCAAGGCCGTTTGGGGACACTTTGAGGATTTGCTCTGGGGCCACGGAACCCAAACCGATGAAAGGACTTGGATTCTGTTGGCTCCCATAGGTCCATGTGGCCATTGTGGACCCGTGCATAGTGGCCACGCATGCCCAGGGGCCTCCGAATGAGAAATGCCCCCCTTGAGTGAAGTTGGAATGGCCTTCACTAAGCAAATCCCTAGCTCCGTAGATGGCTCATTGGCACCATTTTCGGGTCTTCAAGGCATGGTGTGGGGGTTCCCTTAGCTGAAACCCGGTGTCGTGGACCCACCGAAATCAATGGATTCATGAACGGAGCCATGGTTTGGGTGCTACGGGCATTCTAGTGGGGTACCCTGGGGCCATTCAGGGACTGTTTGAGGATATGCTCTAGGGCCATGGAACCCAAACTGATGAGCGGACTTGGGTTTCATTGTCTCCCACAGGTCCACATGGCCATTGTGGACCTGTCCACAGTGGCCACGCATGCCCTGGGGCCTCCTGATGAGAAATGGCCCCCTTGAGCAAATTTGGAATGGCCCTTACTGAGCAAAACCCTAGATCCGGGGATGGCTCATTGGCACCATTTTCGGGTCTTCGAGGCACTGTGTGGGGGTTCCCCTAGCTGAAACCCAGCGTCCTGGACCCACCATAATCAACGGATTCACGAACGGAGCCACGTTTTGGGTGCTACGGGCATTCTAGTTGGGAACCTTGGGGCCATTCAGGGCCACTTTCAAGATTTGCTTTGGGGCCACGGAACCCAAACCAACAAGTGGACTTGGATTTCGTTGACTCCCACAGGTCCAGATGTCCATTGTGGACTTGTCCATAGTGTCCATGCATGCCAGGGGGCCTCCAGATCAGAAATGGCTCCCTTGAGCGAATTTGGAATGGTCGTCACTGAGCAAAACGCTAGCTCTAGAGATGGCTCATTGGCACTACTTTTGGGTATTTGGGGCACGGTGTGGGCAATCCCCTAGCTAAAACCCGACGTCCCAAACCCACCGGAATCGATGAATGCATGAACGGAGCCACGATTTGGGTGCTATGGGCATTCTAGTTGGGCACCCTGGGGCCATTTAGGAACAGTTTGAGGATTTTCTCTGGGGCCACGAAACCCAAGCCGGCGAGCGGACTTGGATTCCGTCGACTCCCACAGGTGCCTATGGTGATTGTGTACGTGTCCACAGTGGCCACGCCCACCCACAGGCCTCCGGATGAGAAATGCCCCCCTTGAGCGAATTTGGATTGGCCCTCACATTGGGGTCAAATATGAAAAATAGTCGACCAGGCACTTATGGCTATCATTCCCAGCTGCAACCTTCCTAGACACACTTGCAAGACTCCCTGGAACCCAGTTTTGTTGCACGGTTAGAATTCTATGCCCTCAGTAGGTATCTAGCACGTGTCATGAACACCTTTTGGATGCGAGACGGAGCGAGCCATAAAATGACAGCCGTGGCTTGGATTGACAAACTGTTGACTCCGTTGGATTCAGGACGTCGGGATAGTGCTAGGGGTGCCCCTCTCCTCCAGTCCCGTGGCCCAGATGTCATCTTGTAGGTCCATTTTGGAAACTAGGGTTTTTCTTAGTAAGGGAGTGTGCAATTTTTGCACACGGGGGTCAAATGTTCAAACTCATCGATCGGGCACTTATGGCTATCATTCGCAGCTGGAACCTTCCTAGACACACTTGTAGGACTTCCTGGAACCCAGTTTTGTTGCACGGTTGGAATTCTATGCGCCTAGTAGGTATCCAGCAGGTGTCCATGAAGGCCTTTTGGATGCGAGACAGAGTGAGCCATAGAATGATGAGCGTGGCTCGGATCAACAAACCATCAACTCCATTGGATTTAGGATGTCGGGATAGTGCTAGGGGTTCCCCTCGCCTCCGGTCCCATGGCACAGGTGTCATCTTGTAGGTCCATTTTGGAAACTAGGGTTTTGCTCCGTAAGGGAGTGTGCAATTTTTGCACACGGGGGTCAAATTTGAAAAATCATCGACCGGGAACTTATGGTTATCGTTCCCAACTGGAACCTTACTAGACACACTTGCAGGACACCTCGAAACCTGGTTTTGTTGCACGGTTGGAATTCTATGCCCCCGGTAGGTATCCAATAGGTGTCCCTGAAGGCCTTTTGGATGCGAGACTGAGTGAGCCATAGAATGACGACCATGGATCGGATTAAAAAACCATTGACTCCGTTGGATTTGGGACGTCAAGATAGTGCTAGGTGTACCCCTATCCTCTGGTCCTGTGGCCAAGTTATCATCTTGTAGGTCCATTTTGGAAACTAGGGTTTTGCTCAGTAAGGGAGTGTGCAATTTTTGCACATGGGGGTCAAATTTGCAAAATCATCGACTGGGCACTTATGGCTATCATTCCTAGCTGGAATCTTCCTAGACACACTTGTAGGACTCTCCGGAAGCTGGTTTTGTTGCACGGTTGGAATTCTATGCCCCATGTAGGTATCCAGCAGGTGTCCCTGAAGGCCTTTTGGATGCAAGATGGAATGAGCCACAAAATGACAACCGTGGCTTGGATCGACAAACCGTCGACTCCGTTGGATTCAGTACATCGGGATAGTGCTAGGGGTGCCCCTCTCCTCCTATCTTGTGGCTTAGGTGTCACCTTGTAGGTCCATTTTGGAAACTAGGGTTTTGCTCCGTAAGGGAGTGTGCAATTTTTGCACATTGGGGTCAAATTTGCAAAATCGTCGACCGGGCACTTATGGCTATCGTTCCAAGATGGAACCTTCCTAGACACACTTGCAAGACTCCCCGGAACTCGGTTTTGCTGTACGATTGTAATTCTATTCTCCCGATAGGTATCCAACAGGTGTCCTTGAAGGCCTTTTGGATGCGAGATGGAACGAGCCATAGAATGAGGACCATGGCTCGGATCTAGAAACCGTCGACTCCATTGGATTTAGGACATCAGGATAGTGCTAGGGGTGTCCCTCTCATCCAGTCCCGTGGCCCAGGTGTTGTCTTGTAGGTCCATTTTGGAAACCAGGGTTTTGCTCAGTAAGGGAGTGTCCAATTTTTGCACATTGGGGTCAAATTTGCAAAATCGTCGACCAGGCACTTATGGTGATGATGATGATGATGGTGATGATGATGCAGACATTGATGATGATGGTGATAGTGATGGTGATGGTGATGAAGATGATGATGAAGAAGAAGATGATGATGATGATGATGGAGATGTTGATGAGGAACCTAGAGATGACAATGATGATGAAGATTTTGATGATAGTGAAGATTTTGATTATGGTGAAGACGTTGATGATGAGTGGATGGTGATGGTGATGAAGATGATGACGATGAAGAAGATGATGATGATGGGGATGTTGATGAGGAACCTAGAGATGAAAATGATGATGAAGATGGTGATGATGATGAAGACATTGATGATGATGGTGATGGTGATGATGATGGTGGTGATGATGAAGATGTTGATGATGATGGCGACGGTGATGAAGATGATGATGATGATGATGATGACGAAGAAGATGATGATGGAGATGTTGATGATGAACCTAGAGATGACAATGATGATGAAGGGTTTTGCTTAGTAAATTTATCAAGATTTTGAGTTTCATGATAGTGGCACCATTGTGGAGAGGGTGAGGAGGTAATGTTACTTGTAGGGAGGTTAGGACATATTGGAGGAAGTATCTAAAGGGTATAGAGGGTTTTGTGCTAGGGTTTGGGTGAGGGTGAGGGTTAGAATTATAGAAGGAGATGTTGATGAGGAACCTAGTGTTGATGTATTTGGAACTTCGAAAGATATTCACTTTTATGTTGTAATTGTACTTTATTGTATCCCCAACGGAGATGTATTATTCCTCTGATTGGAAGTGTCATCAGTTGTACTTGCATGTGTCGCAAGTTATATTGTAATTGCTGTAACTTATACTTGATGGGTTATTAGACCACCTTGATGGGGTCGACCCTGTATGATTCATGTGGGTCAAAGGTTTATTAGACCACCCTAGTAGTGGTTGGCCCATTCAACATTATTTTAAGTGGTTAAGTTGGGTCCGACCTAGTTGAGTAAAGGTCAAGTCAAGTTAGTGTATAAATAGAGAGTGTGACTCTCTCATTTTATACATTCCATTATTCACTCACTTCACATTAGTGAGAGAAGAGGAGTGTGCACACAAGTGGAGGAGGAGCATGCTGTTGAAGATATCTATATCTTGGGTTTGATCATTGTGATCCTTGTATTGATGCTTATTCTATCTTTGAGGAAGTTGCAAGGTTTTTCACCTTCTTGGGTTTCACCGATGAAATGTTTTGTGTCTCTTGTCTCTTGTCTCTTATGCTTGATATGTTGTACATGTTATTCTTTCAGTTAAGATCCTAGATATATTGAATTAAATGATGAAAAAATCACATGGTATAAGAGCTAGACTGAAGGAAGGCATGATATGGCATTTATGAGACTTGTTGCACTTGCGACAAATTGGAAGCTAGGGCTTGATATAGAAAAACCAGGCGTTGTGGAACTTTCACTATAAATCCACTTTGGTGAAGGTTCAGGATATGAAACTTCTACAGGTCATAGACAGCATCCCCATGTACCTTGTGTATGATGCACAACATCTGATTCGTTGTACTTTGTGATATATGATTTGTACAATATAGGGTTTCTGCCTCTTCCAGATCTGAGTCATAAACAGGTGACCTAGGCAAAAAGGTCACAACTTGGGCTAGGAAGCTCTAAATGAAAGTTCGTAAAACATGACAGGTAGAACACGGAATGTAGTCTCTCAGGTAAGTTTTTCAGAGGCCGAAGTTGAACCAGTGACACGTGGAATGCCGTACAAGTTAGCTCTCATGTTTTATCCCATAAACAGGTCACGTTGCGACACTTGGCATAACTCTCTCTTAGAGAATCTAATTGAGGTCAGACCTGTGGGGTTGGAAATATGACAGGTCAGTATACCACATGCCTAAGTTTCAGACCCCGTGGATTCGTAAATTCAGAGATGCACCAGAAACAATCAAGTGCATATTTCTGTCAAAACAGAATTGGATTTTGAGCACCTTCATTCTTGGCTTCTCACAACTGCGGGAATTTAGGGATTCGGAGAAAGTTGGAATTTTTTGAAGCAGAGTCCACAGCTGAATATTCCTCATCAAAATCGAACTTTAGAGACCAAGATCAAATTTTTTGGATGGGTAGAAGTTCGGGCTTGATCAAACCCTAGTTCGAGATTTTGATCGGAAAGATGGAAAATTAGGGCTTCTGCAAAAGTTGGAATTTTTGAAATCTGTGACCATGGATGGAAGATACTCAGAAAAATCAAAGTTTAGAACACAATATAGAACCTTTTGGATGGGCAGAAGACCTTGCTTTATCAAACCCTAGTTCGGAATCTTGTCCAGAAGATCCGAAAGTTTCAAAGGCAATTTTGAGGGGTCAAATTTTGCAGTTTTCAAAATTGAAGTATACCAGCTTGATCAGCTCAGCAAGGCACATCTTTCCATCCGTTCAAAAGTTTGAAATTCAAAATTTGAATTTTTAGGGTTTCTCTGACAAACCTTAATCCAGCTCCAGATCTAGTCTCAGCAAATCAAAGTGGATTGGGTTGATCATAGAAGAGAATGAATTGGACACCTGCATAAGTGAAGAAGTTCCAGTTCCAGAGGGAGATGAGGCTAAGGCCTTACACAAGAAGTCTACAAGCAATCCTGACAGGTATGCCTTGAAGAGATACAGGTATGTTTGTGAAATCGGTTCATGATTAATTTTATGCTATGTTTGTCTTCATATTATTAGTACAATCTTGATTAATCTTAGACTTGTCTTAGCACCTTGGTAAAAGTATGAATGCTTGTAGACATTCATTGATTAGGGTTATGAAACTTATGATTGTACTAATGCACCATGATGTTGTCCACTAACATAAAATGTACATCAAGAAAGACAGCTCAAGTTCTAGATCAAGAACATATGACCATAATGACATGAAGACAAAGACTCATCCATAGCCATTATAGAATCTCTACTTACAAGGTATGTATATTTTTGGTTCTGCAATGGTTAACTTATGAGTTATGCAGGTTACTAAGCACAAGTCATTGAAGAGAAAAAGAAGACATTGTTTGGGTATGTTAGACATAACTAGCAAACATGATAACCAGGTATGTTTTTCCTATATCAAGTTAGAATCCTACCTTGTGTTAGGATCTTATACGTTTGTATGAATGATAATGATTATTTTTGAAGTTAGAAGTTTAAGTAATCAAGGGTTTATGCATATTATGTTTCTTACTTTGATTAATGATATGACTAACCAGAAGAGTCCTATGGTCAAATAAGAATATGCATGATTAAAAGAAGTCTTCCCTGAAACCTTGAATACTAACACTTATCACCTTTGTATGAAATGATCATGACCATACATAAGATTATTTAGAATCATAATGTTTTGATAGTATTGAGATTATACTAATGTATGTATGGTTATGTATGAGATCTTGAGGATAACACAATGGTGACACTAGTGCACACTTAAGCGAGCATAGTGGTCCAGGATGAGTATAAGTTCAAGGATAGGTAATCCAGGAAGCAAAGATCAAGAGGGAGCACACTCCAGTAGTTCCTGCAAGGAAGCAAAGATTGAGAGGGAGTCCACCCTACAACTAAACAAAGATAAGTATTTGAATTGTCATTTATATGATTACTTAAATGATGTTGTCCATTCATGTACATACTTATGTTCCTAGATGCATATTAGAAAAGTTACATTAATGAACAAGATACTACTAATATACAAGTAATGGGTAAGTGGCCTATGGTACTGTACAACACTTCATTGCTACTTATCTAGAATGAAACCTCTTTGCTAACATGTTGGGAGTTGTGCACACTCTTAACAAATGTTCTGGTAGAGATGGAAGGCATATAGAAAGTTACCGTGTGAATACGGGATATGGATAAATGTTGTATTGAAGCATTGGCTAATATAATTGCATGACTGTATGACATATGTCTTTATGCATTATTAAGAATGTGTATTTGAAAAACTATGAGAAGTTTCTAGTCATGCAATTGAATTTGACTTGTAGGAAAGATCGTGTACAATCACCTACAAAAGAAGGACTACAACATTTGTTCCAACAATGAAGTTCAAAGAAAACTATATATTAAAGATATTGAAGAATCTGAAGTTCCCAGGATCCAGGATGAAGTAATGGAAGAATTCCATGATCGAGGAGTACTAGTCGATCATGAAGAATGATGTTTTGGATGTGGTCCCAAGACCAGAAGGGAAGTCTATTGTGACTTCCAAGTGGATCTATAAGATCAAGCATGCTGCAGATGGTAGCATAGAGAAATACAAAGCGAGGTTTGTGGCTCGTGGCTTCTCCCAAAAAGAGGGATAGATTATGAAGAGACTTTTGCACCTGTTGCCAGTTACACTTCCATCAGATCAGTACTTTCCCTGGCTGCAGCGATGAAATGGAAGATACACCAGATGGATGTAAAGACAACCTTCTTGAATGGTGTAGTCGAAGAGGAAGTGTATGTGGAGCAGCCACTTGATTCTAAGACACATGATAGGGAGTCATATGTGTGCAGATTGAAGAAAGCCTTGTATGGCTTGAAGCAAGCTCCTAGGACTTGGCATGGTAGGATAGACAACTTTCTATATAGTTTGGGATTTACTAAAAGTAAAGCGGATTCCAACCTTTACTACAAGGTTGAGGAAGGAAATCCAATGATACTACTACTATATGTGGATGAAATGTTTGTTACAGGTGAGGATAGATTGATTTCCGACACAAAGAGGAAGCTTGCTTCCAAGTTCAAGTTGAAGGACTTGGGGATGATGCACTACTTTCTAGGAATGGAGGTGTGGCAGAGTGTAGATAGAATCTTCCTTGGATAAGGGAAGTATGCAGTAGATATCCTGAAGCGGTTCGGGATGATGGACTGCAAGGCCATGGCCACACCTATGGCATCGAACCTGAAGCTATTGTGTGATGCTTCATCTGAGCCGGTTGATGTCACGATGTATCGTCAGATGACTGGGTCCTTGATGTACCTGACGAACACAAGACCAGATACTTGCTTTGCGGTGAACACCTTGAGCCAGTTTCTGACAGATCCTAGACATGTTCACTCGATAGTTGTAAAGCATATTCTGAGGTACCTGGAGGGTACGCTTGATTATGGGCTCAAGTATGATGCGAATCAAAAGTTTAACCTGGAGGGTTATGTTGATTCATATTGGGCAGGAAGTGCTGTAGATAGGAAGAGCACTTCGGGGTGCTGCTTCAGTATGGGATCTAGTATGATCTCTTGGTTTAGCAGGAAGCAGTCCTATGTGACGCTGAGTACAGCCGAAGAAGAGTATGTTGCAGCTTGTTCGGCTAGTTGTGAGGCAGTATGGCTTATGAAGCTACTGTCTGAGTTATTTGATCTCCCATTGAATGCTACCTGTATCTTCTTTGACAACCAGAGTTGTGTGAAGATGTCTGAGAACCCGGTGTTCCATGACAGGTCGAAGCACATTGAGATCAAATATCACTGTATCAGGGATATGGTGCAGAGAGGAGCAGTGAAGCTCTTGTATGTTGCAACAAACAAGTAGATAGATGATGTGTTGACCAAGTCGCTGGCCAGAGTGAATTTTGAGTACTTCAGAGAGAGACTTGGTGTACGTCAGATAGAGATTCCTTCCAAGGGGAAGTGATGAGTCCGGAGAAATAGATGCACATGATCCTTTCTCACATGGTGATAGATGTGTTCTCCCATGGTGAGATGTAAGGGATGAAGCCATTCTCACATAGTGATAGATGTGTTATCCTATGGTGAGATGTAAGGGTTGAGCCATTTTCACATAGTGATAGATGTGTTCTCCTATGGTCAAATGTAAGGGCTGAGCCATTTTCAGATAGTGACAGATGTGTTCTACTATGCTAAAATATAAGGGTTGGGCCATTCTCACATGGTGATAGATGTGTTCTCCCATGGTGAGATGTAAGGGCTAGATATGCCTTTCCGACATGGTGATAGATGTGTTCTCCCATGGTCGTGATGTAAGTGATGGTGCCTTCGCCGAATGATGATAGATGTGTTATCCCATGTCGATGGTGTAAGTACTGTATGATGTGCATCTAGGTTGTGCTTCGTGGACTATGAGGTGATCTGAAGACGATGATGTGACAGTAGGGTACACAGGTTTTGTAGAGGCATATAATCAGTCTTGAGATGCTCTTGCAGGTTTTTTAGAGCCAGTGTAATCAGTCCTGGGAGATCTTGCAGGTTTTGCAGAGGCATATAGTCAGTCCTGAGATGCTCTTGCATGCTTTGTAGAGGCAATGTAATTAGTCCTGGGAGATCTTGCAGGTTTTGTAGAGGCAGTATAATCAGTCCTGAGGTGTACCTACTTGATGGCTTGCTCGCAGAGATGATGAAGACCTACATGGAGGCTAGGCCTACATCCAGCATGAAAAAGGGATATCTCTGTAGAACTTCCTATGACGAGAAGAATTATGAGATAGCACCAGTGATCGAGATGTCGAGTACAATAGCAGTGATGATCATTGATGATGATGCTCCGTGATCCAGTGTTGATGATCCAGGTCCAGAATTGAAGACTTGTGCTTATATGTATTGATGACTTGTGTCAAGAGAATACCTTCCTAGTTAAGAGGGAGTGTTGTATTTGTAACTTAGAAAGATATTCACTTGTATATTATAATTGTACTTTATTGTATCCCCAACGGAGATGTATTATTCCTCCGATTGGAAGTGTCGTCAGTTGTACTTGCATGTGTCGCAAGTTATATTGTAAGTGTTGTAACTTATACTTGATGGGCTATTAGACCACCTTGATGGGGTCGGCCCTGTATGAGTCATGTGGGTCAAAGGGTTATTAGACCACCCTCATAGGGGTCGGCCCAGTCAGCATTATGTTAAGTGGTTAAGTTGGGGCTGACCTAGTTGAATAAAGGTCAAGTCAAGTTAGTGTATAAATAGAGAGTGTGACTCTCTCATTTTACACATTCCATTATTCACTCACTTCGAATTAGTGAGAGAAGAGGAGGGTGTGCACAAGTGGAGGAGGAGCATGCTGCTAAAGATATCTATCTCTTGGGTTTGATCATTGTGATCCTTGTATTGATGCTTATTTTATCTCTGAGGAAGTTGGGGTGTTTTTCACCTTCTTGGTTTTCCCTGGTGAAATGTTTTGTGTCTCTTGTCTCTTGTCTCCTATGCTTGATATGATGTACATGTTGTTCTTTCAGTTAAGATCCTAGATCTATTGAATTAAATGATGAAAAACTAGCACCTAGATATGACAATGATGATGAATATGGTGATGATGATGAAGATCGTAATGATGATGATGGTGATGATGATGAAGACTTTGATGATGATGGTGATGGTGATGAAGATGATGATGAAGATGATGATGATGATGACGAAGAAGATGATGATGATGGAGATGTTGATGAGGAACCTATACATGACAATGATGATGAAGATGTTGATGATGATGATGATGGTGATGATGATGAAAACGTTGATGATGATGGTGATGGTGATAGTGATGAAGATGATGATGATGAGGAAGATGATGATGATGGGGATGTTGATGAGGAACCTAGAGATGACAATGATGATGAAGATGGTTATGATGATGAAGACGTTGATGATGATGGTGATGGTGATGAAGATGATGATGATGATGATGATGATGATGAAGATGATGATGATGGAGATGTTGATGAGGAACCTAGAGATGACAATGATGATGAAGATATTGATGATGATGGTGATGATGATGAAGATGTTGATGATGATGATGATGATGGTGATGATGATGAAGATGTTGATGATGATGGCTTCGGTGATGAAGATGATGATTATGATGATGAAAAAGATGATGATGATGGAGATGTTGATGATGAACCTAGAGATGACAATGATGATGAAGGGTTTTGCTCAATAAATTTATCAAGCTTTTGAGTTTCATGATAGTGGCACCATTGTGGAGAGGGTGAAGAGGTAGTGTTACTTGTAGGGAGGTTAGGACATATTGGAGGAAGTATCTAAAGGGTACAAAGGGTTTAGTGCTAGGGTCAGGGTTAGAGTTATAGAAGGAGATGTTGATGAGGATCCTAGAGATGACAATGATGATGAAGATGGTAATGATGATGAAGATGGTGATGATGGTGAAAACGTTGATGATGATGGTGATGGTGATGAAGATGATGATGATGATGACGAAGAAGAAGATGATGATGATGGAGATGTTGATGATGAACCTAGAGATGACAATGATGATGGAGGGTTTTGCTCAGTAAATTTATCAAGCTTTTGAGTTTCATGATAGTGGCACCATTGTGGAGAGGGTGAAGAAGTAATGTTACTTGTAGGGAGGTTAGGAAATATTGGAGGAAGTATCTAAAGGGTACAGAGGGTTTAGTGATAGGGTTTGGGTAAGGGTTAGGCTTAGAGTTATAGAAGGAAATTGGTATGGTTTGGTCTAAGCTGGTGCTCTCAAATATCTATTTCGTTACGAAATATTTAACAAGACATGAATTAAATTTATGATAAGTGTGTTGTTAAATATAGTGAGCATTGAGCATGGGGAACCAAGTCTAGCCATATGTGTATTTTTAAATATAATTATGTTGGGTGAAGCCAATAACCAACATAATCAACATAATATAAGATTTTTTTGGTTTGGGGATATACCTCTATCACTCCAAGTTCATTCTAGCTTCAATAATGAGTTTTGACATCAAATTTCAATCTTCTTCTATGGTCATGTATTATTTATCTCGAGGAATTTATTTATATCCAATGTATTTGACTCTAAGAACCTCTCATGAGTGATTATAAAAAATCATGCCCTAGCGTGTGCAATAGTTAGTTGATTCCTTCTTGCATAATTTCTCATGTAATTTTCCAATTTACTTTCCACCACTAAATAGTCTCCTTCTCACACAACATATATGCATGAATGCATCCATTATACAATATGCGTCATAATTAGTATTATCGATATGTGTCATTATGTGTCATTATCCAAGATATATCTACATATTCATACACATAAATGGAAAGTGAGAAAGGGGAGAATGTAACTTTAGAGCCATCAATAATTAGCCTTTTATTAATCCCTAACAGTTATTTATTTTTACAATGATAGGATGATGCATCTTTATGCTCTTTACATAAAGGGGAGGTAACTATAGCTATTGTAACTATCTTTATCAGTCAGTCAACCAACATGACTACTTAGTTGCATCTTACATGTATACCTCCAGTCAACTCTTTATGCTAGTTGACTAGTTGAATAAAGCTCCTACAACAATGCCAACAGAGGATTTTCAACAGAAGGGATGGGTCTCTAGACCTCGAGCATGTTGATTAAAAAATATAAAGGTTATTAGTACCTAAATGAATATTTGCATGCTCATGAGCCATGAACAAGTCCTTGAATCACTACACAAGCTCTCTAGACGAGATACATGGCCTTTGTTTTGGATATGGATTCCATTTGGAGGTTTTTTGCACTAAGGATGGGTCTTTAGGTATTGACAATGATAAGGTGAGGACATATGAGGCCTCAAATCGAATATAAATGTTTTAAGGATATTATCCATCAAGATTCCCTCAACTCCCATACATGTCCTTTAAAAGAATTTTTTATCGTTGAGTGTGATATGGGTGCCAACATGAGGTTTTGACTACTAAGGATGGAGCTTGGCGTCTTGACCATGGTTGAGGTGATGACAATGAGGTTCATATGAATTCAATGAATCTTCCATGGATAATGGGGTAAAATGATGTGTTGAACCATTGAGTTGACTATGTTCAATATGTGTCTTAACATCAAAAAATCCAAGATACTTAAATTACAAAGAGTGATTATCAATATTACCAAAACATTGAAGACATTATCAACACTAAGGGTCTATGCCAACTTGTGCAAGCAGTAGTTCAACACATTAACCATGATTTCATTAAAGGAACATACTAACACACAAAGAACGATCCATATGTAACTACATTAACAATTCTCTTTTATTGCTCAATCCAATTGCACCTATGCACACCCCTCATGTTTGAACTAATTCAAGTGATATGGTTAACCCTTCCATCCAAGCACACATATGGATTTCTCATATATCTAGGTTAATTTGATATAATATGTGATGCAATGCTTGTTAGAATTGGCTATTTTAACCATTACAAGGTTAAGTATGGAAGAAGTCATCATCTCCTATTTATTTTTTTGTAGCCCTAAAGTCACAACACTTTGTAATGTAAATATCACTCAGTTTGTTTGGTTAGGTATGTTGTTGCTGAAAGGAAAAGATACAAGACCCCTTCAAATACAAGGGACTCATATTGAGGTCACTTGGTGTTTAGAAATAACATCTATAGGTATGTGAAAACTTTTCCATAACATTGTTATTGAAGACAAAATCATGTATGCAAAAATGTAATCAAAGACAAAGTCATATAGACAATTGCAGATCCATTTATTAATATGCAAAAATGATCCAATCATGTACACTTTTTGGAAAAATGGAACATCGTTCCCAACATCTATATAATGGAAACTCGTGCCCTGTACAAAATATGGTAACTCGTGCCCTATACAAAATATGGCCCATGGTTCCCTATACAAAATATGGCAACTCATGCCCAAAATGTCACATCGTGGCTAGTGTACATAGGAGGGTCTCTCAATCCTCCTACCCACCCTCGAATCTCCCGAGTGCATCTCCAAAATCGATCTTCCTCCTATTCACGCGAGAGGAAGATGGGTCCTTCAGGAGACTTGGACCACGTCCCCCTGAGCCCTGAAATGACAACAATAATATGTCAATTTTTCCTAGCAATTATACAAGTATAAAACATAATTTAAAAATAAAAATAGTTTTCAAATCTTAGATAACTCACCCCATGCGAGATTGTAAGTCGTGAGGGGGTCTCCCTCTTCCGTGCTCCTAGTCTCTCGGCAATGCCACCCTGCAACATTTAGAACAATCAGATAACTGATGAAATTAGATGCATATAGTAATTTTCATTGAAATTGAATGAGATTTTCATAAACTAGTCAATCTCACCGTGAACACAACCTGCTGGTCTTCAGGGCTGGCAGATGGAGCAGTCGGCTGGACACCCTACTCCGATGCTATGGTGGATGGTATAGGGGAGGATGTAGCCACATCGATGGTGGCTACACCACTGGGGGGCACAGTGGAAGAAGGAGAGGTGGAAGAACGAGTCATGGACTGGGGTGGGCGAAGTGGAGATGCATGTCTAGAGAGATAAACCCCAATTGGATGTAGTATGGATGGGGGCACCATGGAAGGGGAAGCGAGTGTGGTGGGGGAATGTGGGGGGGTGAGGTCTTTGTTGCGGTGGAGGGATGGGTGACTGTGGATGGGTGGTGTGTCATGGTCGAATGGGCGAGGGGGGAACATGCGAAACTGATACGGAGGTGGTGGAAAGGTTGCGATGGGTTGATGGGGCACAGGATATGAAACGAAAGGGGCAGCTGGATAGAACTGTGGTGCTGGATAGGAGGGGGGGGATGGATGGAAGGGGGTGGGGAGCGATGCATGGAATGGGGTATATATGCCAGGGGATACAACTTCCATATACGGTGGCCGAAATGCCTGGGAGGGAGGAATAACGGCACTGCCAAGCCAAGGTGCTCGCACCTGTATAGACATTTATAACCTCATAGTTTAATCTAGAAAAATATAAATATACATAGACAAGCCATCATATTTGAAATTAAATTTATGCTTTAATACACACGATACATACTCACGTGGAGATATGTTGATCCCCGGTGGCCATGGCTAGTCGCTGGAGCCTGCGGACACCTGTGCGAACACTACAATTTTTAGACTGAATTTATAAAAACAATAATAACAATATTAAACACGATGCCAATGAGAATGACAAAGATAGCACTTAAAAAACATGACTGCAATCTATTTATATTCAAGTTAGATGATAGTGGTTTGATGGGATGTCGATATTATATAACGTTTTTATTGTATTGGTGCGGTCCATTTGTTCAAGACTTGGTAAAGAACATGGTTGTGGCACTAGTACAAAATGAGAAATTAATGACTAAAAAAATGACTAAAATTCGACTATAAACGACTATTTTTGAGTCGGTGACTAATAGTATCCGATTTCCACTATCTTATCTCTAGTCGTATTTCACTAGTCATTAATTGGTTGACTTATTAGTCATTGATAGTCACTGATTAAGTCATTGATTTAGTCATTGATACTCATTGATTTAGTCATTGATTTAGTTATTTATACTCACTGATTAAGTCGCTGATTTAGTCATTGATTTAGTTATTGATTGTCACAATTAATGACTAAATAAACTACTAGATGATAACATATTAATGACTAAGCTAAATACAACTAAACGTTAGTCATGCTATAAGATACTGGAAATTAGCTACTAATAGTCGTATATATGCGAATTTAGTCATTTTCTTAGTCACTAATTTCTGATAGGATATGGAGGAATCGAACCACCAATCTCCTTCCTATAATTAGGCAAGTGCTCTACCATTGAGCTAGCACCCTTTAAGAAGTTGTTATTACTTGAAAATGATGATATTCAAACAAATTTTGCATCATTCAAACATACAAAATAATGATTACCAAGTTACTATAGATCTATAATGGCTTACGTTGCACTAGTCCTTCAAGTCTTTCAATTGCATTTATTAAGTGCAAATATATTTTTGCACTTAATAAAAGCAGTTGAAAAACTTGAAGGACTAGTACAAGGTAAGCCATTATGGATCTATAATAACTTGGTAATCATTATTTTGTATGCTTGAATGATGCAAAATGAAAAAATCCCATAAATTTATAGGAATGACAAGCATGCATCCATCGTTAAACTATCTACCGAGTCATCTAGAGTCATGCCAAGATATCTGAATTTGACTGAAAATTCATAAGTAACTTGAAGATAATGGTGGATGATGCCATGGAAAGGATAATTTCAGTTTATATAGAATAAAAGGATGAGCAAATGGTGTCTCAAACTCATCTTCCTCCAATGTGGGCCAAGCCATCCTCCCCTGTAAAATGAACACAGGTGCATGTTTCTCTCAAGTTCCATGAACATATTACACAACTTTCAGATAGTTTCAATCAGATTTGGATGTCCATATTAACTTCAAAGGACCAAGACTTGAACTAGTAAATTTGGAATATTTAAAATATATGTACAAAAAATCTCCACATCTAATAAACCAATACATCATTTACTTATTCCATGATATTAGAATGGATGGACATATTGTTAGACAACATTTGGAGAGTTTTTATAAGATTTGGATGTTCATTCCTAGGATGTATATGCCCATCCTAGGAAAAAGTAACCTCTAAATTTTTTTTAAAAAATCAAATAGAAATTTTGGAATCAACAAGATAGGATCCCTTGTAATTTTCTTTAGTCTCCAATGGAGCAACTCATTACCAAAAATGTATATAGAATAGTAAAAAGAAATATACTACTTATTCCATTTCACATCAAGAAGAATGGGCATTATCTCTAAGTACTCTTAGCCACTAGATAAATGGAAATGAAGTGAGATGAAATATTAGCAACAATACCTTCGAGTTTGCTTGCTGACAAGAAGTATGAATACTTATGTGATCATTTTTTTCAGAGGTGACTTAAACAACCACTAACCTACAATCAAGGCAAGAAACCATCACGTTTCCTCCAAGTTTCTGGATAATATTGTTATATTTTTTTATGCTTTTTGTCAAAGACCATAACAAAAACACTGAACAATATAAATAACTTCAATCTAAGCAATGCATAGGACATAATAGAAAGAACAATACTCTATATGGTACTTCCTAGTCAAAGTAGGAATGTCCCATATTAAGGCCATCAAAACTCACCTATGCCGTCAGGGACCTGATAACCTCCTTTGTGGCCTTGTATTTACAAGATTCTTCTGTGGCCAATGTAGTGGTTTCCTTTATGATCTTAGTAGTCTGATGTAATTCATTTTCTTGACACTGGCATAGCTTTGTTAAGTTTTCAACCTAAACAGTACCATAAACATTAATGAAACATCACTATCTGTTCACCCTACATATACCTATAAAGGATTATATATCGACAAGATTGCTTGGTCGCCATACAAGGAACTGTCAGGAATTGAAACAAGCTCAAATGTACTAAAATAAAAAGAAATTACCTGAGCTCTCAACTTCAGCACCTCTTGGATCAAAATATTGTTTTTAATTCTCATATTATCAACAACGGATTTGGGTGAAGCAAGGCCAGTCATTGTCAGAATTGGTGATGCAGATTGAGGTGGAGTTGGCTGTGCTAAAAATGGTGAAACAACTCTTGAAATATTTCCAACCTGAGGAAAAGGCGTAAGATGTATTTTCGGTACTGTCTGATAGATCACAATTAATAAGTTAAGGTCATTCAACTGTAACAAGGCTGGGAGTTTTGCAGCTCCACTGCACATTTGTTGATTGTACTTTTTACCACATTTATTTTGAGACTTTCCTTCAATCCATTTGAACTGTTCAAAACTAGAAAGCCATGGTGTCCTTGGGATTTTTGTTTCTCGCTTGTCCAACTTCTCTTTTCTATTATTATGTAAGGTTGTGCTAGTTTCCGATCCTTTGTTCAATTTCAAATAACAAGAATGGCACACATGATTTGCCTTATTTGTATTGGGAGATAATGCTGCTTTCACAACCTTCTTAGAACTACACGAATGGTAGTATAACTGTCGACAATGGTGGCAATTGTGGCGCTTTCTTGTCAATCCAAAAGACTGTCTGCACCCATAGCACAATGCACCTGAAACCCTCTTATGAAGGCAAATAGCTGCAGTGAAATTGGATCCACAAGCAATGTTTTTCACTTGTTTGTTCTTTAAAGCCTCAACAAGTGTTAGGGTCCTGCAATCTTCCATATCACCATGGCCAAGCCTTCCATTGGCCCCCTTTCCCCATGTATATACTTATTTCTTAGCTGCCAAAACTGCTACATGATATGCACTGCAAGTAACCTTTTAAACAGTTTCTTCTACCAACTTTCCCTCTACTAAGTTAGGAAGCATATCTTCAGGGTGAAGAGTACCAAGCTGCCCATAAGAACTGCTTCCCATTGTAAATACTTGACCAACTGCCACAACAACTGTAAGAGTTTTCACACAAGCAACCTCCTGTATGTTGTATTCTTTTAGTGTTGACACACAAATGGGAACAAGCTTCTTTTCCCTTTCCCCATGGCCAAGGCCACCTTTGTCACCATCACCCCAAGTGAATAGACTTCCACTAGAGCAATTTCTTGCACTGGAACATTCCTACCTAAGCTGTACCACTACAGCCGTATGCCACACACCACAAGCCACATGAACAGTCTTTAGACCCTTCAAACCCTCCACTTCTCTCGGATAACAGATGGCTTTACAATCTCCATGCCCCAGGACTCCAAATGTTCCATCACCAAATGTAAACAACTTCCCACCTATAGTGATTAAAGCAACATGCCATGTTCCACAAGCAATAAAGTTGATTTTGACACCCTCTAAACAACTAGAGACTTTCCTGGGAATCCAAAAACCAACATTGTTCCCATGCCCCAGAAGACCAACATTGTGACTACCATCTCCCCATGTGTACAACTCACCTGTCTTGTTAACTGCACATGTGTGGTACTCACCACATGCAACAAATGCAACCGTACTGTTTGCTAAAGCATCAACCAATTGTGGCTGAGAAACATCTACACCCACCGCATGGCCAAGTCGACCACCAGATGCCTCACCCCATGTGAAAAGTTCTCTTTTTCTTGTAATCAGAGCAACATGTCTTCCACCACAAGCAATGTTTTGCACATCTAGAAATAATGCTGAATCTAACTGCTTTGGTTGAAGCATGCAACTTTTAACACCAGAACTAGCTCCCATTTTGTGTGTCCCAAAATTACAAGAGCCATCCCAAATCAGTTCACCACAAACATAACTATCCCCTATAACATCATAATCATCTTGTATAGAACCTTGAGTTGAAGAACTAAGATTACTTGAAACACTGACTCTAAGGTCTTCTAATGACTCCCCTTCCATCTGTATGTATGTTTGCACTATTCAATCCCACATCAAACTTTTAGACTGCAAGCAGTTCTCACATGGGCTGTAGATCTGTGGCATCTATATTCCTGAGAAAAAAAATAAAGACTGTATAAGCTAAAAATGGTTGTATGTAATGACCCTTTTTCAAAATTCTATTAAAATGCCAATTTTTCCACTTTTTCCCCAATTTCGACCTTTGACTAGTTTTGCTGTTTTGACCTCCAAATCAACCCAAATGCTCCCAAATATTCTGTAGGAGTGTATGAATGGTATTTAGACTTGAATATTAGGTTCAGGTATGTTTATGGCCCTCCAAATACTGCTGCAAACTTGATTTGTATTCTGATCAATATATGTAATTTTGACTAGTAATTTGTGCATCAAATCCCCCCGTGGTAACACTGCAAATGGCCTTCCAAATGCCTCCAAACTCCCACGAATTTATGAAAAAATGTATGTAATGTGTTAAGTATGTGATTAAGGTCTCATATGCACCATTAATTGATTTTTACTACTGTTCTAACTCTTTCACATTCAACAGCAAAAACCCCCAATTCGACCCTTGGGGAAATGGCACTATTTCACCTCTCAATACAAACAAACTGAGTAAGAATGCTTCAAATGCTCAAGTACAATACATGAAGCTTGTATAATATATCCATGGCAGTATATGAATCACAAATATATCAGAGAATCATCCATCCATTTGAAATAATCAACCTTATAGTGTCATACATCAAAGGATTGGGGAAATGGACATTGTTTGCTCATTAATCAATAATTTTGCATACATTCAATGGGTATTTCGACCTGAGAGTTTCTGAATATGAATAAAAGAGGATATGAAGCCATTACAATCATAAAAATATCATATGAAGCTCTCCCAATGAGTGCAATATCTCACCCAAAGCGTAATCCCTCAAGGAGCCCGAATATGCCTTCAAAATTGGAAATGTTGGAGAGAAAGTGTTGCACTAAACCAAACCATGAAACTTCCTGTAGCTTCTACCTACAAATAAAACTCCATTAAAGAACCATGAAAGACCTGAGTGGCCTCTCCAAACACCAACTTGGATGTGAATCTTTCACCCTCGAAATTGGCTAAGGCAAGAAACTAGTCATCCACTAGTTCTCTCTTCACAAATGCAATTTTTCTCAAATCATCAAAAGAAATTCTCATACTTGATTTCTACATTTTATAACCAACATTAGACTTCAAGGGGTCGAAATCCTCTCAATAGATTCAATAAATTTTCATTTAGAAAATATTCCTCATTTGCCACTTATCTCCTAGTTCCAACCTTCCATCTTTTCCCAAATTCGAATTTGAGTCTCTTTAGCTTCCCCCAACTCCATGAGCACCTTCCTTGAGCCTATTTTTGGGGCTGACATGTCATAATGGTCAGGTGTAAGAATTCATGTCTGAATTTTGTCATAAATGTCATAGATGCTTCATTATTGTTGTCATAAAACTAAGGAATCTAGCCCAATTGTCCACTAGTCTCCAATTTGACTCTTCCTCTCCCATGGAGGTTACTATTCCATCCCATTTCGACCTTAGATGCTCAATGCCATGTGTTATGACTTACCAACTCACCCAAGAGTGTTCACCTTCCCATGAATTCGAATTGGCAAGAGAAAGCTGCCATGTGTCATTGAAAAATCAAGCTAGTGTGGGTCCCACCACCTCCATATGTCTCCAAAACCACTTTCCACTTAGAATTTATCTTGAATTTATTTATTCGCCATATTTATTAAATGCTTGAACCCTTCTAATGTCTAAATATCATTTATTATCTTCCTTATTACCATCCCACATGTGCCCATCCAACCTAGGAAACTAGTAGGATTGATGGGATTGTCTTACTATACACTTATTTGAATGGGAACATTACATTGTAATACAATAGAATACCTTTTCCAATGAAACCATCACGACATTACGCATCTATGATTGCTAGGAAAACAGACCAGCAAAAGAGGTTTAATCCACTCCAGGCTACAATATTTAAAAGTTAAAACTGAATGCTGATTTAATGTTTTTTGGGGCTTTCACTAAGAACCATCAAATGAATAATATGGGAGTGCATGGATAATTGCCAAGTGCTCTTACCATTATAGGGGAGTATGATGTGCAGAATGTAACATTGTAACCATAATATTCAAAACAAACCAATGCAATTTAGCTGAAAGGAAGGCCTCCATTTCAGGCTATAAACTAGATATAAGCAGTGATCACTGCTCAACCATTTTCTTCTTGAATGTACAAAAGAGGCATTAAATAATCTAACGTGCCAAAACCAACAACACAGAAAATCATGATAAATAAACTAGTGTTCTTTCAACACTAAAAGTGCTTCGTACACTATATTTGTAGTAATAAGAGTCCAATAAACTAATGCCAAACTCAATCCAGCTAGGTTAGGCAGGCAAAGTTAGTGACATAAGCTTATCTATATTTCAACCACAATAGATACAAAGACAACTACACTAGATTAAAAAAAAATATCCTTGCTTAAGCATTTAATTCTAGGACCTCTAAACTATGATACCAAGCAACTAAAGAACATCAGATAAATAATAATAAATACAGCCAAAAAATACAAGGGTCCTAATTACAAAATCATAAGCATGCAAAATAACTTGACGATGGAGAGTGGGACATAGATTATTGTGGCTTGGTTTATAGTTTTCTTTAAAGAACCTTACAAGCCTTAAAGTTCAGGTCGACCCACAGCAACAAAAGCTGCAAACGGGATCTCAATAACCTCCTTGTTCTCTAGTATTTTATGACCATAATTTGATTTGAATTTAGAAAGGACAACTTTGTCGCCTGTGCAAGTTCTGCATGTACTGTCTTGTCTTAGTGGGATTTCAATGGGATGCTTAGTCACTGTGCATGGAGAAGCTTTTCAAAAAAGGCTCATGTTTTGTTGAGTCTCAAGCACTGGGGAATTTAATTGACCATGCAGAACTTTTTATTAGTTTCAAAAATAAACATTAAAACTTAAAAAATACAAAATCATATACATATATATATATAGAGAGAGAGAGAGATGACATTTAATTCACATATTTGTGGGTCAAAATTGAAGTTAAAAAGCATTTGTATTTGTTTTTTGTTTGAACATATGAAGTTATACTTGATTTCTTTTGATTTCCTTCACCGAACATAATGACAACTTTTATCATAATTTTTTGCACTAATGAACCTTTTTCAAATTCAAGTCCTCAAATCCAAAAACAAACATGAACCAAGGGACTTAGATATTAATTAATCTAAGTAAATGTCTTAGAAATGAGGCAACTCTAGATGCTGCTGCCCCTATTGTAGCTATATTATGACTATTCTTACCATTTTAATTCCATTCACATACAACGAATTAATGTATTCCAGGGCTTCAACATAGTATCAATGGTTCCGTTATAAACAAGGAATGACATGGAATTTGCTCGTTACAAACATACTACCCTCCATTGTCTAGCCTAGGTATGTTTATTTATGTCCAATTAGATCTTTCCACTTCTACAATGAATGACTTGACAAATTCCAATGCCTCTAACACTTCATTCAAGATATACATCCAAATTTTCCAAGAGAAGTCATCAATTAATGTCATGAAATATATGGACCCACCTAGTGATTTTGACTTCATAAGATTGCACAAATCACTGTGCACCAGATCCAAAACCTATCTTTCCTTCCACTTTGATTTTTCAAAGTTCTCATTATGTTATTTGCCTACAAAACATGCCTCACCAAATCCCTTTGCTTCTCCTATCATGGTTGGGCACCATGTTTTTCTTCTTTAAAATGTCCATATATGAATAACTCAATTCTCCATATTGCCTATGAAATAGCACAATTTGTGATTTTGCTTCCACCACCATTGCCTTTAGAATTACTAGCAAAGAATCAAACTTGTAAAGACCATTGTCTTTTGTCCCAGTGGAAATGACCTTATTGTTGTCCTTTATGAGACACTTCTTAGCACCAAATTCCACCTACGCCTTTTGCCTAGCCATTACACTCCCAAAAATCAAGTTTTGCTTCAATCTTAAGTGCAAATGAGACACTTCTTACATTGTGTACCACCCATCTCCCAACTTTATCGGTACATGTCCCTGTCCCTATACCTTTTTTGTTCTCCTATCTCCCATAGTGACAACCTTTATTGTTAACTTGTTCTCATCCAAATCCTTGAAGCAACCTCTTTCATAAGTCATATGCATGACCACGTTTGAATCTATATACTAGACATTTGTCTCCATGTTCTCTTGTGAGATTAAAAATACAAAATCTTGACTTCATTCATCAAATCTCCCACAATTGTTCAACTTTGTCCAAAATGCCCAAATGGAATGCCATTGTTTAAACAAAACAAAAAGAAATTGAAAACATGGAAATAGTAATTTACTCTACCTGTTGGTACATTCCTTACAATGCAGGTGACAACCCCACCAAATGAATCACCTTTTGTTCAAACATCATCTATAGCAGCTATCATCTTCTCTGCATATACAGGATCTAGGCACCTTACAATATTGCTTTCTATCTGCAAAAGGTTTAAGGTTAAATTTTGCAACAAAAATAAGGTCAAAATTAATCTAATTCCACAATTATTCCGGTGATGAAATTCAAAGATAATTTTAATTTAACAGCACAATCACATCCAAGATTAAGCTAAAAGCTTCTCCTCAATATACAAATCTTTAAGAACAATAATAACAAATATTCCAGGCCCTATAATTTGGTGAAATACATCAGATTCATCAATTAATTGGCACAAATTGAAATAAAAGTCTATTATAATGGAAATAAAGGTCATCTACTGATTTTTATTATCAAATGTCATAAGGATACTATATCGCTCATTCAATCCATCATTCCTAAAATTCACAAAGTCATAGCTAAGTTAGAAATCCATCTAGACATGGCCCAGATAATTCAATACAAGCTTAATATAGATAACATAACCAACCCGAAAGATGATAATTTTGAGAATATGTTATCCATGTTACATTTTGAGAAGCAGCATCGATGTCATCTAATGTGAAAAGGTCAAAATCAGAAACACTCTGCAGAAATCAACATTATAATTAATTGCAAGAATTTCTGTGCACTAAACCCAGTGTATGTAATACAGGCAAATATAATCAATTGAGTAATAACAATGTGAATTAACACACACATTCACATATTCCATCATCAATACCAATACTAAGCTTGATATGCAATATGATAACTACTCGAAGCTGTATCTGCTTACTCTGCCCCCGCAAGCATATGCCAGATTGGCAAGTTTAGTTTGATGTACAAGCTATGTTGCGAGGTTAAAATCCAATGATATTGAGTGTGTGTGCATCCCTACAAGGTGGGTCTCATGTGCCAAATCTGGCATGCTGGCTAGGGACATGACCTAAAAAGATGCCTCTTCCCTTTTATAAAGGAAATAATGCAATTTTCTGAGTACACTATAGAATCCTTAATCCCTATATATGTCAAGTTTTCCTTGACAAAATACTTGGGGAAATAAATACATGCATTGGGAGATGGTCAACTATTCAACAACTCTTGCTTATATCTATCAACATATAGTATTTTCGGAGTAAGAGGTCAAACTAATAAGAGGTCCCCCTAGAAACAACATAAAATTCGACATAAGAAAGATACTAGAAAAAGACAAGAATAAATTGGAATCTTTTGTTGCACACCATACAAGATCATAGAACGAAGCATATTATTTCATCCAATGTTTATCCTAATTTAAGAAGCAAGAGTGCATACCTTGCAAGACATATAATGATCATACATAGTTAAGATACCCAATCTATATACAGGCTCTATGGAATACACAGGAGTAGAGAGACCGAGCCTTTTCACAGCATATGGCAAAGCACCAATATGATTTGTGTCTGAATGTGAAATCAAAACAACATCCACTGTTGAAGCTACCCTGCAAGAAAATAACAAGAATAGAACTGAAACCATGCTAGAAATTGACTTAAATGGGAAGCTACAGAGACCACAAACACAACTGATGTAATGGACCCTAGATTCCTCATGTTTGGAGCAAATATATAGCAAATCTGACAAAATATCAAATCGTTTAGTAGTATTAAACATACAACCATAGGTACCTTGCATAAATCACTGTTGTCAAAATGCACTTGCAGAAAAAATCAGAATAATAACATGATGGTTTAATATTAAAATACCATGAAGCAGTAAGGAATATATAAATGTAAGATTATTCCATGCCTAAAACGTAGGTGATATGAACTATAGATTCAAACCTCTGAATCAAACATTATGTACATCCTTTTAACTCTGCATATAAACAAGGATAGAGCATCTCTTCTGAATTGTATTATTCCATTTATTTGGAAACATGCAGATAATTAAGAATCTCTTCTGAAACAAACACCTTCTAAATTCTCCCAAAGGCTTCAAGTGCAGAAAGTGTTTGAATGTAATTCTTTAGAACAGATCTTGACTCACAATATTCTGGGATATTTTGCTATGGTAGAAAAATTGTTGCAAGGGGTTCCTTAAAAATGCCCCCTGGTTAGCCCAGCCACCTCCCAGCCCAGAGCACTTTCTCCGAGTGACATCATTAGCTCAGCATCAAGGACTTTAATGTGATCAACAACATTGAATACTCTTTCAATAACACATAATAAGACTATTGCCATTTCTTCAATGTGTTCCTAGTCTTTCAACTAGTTTCTTATACAATGTTTCCCTCATTGATTAAACCCTTGTGTTTTCCCCTTTTTAATTTTCTTTCATTGTTGCTACCCTATATTTGTTACTTTTTTAGGACATGTGCACGCACTGTTTATTTGTAAGGCCCATACTCTTGAGTCCCATTGACCTTTCTTTCAACATGAGTAACATTGATATTATTTCATTTCCTACACTTACTATCTAGACCTACATGAGATGCAGACAAAAGAGATTGGCACACATTGCATTCTCCTATATAGGCATTGGAATCAAGGAAAGGGCAATTATATTGGTCAAAATAGCAAGCACAAAAATTGTTCTCCTCTAGTACAAAGTGATCAAGGCATCATACATATCCTTGGTTGTCTTCTTCTCTACAATGTGAGGAATTAGATGATCCTTCACCAAATCCAAAACAATTCATTTTGCTTTGATTTATTTCTTAGTGTGGTTATCCAAATCCTTGGGATCTATAGGAAGTACCCTAAGTAGCATGGCTACTTGTACTCAGGGGTAGGGTATGCATATTTGTATTGGATACTCATACCCACGTACCCGAAACAGGATCGGGGATGTCACAGTGATACCTAAAACTTGGCCGAATTACCCGAGATGTTTGTCATGGGTTTAGGGGATGTTGATTGCAGAGGGGATACGATACCCCTATATTGGGGATGCCTAGGGACACCTGGGGATGCCTAGAGACCAGTTTGGTACAAGACCAACCAATTTTGTACAAGTGACATTAAAGTCAATAATATTAAATGGTATTAATAAATGCTTAAAGTAATCTTTCATTTTCTATCCTTTTACTTAAATTTTTAACATTACCATTAATTGTTTCAGGATGTTTGAGAGTGGTTCCAACCTCATTGGACTTCATATGCAAAAAGTACAATTTTAGATCCCATTTAGAATTCAGAAAACTTAACAATTTTCAAGATTTCAAGATTGCAATGTTTCCACTAGATTCTATCATGTATGAGGGTATGGGATTGGAATTTATTCAAGCACATCAACCTCTCTATGTACCTTATGTTGGTGGTGCTTATTGTTGAACTCCTCTACCATGACCTTAACAAAAATGTACCCTTCACTCAAGCAAAATCACTTGGGAAGCTTTTTCTACCTTATTTTAACACTTGGATTGGGAAGTTTCATCAAAGATTCAAAACTGTAGGGTGTTGACTAATGTCCTTGGAGGACCAACTTCAAGAGGCAACGGCTAGAGCATAGAAGAGGGGGGAATAGGGTGTTATTGATGAATAGGATCCCAATATAGGCAATGATTTTCATATGTAATTATTTGTTGTAGCATGAAATTTTTTGGACGCTATAGGCCATTTAGCCTCTTTGTTTATGTATTTTGGGTCAAATAAGGATCGCACTTGATGTTTTTTTAGTTGTATGCACCCTTGCTATAGAGAATTTGCATATTTGTGTATAATGGTTTGGATTCATATGGATGCGCATGAATATATATGTATAGTGAAAATTAATTAAATTTCATATGTATTATAATTTATAAATTTATAATTATAAATATATATATATGTGTATAGTACCCCGACATACCCAAGTTCCCTATTTCAAAGAGTGGCATACCCACCCCTGCTATACCTCTTCCAAGAGTATTTACATCCTGCACTACCATGGAATAAAGTTGGAAGCAACCTCCAACATGTGACTGGTCATGACTGCAAATCTTCAAACAAACATGAAAATAGATCAAAAACCAAGTATCAAATCTGCAACCTCTTAAAGGTGTGGATCACCTTTCTTGAGCACCCAAAATAAAACTCCACTCCTTGGAGCAACTAGGGCATCACACCCCACAAACATTCACAGGTCCTGATCTTTTCGGGCATCCACCCTTAATACCCTGCAATCACTCCATTATGCAAGTTGTTATCCTATGTGTCGACTCATTTCTGGAAAGTTTTAGTGAGCATGCTCTAATACCATGTTGAAATTTCTCAAATTGTGGTAAGCAGATTCTGCACTCAAAGAATAACTAAACCCTACCTAACTTTAAAACTGAAATGCTATCAAAACAACAATCTTCAAATACGCTAATCTACAAACACTTGCTGCTGGAAACACTAACAGAAAATACACGGAAAACAATGTTCTGAAATCTGCATCACTATTTAATTTAATCTGAAAAGCAGCAAATTCTAATTATATAGTTCAAAACATAAACTCTCCAACCAACATAGGGGTGCACCCTTCGTCTCTTTTAGAGAATGAAAGAAAAGGGAAGACACGATGTACCTGCATGATGAAAAGCATATTTATTAATACTGACATTCTTTTTTGGAAAGTGAAAAATGGCAGGAATCAAAGATAATGGGAAGATGCTTGGAATGGCTTCCCCATTTTAACATGAAGACACCCTGCAATCTACTTGGGAGGTTCACTCTTCACAGGAAGGATAGAAGACCATAGAAGTATTACAGTCCTCATTTCTCATAAAAGTATTACAGTCCATAGTTTACATACAGTACATCTTGGAAGAAACCTTCTTAGGTTTTAAGCCCCAATTACACCCACTAAAATTGTAGTAGTTAAAAGTAAAACCATACACCTGATTACATGCTAATTCGAAGTGATCGCCTTATAACCTAGAGACAAGGTATTGGATGGGTTATATTATATATGTGTGTGCCATGTTCAAGTTGTTGGAAGACCTCTCTCCTCTGCGTTTGATTTTGACACACTGGATCCATTTGATTTTGAGACACAACAGCCACAAGAACATTATATTCTAAGAGACTCAGGTAATCTTCCGCATCTTGATTCATTTTCAGAAGATTCTTCCAGAGGATTTCTGAAGATGAAGCTGGTGGTCCACCTGGTTGGCATGCTTTTGCAGAGTGGATAAGACAGATACGAGCTGAAAGGATTCTTTTGTGGAATCGTTCAATTCTTAATGCATTGCTGGGTAATGCAACTGTGGCAAATTTGATGCTTCCAGACAATCAGGATTCAGATGAAGATGATGAAGATGAGCATCTTTGTGGTGTGCAGTCAAATGCAATTCGTAAGAGCTATTGGGCTTCATCTTGAATGCTGTTGGCCATTATGATTATGCTTTGAGTGTCTTTGCATGGAAAATAATGCATTTTTACTGGAAAGGTTCTCCATGATTAGAAACAATTTCATGATTATCCATAGCCTAAACTTAAATTATGGATGGACATATGCTATGCCTTACTTATGTTGCTGCTTAATTAAATATATTATTAGTCAGATGACGATGACCTGTTCAAAATGGTTACTGAAGTATGTAAAAAAAAAAATTAACCTAACTACACGGATGGTAACGCACGACGCTATTCAAAATGCAACGCCATTCCCCAAATGTGTGCCGCACTGTTCCAATGCCTTTAAATAAATAGCCAGCCTCCCAACAGCTAGATGTATGGAGGTTTCGAGCCGTTGAAAAGGTGCAATGCATACAGACAAAAAACTCAGACAAAATCTCAAACAAAATGCCTTCATCCAGCCCTTGATTGATGAAGATAGAGATCCGGCCACAATGTTCCCTTCTTCGCTATACTTATCCAAATGCCAACTTTAGTTAGTTGGTGCTAAATTTGATCATATAATACCATTCTATATAATTTAAGAATCACTAAATTTTCTTCTTGGAATGGCGTGGAGCTGTATCACCTCTGGGTATAGACAGCAATCAACTAGAAAACATAACCTGAATAAATTTGTCCCTAAAATGTATATGGGATGGGTATGTAGAATGAATACGTTTTTTTGTCAACCTTGTAATTTTGTGAATTATGATGCCCTTCGGTATCAGAAACTGTCGCCATAAAGTCTAATGCAAAAGCCAAGAAATGAATACTACTAAGCTGTAAACAAGAAGACAAATCCAATTTTGAAAAAAGCAATAAGTTGGCTGAGCATTAAATCCTACGATAGCCATAACAATCTACAGCTATTACCATAGATAAAAAGCATAAAGGTGACTAAGGTATTATATCAGATTACACTTATTGTAACTGTCTGGGAAAAAGTTTTGTTTTGAAAAGAAACATCGATATTTTTAATAACCAGCAAATACTCGCAAACATGCAACTAGCATAAATGAAAGACAAATTACATTCATAAATTGGACATCGACTACCATACACAATATTTTCAAACAAAACCAGAAATGCACACAACGGTTCTCTCCCAGCGGTTCTCTCACACAACCTGAACACACAAGTATTTGTGTAAATTGTATATCCCAACATATATTTGCTTAAACTCTTTCTATCCCAACTCTCTTGCATTATTAAGCCAACTTTCCACATTAGTTGGGACAATGGGAAGGCCAATTATCTGACTGTGAGAATGACTCATCGATGCTCCTGCTGTGACTCCATCATTTTTAAAAACCTACCAAACATTTAATAATCTTCTAGAACAATGGTAAATTTTAAATTTATTCCACGAAGAAGAGACAGGCACTTCACAGTAGGGTGGAAAATCTATAAACTCTTTGTGCATGTTTAGCAATTAATTGAAATTAGGCAATGCATTGGTTGATTGAATATGGACACTGTCACAGGGTTACCGAGATGTATTTGATGATCTCATTGCTTGCAAGCTGTTGAAATCTTAATTTATATGCAAGTAAAACATGAAGTATACTTGATTCCGGCATGTATGACAAAGTCATAGAATGTTTAGGAGTCTCAACAACTACATCATGAGAGCCGAATCCAGTAAGGGTAGTATGAAGTGGGTTGGGAGAGCGATGAGAGAACTGGGTGGATGGATGATCCATTGAGAGAGCCGGGTACAGTTTTTTTTATGACTAACGATCCAAGCTGAGGTTCTCTCCGGGATTCTGAATATTTCAGGGGCACATTCATGCTCATGGTTGAGACAGAATGCACAGGGCCCTTGAGATTGAGATTGACAAGGGTTTGTATTGGATTTGAAGTCTGTGGGGCATTTGTCTCTGGCACGAGATATGCTTACCCATTTGTCTAGAATTGGGTCATGTAGCATCTCTAAACATCCAGTTGCTGTTGCTGGTCCTTCCAGTCATGTGGCAAAGGCCCTCTAAAATGACCTTGTTTGCACCATATAGATCTTCAACACTAATTAGAGTCCATGTGTGCCACTATTGGGTTTCCTAATTCCACAAATACTTCCAAAGAAACGAACATTTCCTAGCCAACCTTTTACCTGCATACTTTGGCAAGAGCCCAAGCTTGACTCTCTGAAAATGTCCAAAATTCGTTGCTTCAATAAAATCTAACAAAATGGAATTGCCCCTTCAGTTTCTTCCAATCTTTCCATATGCTCCTAAATTTAGATTTGGATTCCCCCCATTTATCACCCAATGATCCATGGCCCTTTAGGAATATTTCCAACATGCCTTTCATTTCAGTTCTTGTAACAAGCATTGTATGTATTTCCAGGTGAGTTTATTTGAAGTATTTAGGTTTGATTTGAGTTATTTTGCAGCTTGCATTTGAGGATTTTTTGTATCCAGGAAAGTTTCTTCTGAAGTATTTAGGTTTGTTTTTGGATATTATCCAAAATTTTAGCCATACTATCTAGAATCTCCTACCTAGATCAGAAAATATTCTTAATGAAGATTCCATCATCTGCATATTTGATCATATCCTTGTGTTGTCATCTTTCAGAATCTTAAAGATTTTATTATTGGCACCTCTTTTGTGTAGTTTTATGTAAATGGTCGCATTTCTATCCCCTTTCTTAAGACACTGGATATTCGATTTCTACCCTCCAAGTTTCAATTGGATCGCTAGGTTATTACACGTGCAAAATCCCAAAATTTCTTGTGGCATTTACAATGATCCATCTCTCTCCCCGTGTATGTGCCAGAGAATAGATAAATGGTTTACCAAAGATAGAGCCAGTAATTTGGATATCAAGCACCGATAGTGGAGATAAATTTGGAACATATCCCATTCGATAAATTCGTCACAGATGCACCTTTTGTAAACAGATAGACAGATAGAATGGGCATTGGGACTTTGGGATTTCATAATTGGATTGACCATCTATTAGAGATCCAGTAAGGGCGTAAAGAACACCTGTAGAGAAATCCTTTACAGTGGGAACAATGGGGGTATGACCAAAATGGGGGACATCTAATAGGTTCAAAATACCAAACCGAAATAACTTGCAGATCTAGGGCTTGGGGACAACTTTGCAGCATAATTAGTATTGGTGGGGACATAAACCCTGCAGGTCATCCAGCCTTGAATAACCAACCCCGTAACCTTTTTAAGGAAGACAAGAACAATATATGTAAATAAAAACAACACATCAGAGAAGAAATCTCTAGACAGAAACCAAAGCAGACCTACCTGGATAACACAGTGGTGGCATCAAGATATGGTATGCTGATGATATTACCCTAGGGATAAACTCCTCCCTCGTCTCGTGCCTTGGACACCATATGCCATTAAACCTTCGTTCTTGGTGGATGACCTACCTCCCTCTCACTGTGCATCAAATCCTCTATATCTAGTGCAATTTTCTTCCAAAGTTTTCATTGTTAATCAGGATCCTTGGGTAGTGCCTCATCCTTCTGAGAGTCAGTGTAACTAAGTCCTTGATTGGGGGAAGAAAATATGCTTTATCTAGGTAAATATGAATTAGTGTGCAGCTCCCCTCTCATCCATCATATGCTTTGGATGGTCACACCAGCCCCTGAATGGCATGGCAGGATTTCCCATTGACTGTATGAATTAGTCTACAGCTCCCCTCTCATCCATCATATGATTTGGATGGTCACACTAGCCCCTGAATGGCATGGTGGGATTTCCCATTGATTGTTCTTGTCATTCTTTTGGGAGACCCTTGTATTTTATTATTCTTTTATATATTTTTGTTATTTTTTCGTTATGCATTTTGTTATCTATTTTATATTTTTTTTTATTTGTATTTTTTATTTTAATATAACTATAATATAACAGTAACAATTATATTTATTTTATATTTTTTTATTTGTGTATTTTTATTTTAATATAATATAATAGTAACAATTACATATAATAATTTCATAGTATTATATAGAGAGAGAGAGAACCCAAGTGTTTGTCTACCTTAATGCAAGTTCACTTACCTCACTACTTGCCACTAGACCACACTTTAATGGTCTAATATTATTACTATTGACCATAAAATATAGATATTCCCTTAGATTGGAGGTTGGGGAAAAGTTTTGGCACATTGGGATTTAGGTCGGTGGCATTGGATATGACCACCACGTTGCCACCAATTGAAGGAACCTGCATGCAGGATAAGATATATGCATGTCTCGATAGATGCATAACCTAATGGGAAGTGATATGTGGAGGAGTTTCAATAATTGGCCACCGATGTAGCAGAGCTTGTGGAGGTTAGGGATGATATGTGGGTGATATTTTTATACATGCTAACTAGTGGGCCTCTACTCCACTAACCCATTATATTAACCTCACATTAATTAGTAATCCCTTAATTTATTGAACCACAATCTCTCATTCTTCTCTTTCTAGCAAGTTATTTTTCAGAATCCAACAATGGAAAATTGTAATTTTCACAATTTACTAAATTTTGACACTGTAGATGGATTCTGAATCCAACTAAGATGTTAAAATTTAGTAAATTATGACACTATAGATTGATTTAGAGACCCCCAATGTCACTTGACAATGGGAAATTCCAATTTTGACAATGAATTTTTACAATTTACTAAATTTTAACACTACAAATGAATTCATAGACCCCATTATTTTAGTAAATTGTAACAGTGTAGATGGATTTAGAGACCCACTACACATGGATTTAGAGACCCCCTATGTCACTCAGTAATGGAAAATTGCAATTTTCCATTGTAGAAGTGATACAATTAAAAATGACTAACATAAACTACTAATTAATATTCTTGTAGCTAGTCATATTTTTATTCCTTGACTAAATTAGTCGTTTATGTTAATCATTTTAAATTGTGTCACTTGTTATCTAGTCGTATTTTTTAACCCATGACTAAATTAGTCGTTTTTAGTTGGTTCATTGAAAAATTCTTAAATTTAGTAGTAAATCACTTGAAAAAATTGTGGTGACTAACTTTTTTAGTGGCATAGTCACTAATTTCTCATTTTGTACTAGTGTGGGGATCGTGTCCTTTGACTGACAATGGATTGGGCCCATGATAATTTGGCAAAGAAGGTTGAAAATTTATGCTTGAAGTGTTTGATGGCCAAAGTTGTCATTGATGACAACACGTTAAGGACAAAGGGGGAAGTGATGACATGGCAAAGACTTGACTGGACAAATGGTAAACATGACAAGCTTTGATGACTTGACAAGTGGCAAGTAAGCATGACAAGTGTAGAAGACTTGACAAAGTAGAGACATGACAAAGGATCAATGACAAGGACTTGATAATGACATTGATGACAATACATTAATGACAAAGACATGGAAGAGTTAAGAACATGGAGCATACACATGATGGCAAGCACAATGGAGATGGTGACATGGCTTGAGGGATGGCAAAGGTGATAGGTATGAAAAACATGGAAAGCATGACAAGTGTTTATGACAAGCATGGAAGAAGGACATGGAAAGCTAAGGACAAGAAAAAGACAAGTGACAAGCAAGCAAGCTTGATGACTTGTCAAGCATGGTGTTTGATGACATGGAACATGACAAGGAGGACATGCTTGGAGACAAGAAGGATTTATAACTTGGTGACATGGAGGATGATGAATTGGAAAACATAAGATTAGAGGACAAAGAAAATATGATGAGGTGGACAAGGAAGATGTGCGGGCATTTGGACGGCCCCTTGCGGGCATTTCAAATCACCATTGCGGGCATAATCAAAAGGACCCTGCGGGCATTCTTTGAAGCACCCACTGCGGGCATTTGTGGTGTATTGCGAGCATATTGATAAGGGCCTACAGTAATTTACATGAGACCATTGCATGCATAATCCAAGACCAATACAGGCATTTGTTGATGGCCCTTGCGGGCATCAAAGTGGATCCCACTGTGGGCATTTTTAAGAGTGCATTGTAGGCATCTTAAGGGCTTGTGTGTGTCTCACATTTAATATTCTGAAAGGATATAAGGTGACATGGCATGAAATTAAAATTAAATAAGGTAACATGGCATAGAAGGTGACATGGCATGGCCATAATTAAATAAATCATATTTGATTTATTTAATCATCTTAATGATAAAACTATAAATAGAAGACAAGTTTCATTTTTAAGGAAGCAATGTGTGAAGATTTTGGGAGATTGAGGAGATTTTGATGAAGGTGGTTGTCTATTATTGTCATTGATGACAACATTAATGACAAAGTTTAAGCTTGAAGAACACATGGCATAATGACATGGCAGAAAAGGTTGATTTGGTGGACAAACGGATGGGCATTGGAGCCATTGGCACACCTATTGAGTCAAGAGTCAAATGGCCCATACTGTGGCCATTTGAAGATGATTTGGACAAGGAGAGTACATGGCAACGATAACTTGGATGACATGGTGACAAATGGCGAAGCATCAATAACACACATGGCATTAGTTAAGCACAAGAAGAGAAAGCAAGCATTGGATGGTAGTTTGAGGATGAAGGACACTGTGGGCATCACCAAAACCCCAACTGTGGGCTCATCATTGGTCAAGTAAGAATGATAGATTTTGGAAATTTCTCTCCCATTTCTATAATCATTAGAGGTCTAGGATTCGTAAAGTGAACATGAACAGATGTTTCTAGTTTTCTTAGGTTTTCATGTTTTATACGGTTTCATTTTTGTTTGGCTAAATTATATGAATTTATAGTTCTCAAATAATTTAGACAATATGACAAACACAACTATAAAATACGATGATAATATGGTAATTACTGAGTGCTAATTAATTTGTAATTACTGTACACAAATTACTCGTAACAAGATCTAATTATTCAAAGTAAAGAAGTTACATGTGTGTATGGTGCTGCAATCTCGTTTGTTGTTGCCATGAATCGATCTAGGTCAAAGGAACCAATGTCCTCCCACCTGGAGGATGGAGACTCGGTCCTGAATAAATGTACATTAAAACAAATAAAGTCAACAATGTGTAATTCAAAGTTAAATATATTAAACAATACGATATCAAATAAAATACAACCAATACTTGAACATTAAATAAAACAATGGCTAACTTGGTCCATGTAGCTCTCTGAGGCATGCTACTGCGTAGGACCATGGAAAGAATGACCACAGTGAGAACAACGATGTGCCATTGTTCCAGTATAACTAGAAGGCCCCTCCTGGGTTCCACCTGTACCCAGCATGTCCCGGCCACCACCCATAGACAGTGCAGCTGTGTCTGTATGATCGATGTCCTCCCGGCTCTGTGAAGACATAGCCACAAATGTGGTATGTCTAAGCAAATGATGTGTGGCACATCTAACTGATTCATTAATCTCATCTAGGTCGCTACTAAACCTGGGTGGCTGAGGAGGGGGGTTTGGCTCTCTCCTGGGTGTAGGAGGTCCTCTCAGTGGGTTGTGGCGGGCTTGAGGTCGATCTTGGGCAGAGCCAAGACCGACACCCTGAAACTCAGTGATGTCAAAATAGTTGACATGGTATCTTAGCTCAAAATCAACCCACAATTTCTGAAGGAAATACTGTGGGACCTCCAAATTGTTGCACGGGGACCTGTCAAAGACCAAAAACCATCTCTTTCTCTAGTTATCTCTCCATGGATGGTAAATACACCAATCCATGTAAAATCGTATCTTCCTCACACCTAGAGGCTGTCCTGTCGAGGGAACTATGAATTTGCTGTACAATTGGGCTTTGGTGATGTTGAGGTCTTTTATCTGTTCTTTGAACATCCCAGTGGAGTAGTGTTCCCTCATTCGAGCCCTGTATTGGCTCGAATTTGTGATCTCCCTATGTGCAATGTTGATGGATTCAATAATGTTTTGCAATGATGAAGCCAAGGAAACCCGAGAGGGTTCCTTGGTGCTCTTCAATTCATCACTTAATACCCTTAATTCATTTAAATCTTGGTGTAATTGATCTTCGGGGTTTTCATTCGGTTCATTGTCCATTCCAATGTTGTCTTTTGAAGGTTAGGTTTCATTGGTTTCATCTAATGGTTCAGGTGTGTTTGTCATGTTGTTAGGTGTAGATGGCCTGCAATGAAATTTTTTTGGTTTTTTAATGCATTGTATTTTTTTTAAAATTAAAATTGAATTGGAAAACAAAAAAAAAACAAAAATAACAACAAATTCATGCTTCGTTGAGCACCTACCTGGAGACAACGTTGGTAAGGTGGTGGAGGTGTGAATTGGTGGCATTGAGGAGGCCTTAAGGTGCTCCAAGACGCGTTCGTAGGGTGCTTGTTTGGCCTCCGTGCACTGGCGGGTTTGTTGAAAATGACAAACCCGTGAGCTATGTTTTTTTTATTATAAAAAAGTAGGAACGTGCACGTGTCATTAACGCGTGCATGCCCTTTTGTACGTACGCGTTAATAACATGTGTGCATGCTTTTTGTCCACGTGGGCTCAACCACGTGGACGTTCGGCATTGTCAAAGCCGTGATGCGTGCGCGAGTTTGGAAGCTCATGCGTGTCGCTTTTTTTTCTCTGCTCATGCACTTCTGTTGCGGCCTTTTTGAGGACCAGCTTCGTGCGGGTACCCTTGACTTTTAAACAAGGTTCATTTCAACCCAAGGTTGATTTAAACCCAAGGTTGACTTCAATCCATGGTTGACTTCAATCCATAGGTGACTGCAATCCATAGCTTAATTCAATACAAGGTTGACTTCAATCCATATTTGACTTCAATCTGTAATTCAATTTTAAGAAAGGTTGACTTCTATCCAAGTTTAACTTCAAAACATGGTAAAATTCAATACATGGTTGACTTCAATCCATAATTTACTGCAATCCAATCTTGACTTCAATCCATAATTTTCTTCAATCCATGGTTGACTTCAATCCATATTTGATTGTAATACATAGCTAAATTCAATCCAATGTTCACTTCAATCCAACGTTGGCTTCAATACATAGTTGAATTTTAAGCAAGGTTAACTATAATCCTAGGTTGAATTCAATCCAAGGTTGACTTTAATCCATATTTGACTTCAATTCATATTTGACTTTTAAGTAAGGTAAACTTCAATCCATATATGAATTCAATCCATAGTTGAATTTTAAGCAAGGTTCATTGCAATCTTAAGTTAACATTAATCCAAGGTTGAATTCAATCGATTGTCACCTTCACTCCAAAGTTGACATCAATCCATAGTTGAATTTTAAGCAAGATTCACGTTAATCCAAGGTTGACTTCAATCCAAGGTTTACTTTTAAGCAAGGGTGCCTTCGATCTATGGTTGACTTTAAAGAAAGGTTGACTTCAATCCTATGTTCACTTCAATCCAAGGTTGAATTCAATACATGTTTGACTTCAATCCATAACTGGCTTCAATCCAAGGTTGCCTTCAATCCAATGTTGAATTCCATACATATGTGACTTTTAAGCAAGTTTGACGTTAATCCATAACTGGCTTCAATCCAAGATTGACTTCAATACAAGTTTGACTTCAATCCATGGTTGACTTCAAACCATAGCTCAGTTGAATCCAAGGTTGGCTTCAATCAAAAGTTGACCTCAACGTAAGGTTGACTTCAATCCATGTTGGACTTCAATTCATAGTTGGATTAAATCCAAGGTTGACTTCAATCCATAACTAACTTAAATCCAAGGTTGACTTCAATCCACATGTGACTTTTAAGTAAGGTTGAATTCAATCCATCGTTGTCTTCAATCCAAGGTTGACTTCAATCCAAGTTTGACTTCAATCCAAGTTTGAATTCAATCCATAGTTGTCTTCAATCCAAGGTTGACTTCAATCCAAGTTTGACTTCAATCCATGTTTGACTTAAGTCCATGGTTAACTTCAATCCATAATTGGGATCAATCCAAGGTTGACTTCAATCCATATCTGACTTTTAAGCAAGGTTGACTTCAATCCAATGTTGACTCCAATGCAATGTTGACTTTAATCGAAGGTTGACTTTAATCCTTGGTTGACTTCAATCCAAGGTTGACTTCAATCCATAGTTGAATTCATTGACTTTGATCAAAGGTTGACTTCAATCCATGGTTGATTTCAATCCATATTTGATTTCAATCCATATTTGACTTCAATTCATATTTGAATTTTAAGCAAGATCGACTTCAATCTAAGGTTGACTTGAGTGCAAGGTTGGATTCAATCAAAGGTTGACGTCTATCCAAGGATGACTTCAATCCATAGTTGACATTAATCCATAGTTGACTTTAATCCATAGTTGGTTGACTTTGGTTGCTTCGTGGTCGATGTTGGTTGACTTTAATCCACAGTTGTCTTTGATCAATATTTACTTTAATCCATGGTTAGGTTGCATTGTGACATATTATTAATTGTTTTAATGTCATTAGTAATGTATTTATAAAATGATATTATCATTTAGGATGATATTAATGTTTCATAATACTAATGTTTACATTAATGTTAATATTGATATTAATTTTTCTTCGTATTAATATTATATTAATGTTATCAATTTATAAATTATATTATTATTGTTAATATGGTAATTAATGTTAATATTTTAATGATGAATTAATATTGTTAATACTAAAAATTATTAATATGAATGTTGATCATGTTAAATGTTGTTTGTTATTTATGATATTAAATATAAGAATGTTATTAAGATTATTGGTTTTAAGATTAAAAATAATTTTTTAAAAATAAAATTATAATATTTATTAAACTAAAATAATATTATTTAAATGAAACAATTATAATATTATATTATTACAAATGTAATAAAATCAATTAATTTCAATTAAAAGCCTCATATATGAGATTTTAATATATATATAGAATTTTCAAAATATATATATAAAGCCCATAAAATTATATATATATATTCAATTTTTTTTGAACTTGACAGCATCATACTTCAAGTAATAAATTAAAAACCTTGACAGCATAATACTTCCAAGTAATAAATTTGGGAATAGGGTTGGGAATAAGCTTCAGGTTTAACATAACAGTAATTTCTTAATGAGTGTGAAGTAAGTACATCCAGGTGAAAAACAACGATCATTTCATATAGAATGCCAGTTTTACATTGTCTTAAACATTGATATACTTGGGCGTGAACTGGTAGTTGGAAATGCAGAACAAGATCGAATAGGTAATCGATATTTTTTTGTCCACCACTTAAGATATAATCAGTTTCACAGTGCTTCTTATTCTTGAGATATAATCAGTTCCACATTGCTTCTTTTGTTTTTGCATGGCACCTTTGTATCATGTTCAATTCATGTCTTAAAGTCTTAAATTATTGGAGTCTATGTCTTATTAAAATTATTTAAGTAAAAAAAAATGAAATTTTATTCATATTCATATCTCCAAGAAAAGTTTTTTTATCAAGACACTTAATTTTGGTTCGTTGGCAAATTAACTAATACCATAACATTATAATCACTATAATGCTCTCATATTTATGATCGGTAAATGAATATTATATTACCAAAGTAATGCCATAATCCTTCATTGTTTTATAAAATATGAGTTGTATAAATAAAATCACTATGATACTTTACTTTTATATTAACATATTTATGTTAATATAAAAATAAAAATAAATTTTGATCAATTATAACCAATCTTAACTACTTGAAAATTTTTAAATTATAAGCTTCCCATCTACGACTTCTATAAGTTTTTGGAATATATATATATATAAAAACATAATATAACACTTTGTTCTTTTTTATACCAATCTTGACAGCATAATACTTTTTAAGTAACAATCTTGACAGCAAAATACTTTTAAGTAACAATCTTGGGTTAGGCTTTAAGTTTAAGGTAACAGTAAATGGCATTTTCTTAATGCGTTCAGTAAACACATCTAGGTCAGAAAAACAACCTAAATTATGAACTTTCCATGTACACCATGATAAAACGCAAATTATATGATCATTATAGAGCATAAACATAGATTGTTTGGGATCGTATAAATGCATTTTTTTTATAGAAAACTTTCGACAAACCTACATTAAAAACCATATAAAGGTTTGGCAATTTATTTATTATTAATTTTATAAAATTATAGTTTACAATTATTGTGTTAATATGGAAAATAAATTTTATTAAGCTGCATGGCGTTTCCCATATGCAATCTATGTAGATGATGTTTACTATCCCTCTAAAATATAGTTAGAATAGAGCCTCAATTGGGTTGGTTTTCTGAATTCAACTTTTACTTTTCAAGCATGCCTACCAGGAAAAGAGATTCAGAGTACTACCATTTCATGTCTGTTTATGCCATATTATAAATCACTATAAAGGATTAAATAATTTAAATTTGATTCAACCACATCTTTGGTTAAAAAAATTCAATAGATTAATTAGTATCAATTGAGTTTTATTAATGGATTGTATATCTAAATAATCTGTTAATAATGAAATATTAAAAATAGAATGGATTGTTGTATGTAAATAATATTTAGAAGTATTGATGTGTTGATAATGTTTTTGCCTCCAGACCTATTCCAGATGGTCACCATAATATTATGAGACCTTACAACCCATACCAAGTATACAAAAGGCAGTTTAAGAGGGAAGCCTCATATGGAATGTTGGAAAACTCTTTTGTAGAAACCCTTTTTATTACCTGATATAATGTAGCTCTGCGTCAGGTTCATTCAAATGAACATTAACCCAATATATAGTTAAGTTAGTAGCCCAGTCATTAAATAGCTGGTAAAAAATGCTATGTATGAAATTAGGCTTATGCAGGCTCCATAACTTAGTGTTGCACCGAAAATATTCCATGCAAAATATCCCTTTCAAGACGTTATGGTTATCAATATCAGATGAACCCATTTCTTTGGTAAGAGAATAATTATATGAAATGAAATACAAACCCAAGATGCCAAAAATGAACTGCAGAGCGTCCTCCATTGTTGTGTCCAGCTGATTAATTGTGAGAAATGGGAATCCTATGTAATGCAAGACCGCAAAATCATGGCTTGAGAATATCATCCTTTGTGGGTGAGAAATGTGAATCCTATGTAATGCAAGACCTCCAAAGCTTGTGTGAACAAGAAATTAACTAAATTTTGGATTAAACATTTTTTCAATTCATTAGTGAATTTGAATTGGAGCAAAGATTGGATTACCAGATTCCATAAACATTTGTAGAAATTCAAATAATTAGCTCCTAATAGTAATACATATCTTATACCGTGACCAGGACCGCAGTTGATATTGTGCACACAGATGCCTGAACAACTTGTTTTAATCAAAACACAGTCATCGCCTTTACATCAGACCAATAAATAAAGCAGGTTAATCCACATCCCACAAACATAATGAATCCATATTATAAATGCATAATGAATCCACTATTAAAAAAACACAAATCTAGAAAGAATCCACAATTAAAAACACAAATCAAGAATGAACTTGCTTTTAAGAAACATAAATCAACCATTGCAGAATGAATCCACCACTGCATAAAGAATCATCCATTGCAATGAATCCACCACTGCAGGATTTCTTGCTCCACCACTTTAGGAACCTATTACCTTCTATAGTAAATATGATGAACTGAAACGGTGGCCAACTCATTGTATACCTAGAAAGAAATAGGAGTACATTTAATCGCAAACCTTCCCATCATCCCATCATGCCCCTCCTTCGCCGTTGGCGTGAAGAACCTGGAAAGAAACAGGAGTGCATTTAATGGAAAAGCTTCACATCATCACAGCACGCCCCTCCTTCGCCATCGGTGTGAAGAACCTGTAAAGAAACAGGAATGCATTTAATCGTACAACGTAGCGGATCCTTACAGGATTGTGGGGAGTGGAGTTGAGCAGACAAATCAATTCGAAGAGTGGAGAAATGGATTGGCACCAATACATGTAACAGAACACAACACTTGGCATTTCAATAAAATTTTTAATTATTTTAAATAACCATGGGTGTCGATTGGATTTAAACATGCATCTAAGTTAACTGAGTAAATCTGAATGCTTGATTTGTGTGTAAGACGAAGCATATTCGGGCATCCTTGAAATCTGACCATCCACTTATTTAATTATTTTAAATCATCCACCCAACCCCACCCCGCCCCCAAAAAGTTAAAATATAATGCCTATCAACATAAAAATATTTAATACAATAATAAAATATAAAAGTAGATTTTTTATATATAATTTTTTTAATCAAATATTCATAAATATATTACAAATATATAAAAATATATATAATAAAAATAAATATATATTTAAAAAATAAAAATGTAAAATCTCACCAACTTTAGATATGAGTGTAACAAACCCACTTTCTGAGTTAATTATTGTGGTGAATTTTCAAAAATTAAAGAAATTAAAGATCTCCATAATGAAAATTCAAGGGTCTATCATACTTTCATGATTAGTTTTAAGAAGAACACTTTATTATGCAAAAGGTCTTAGCATCCATCTATGTAAGAAAATCCATCTATGTAAGAAAGACCATTTGACATATTAACTCCCGTTCGCAATTAGGAACATCTTCACGGAAATTTTATTCATTACTCATCACATAAATGTATATCTAAACTAAGAATACATTCACAAGACTATTTCCACAATCAACATAATAATATGCAAATGTAAAAAAAAATTACGAAACCCTTGGCAGCATATAATACAGGAGAGGATCCATGGATCGACGCCTCTCTTGGTAGTGTAGAAAGAGATCTATGGATCCACTTACTAAAACTGGGATCAGGCTCCTTACAGAGAGTCGTCCTTTCCACTTGAAACTAAAATAAAACTTGATCCTTTGTCGGGTTAACTAACATTGCCACTAAACACTAAAGGGGATCAGAATATACAGAATCCGAGATCAATCGGGTTTCTAAGTGAATGTGTGCAGAGGTATAGATCCCCTGACATGTAAAAATGTGCAGAGGTATAGATCCCCTCTCCATAAATTCTCCCAATATTGATCTCATCTAAAAAAATTCACTCCCATTGCCATGAGCTTTCATTCACGTACAATTGGGTTCTATCCAGCTGATTACCGCCCAACCCAAAAAGAATCTCCGTCCTCCTCATCGACATGCATCCCCCCTTTATTTATAAGTGGGATCACTTCTTGAAAAAATCCGTCCTCTTTCCAAAGCGAGTGACACATGTTGATCTGCAACCTACTACGCACACAGAGGGGCAAGCGAGGAGCCAAGTGGAGGCCTACATAGAGTCGACCATCCACTAAGGAGACAGCTCTACAATAGATTAACTACACGTTTGTTTTCCTCCCACTATTATTAGTAATAGCCGAGTGAGTCTTAGTTGAGGTATAAAACATTGGTTATACAAATAACTTCTTTTGGGTGCTATCGTATATAATAAAAATGCATAGCCCTATAGTAGGATATGCTCCCACTTTAAAATATTTATTAATTACTAAAATGGTTATATAAGGTAATTTATTTTTCCCTATAACCTTTATATATATATATATATATATATATAAAATAGGTCACTTAGGTAATAAATAACCTAGTTTTACCTTTCTTTAAAAACACTGAAGGTGACATTCTTAACACTTCCTAGTTGCCCATAAGAGTATTCCCACGACAATACATTTTTGTACTCCAAGATAAATAGTAATGATTTATAGTACTAATTTATTCCTGCTCCTTAACGGTCATTCAATAATTAGCTTACATAGGGTTGATGAGCGAGTATTCACCTTTTCAAGTGGCGGCAGCCTTGCCTCGAAATTCCTAAAGCTAAGAGTGTGTTCATATTTATAAGTATTTGAGTTGGATCAGCTACTGAGGAATACGACTCATTTCCATTTTAGTACCCAAGGTACCAAGATGACTCCTTAATCATCACAAGTTTGTTTTTCACGGATTCATTAGTCTTTTACCTCACTCCCCCTTTAGATCCTTTCCCTCATCGTTAAGTCATGTCATGTCCATAGTTTCTTAAGTTTATAATAACATTTACAAACATAACAATAGTTTCATGGTTTACTAGTGGAACCTTGGCCTTGAGCTCCTCACCAGGGCCATTTACATAATTACAACTACTTTTATAAAAATAATAATAATTGGAGTCAAATTGGAAGGATGTTACAATGAATGAAAAACTACTAATTAAAAACGTGCAATTCCTTAAAATATTAATCTAATATTAAATTGTTACAAGTGAATCTTAAAATTTTAATCTCATATTAAATTTTATTAATCTTATATTAAATTGTTACAAGTTCCATTAACTGAGTATTTTTAACAATAATCAAAAGTTCAATTTATTGTAAAATTATTTTTTGATATTCAAAATCCTTAAATACGACGGGACTTTTCATGAATATGATGGAACCTCTTTTTAATATTTATGGTCGTTCACATCTTCTAAGACATGGAATGTGAAAGGGTAGGCCCATTAAGCATGTGGAGTTTAGGTTGGTAAGGAAAGTCAAGTCAAGATCATTCATGATTACACATACCGTGACCACAAGGAAAAATGGGCATTTCGGTACCACACAATGAAGATGACACATTTCAATAAGTAGATGTAATTTGTTCTTCATTTTCATGACATAAACATTTACTTCCTTAGACATGTTTTAATATGTCGTAACCTATAAACATATATCTCTCCATCCAAAAAATGGTCATTTGTATATTTCACTTTCCATGTGATACACGATGAAAGATTGGCATCTCTCATAAAGTTGTTTTCGTTTTGCATGATGTAATTTGTTCATAATTTTCATCTCATAAACATTTTCTCCACAATAATCTCATGAGGTAGTTAATTTAGTTATGGATGAGTAATAAATGTTTAAGTGGACATGTCAGTGAAACTAGATCTAAATAGTCAACTAGGGTAGATTAGGCAAGGCATATTTATAGTTAACGAAGTAAAAAATTGCTAACTAAAATGAACTAATCACATAATCAACCCCCAAAATGTTAATTTGCATACACTAATCTCTTCAAAAAGGGGGCAACTCATGAAGAGCACCCTAATCCCTAGAAATACAAAACGAGTATGCATGTACAACAAAACACCTCCCCTTTAAGCTAACTTTGGTGAGTATGATGCACAAATAATTGGGTTCTGACTATATGAAGCCATGTTAGGTACCCAAGTACATAAAATATATATCTCCTAAAAATGAGAAAAGAGGGAAAAACCAGTGGGAAACCCCATCGAAAATAGAGAGTTGTGCTAAGTAGACTAAGAAATCATCTTCAACAATGGTCGCTCTCATGTTCATTCCCTACTAACTTTGCTTGATATTTCCATTTTCCTCGAGTAAATTTCCTACTAGGACGTAGGGGATCTGATTTCCAAGGTTTGTTCTTCATAAAAAATAGATGCTCCTCCTTCATGCTAGCATCTCAATATGGATTTCCTTTAGCTTTTGAAAAAGACTATGGATCTACTGCATCAACCTTGTAATTGTGGATGTGATTCAAAGGCTTTATATTAGTGAGTGCATGAGGAGCACTTTGAGAATGGAATTGGTTCCTCCGTGTATCTATTGGATCTTTAACTAGATCACATGTTGTATGAAGAATATGATGTTCCCAAAGTGGTATGGCTACTTGATCTACAACAACTTGTTCATCAATGTTAACAACTTCTTCTAGATTTGTTGAAGATTCTTCCTCAATTGAATGGATGAATTGGTGCATCTCCCATGATGGTAGGGTTGGTCCATGGCTCCAAGGAAGGAAATATGTCCTCTGATCAAGCCATATGATTTGAGTATCCTAAATCAAGAACCCATTCTCCACAATGAGAAAGGGGTTATTTGGCTAAGAGTGAAGGAAATTAAATGTTGTCCAAATTTCCACATGGAGCTTCAGGATGATCGAGAGGTAACCTGCACATTTCCGAATAATAAAAGAGCTTGGCTAAAGCCATTAAATGTTGGTTTTCCCAATTGGGTTTCCAAGGTAATAATGTGCTATGAGGCATCCTTGTTGTGTGTGTGTGTGTGTTTAAATTTGCATTTATTCATTTCTTGTGTCATGTGCAAGGTGTGTGTGCCATTAATGTGTTCAAGGAATAAATATTTTAGAGAGATAAGAGTTGATTGGAGTATGAATGCATTTTATTTAGGTTTGATGAAATCTGGATTTTGCACAACTATTAAGTATCCTTGATTAAATTCCCACCCAATTCTAGAGATTAATGGATGTGGTTTTGGAGTTCTTGCATATATTTAGGGGGCTTTTAAATTGAATATCGATATTTTTTTTTTTTTTTTTGTGGGACATGTTCATCCTTACTGGGAATTTTTCTTCACCTCTCCTTGGTCTTACACACCTCTTGTAGTGAATTTACGCCATCTTCTTATATAACCAATACACAAAGGTTTCATTTCCAATGGTGGAGCATAAGCTGCCCTGGTGAGTGAAATTGTTGTCAAGTAAATAAATTCGCCGCCCAAGTGAGGAAAAGTTTGTGCATATTGATGGAAGGTTGTCTCGATGGATAAAATAGATGTGGCTGTAGGTGAATTCACCCCTCAGTATGGAAGGTTGTCTCAATTGATAAAATACATCGCATTTCCTATAAGTGAATTCGCCCCTCAGTAAGTGAAATTGCATTCCTTGTTTGTTAGATCATTGCTCATTGAGTGAACTTGTTGTTCCTCATGGTGAAATCATTGTGAATGACTATGTACTAATGAAATATTTGAAATGAGTGTAGATTGAATCATTGAAAGTCATTTCTTTGCTCCAACTAAATATACAGGTTTGAATTCAATTGTTTTTGTCAAAGAATAACAACTAATATGTTGAATGGTGAGTATTGATGTTGAGTGATTCAAGTATTGGTTGCATTCTTATAAGTTGGTTACCATTGATTTAATATACAATATATGGAAGTCCTGGAAGATTGTTAATCTACATGCAAAGAATTAAATTATGTATACATATAAAAAAATTAAATCAGGTATGCAAGTTGTAGCCATAACCTTTGTGCTATGAAGAATCTAACTCGCTTCTCTTACTTCTTTCAAAAAATTGAAAAAATACAGAAGCACTAGATAAGCATGTCCTCTTCAAAATGGTATTTTTAGTTTTGCAAATTATGTAAACAATCAAAAGATTTGGTGCACGAACACACATGTGTGCAAAATGCGACTGAAATATTCATTAGTCAGTTTCGAAAAATAATAATAAATATATTTTTTTGAGAAAAAATAAAAGAAAAATAGGTAAGCACTAGTGCATTCTGTCTAGATCATGTTCACATATTTCATTTTTTTAAATTATTACTTTAACATTAAATTATCATGCATGAACACAAACTACTTGTTAATTGCTCTTCAAATTTTTAAGTACACATGTTTCATTAAATGAAAATTCGACACGATAAATGACATTGGTATATTTCGAAAAAAATATCATTGGAATACCAACATAATTCTCTACATTTCGTTTTTAAAGCGCATGTCAAAATTCATGTGGAAAATATGAGTTTCGAGGGCTTCAATTTAATACATGGGTAAAATTTCCATTTTTCATCGTCATATTTGGCCAAAAAGAGCTACCCATCTTCATGGAATCACCCTGTGTCTACAACTGGGTGGAACGTGGCACGATCGATTTGTGTTGTGTATTTGGAAAAGATAAGTGCTTTCTATCATGTTTATTTAATTTATTTGGCTATGATATAATTTATTTATGCATGCTCATGAAATTTTTGATGAAATGTATGAGCTATTTGTGGAAGAAATTTCTTTTGGAATCCAATCTATTTATGCAAGTAAATTTTGTGAAGGAATTGGAAACTAGTTTTTGGGATTTTGTGTACAAATTGTTTGAGGAAATGATTCTTTGGAACCTCTACTACATAATTGATATTTATGCCGATGTTCATTATATAATTTTTATTTTTATGTTACAGTAGGCTCGGAATGGTTTAAGATACGTCTCTTTGATGCTTCTACCTTTTATTTGAAAACTAGTTCTTCGATTGGATTGTTTTGCATAGTTTGGAGACTTGGCACATGAAGTGTTTGTAAAAATGACTGTTTGTTATTCTTATTCTTATGTATGATCAATGCACTTTAAATTTGTGTGATAATGTGAGGTGAAATCTTCTTGATAGTTTTTAGGAAATGTCTACAGAAATTCTAGATCAATTTCCAATTTCTAGCTCCTTCAATGGAATTGTTTTGAGTAGATTTGTGACTTTGCATGTGAAGTGTTTGAATGATATATAACTATGTTATGACTGATAAAACATGTTATTTAGATTTGGAATGGCATTTGAATAATTCTATGAGCTGTGGATTTAATTATTCTTGTGACTCCTAAAATTACTAGTCAATTCCGATGAATAGAAGTAATTTCCCCCGAGGATATCAGAGTGTCTAATGGACATATAATAATATATATGAGGCTATTTAATTGATTTTTATTGCAGCGAATAAACCATAAAAATGTAATTTCCATTTTTCCAAAACTAATTGCGACACAAAATCCAATAATTAACAATAATTTAAATAAATTCATTAACACATCCAACATCTGATCTAAGGGATGGGAAGGATTATTAACATCATCTAAAATCATCAAAACTTCAATCCAATCCATATCAGAGATGATAACCACTTCTAAAGGCTAATTATTCTTAATAATAGTTAACTACAAATTAAGGTGTTAATTACGATGCTTAACGACACTTAGTGCACAAATGATGACACTTATCACAAATCCAATTGTTTAACAAATAAACATTGATTATTAATAAGAATGGCTTAATAACATCTAATCACGTGTAAATAAGGCGTAATTACAAAAATGACAATAATTAATCATGGTAATTACAAATGAGAGTCCACACGACTAGTTAACTAGTTTTCCAATAAAAGCAACTAGTCTTGCATAAAATAAACTTGTCAACATGCCATTAAACCCAAAATAAATCCTAAATCGATTAACAAAATAATTAAGCGTGCACCTACATCTAATTAAAGGTTTATTTTCATATCATTCCAATTAAACATAAGGTGATCTTTTCAATCAATTCCAATGAAACTAGTTAGCATTCACCGCAAAGAATTGAGTCCAAGTAACTGAACAAAAATAAAATGCATCCATAAGTAAAGGATAACACCTGATAATTAGCCACCTAAATTAAAATAACGTGTTATAAATAGGACACATGTCTGTAGCATTCCATTTTTACGAAAACAGAGATTTCAATCCACAACTAGTTATCAATTTTCACCGCAATGTATTTAGTTTCGAATTTAACTTTCCAAATGCCAAATGAAGAGAAATATATGACTATTGTAGCTCATGGAAATCATAGCATTGGTCACCTACATTCATATGGTTGTATCTTCCCCCCCATATATATTCCATTTAATAATTCACAAAACTAGCTAATTCTACTCATCCAGATTGACTAGTAATTCTAAGAATCTCTAGAAAAATTAAATCCACAATGCATAGAATAATTCAAATTTAATTCCAAATAAAAATACATGTTTTATCAGTCATAACAGATTTATATCTCATTCAAACATTTTTTCAAACACTTCATATGCAAAGTCACAGATCTACTCCAACAATTCCATTGAAGGAGCTAGAAATTGGAAATTGATCTAGAATTTCGGTAAACATTTCCCAAACACTATCAAGAATATTTACCCTCACATTCTCACACAAATTTAAATTTTATTTATCATACATAATAATAAAATTAACACTCAGGCATTTTTACAGATACTTCATGTGCCAAGTCTCCAAACTACGCAAAACAATCCAATTGAATAACTAGTTTTTGAATAAAAGGTAGAAGCATCAAAGAGAAATTCCTTAAACCATTCCAAGGCTACTGTGCCATAAATATACACATTATATAATGAACAAGGGAATAAATTTCATTTCTATGGTGGAGGTTCCAAAGAATCATTTCCTCAAACAATTTGTGCCCAAAATCTAAAAAAATAGTTTCCAATTCCTTCACAAAATTTAATTGCATAAATAGATTGAATTCTATGAGATATTTATTCCATAATTAGCTCGTACATTTCATAAAAAAAATTCATGTAAATTCATAAATAAATCATATATAAGCCAAATAAATTAAATAAACATGTGATAAAGCACTTATCTTTGCAAAATACGCAACTGAAATCCACCGTGCCACGTTTCACCCAGCCATAGACACAATTCAAGCAAAAAATCACTTTGAAATGGTCACCCCCAAGCCATAACCATTATGCTACAAGAAAGAGCACACTCAACCAGAAATTATCTAAATGAATCAGTCCAACCACAACTCAATGGCAATTGTGGCCTCTACTTCCACTCTAGGGTAATTCTAGTGGCTCCAGGATAGCAGTCCAACCACAACCCAATGGAAAGTAGAACTTCCAATCCAAATAAATTCCATTGGCTCTAGGACAACCTCAAATCCAAGGAATTGGACCTCACCCCTACTTCCAGACCAAGATCTCCAGAGGCAATACACAGCTATGTCCAACCTCAAATCCAATGACAGTATACCTCACCCTTGCTTCCAATCCAAGATCTCTAGATGCAATTCCAGGACATACACCAGTGGCTCCAAAGTAACTCAACTTAGGCATAGGCTCCACAAGGGAACAATGACCAGCAAGGATCCCATACCAAGAGTAGCCAAAATCGAACCACAAGTTCCAAACACAAGCACAAGAAAAAAATCATCAACCAACACACAAGTGTGACTAGCCAACATAAGCCAATTGAATTCCTTCATGAGAAATTCGAATTGGGAGAGAGAGGGACACAACAATGAGAGTTACATTCTCAGAATAGTAAATTGTATTTACACATCAAGTGGCTACACCGAGATACACACTAACCCAACTCAAGAGGGCACACTAGGTGAGAGAGAGAAAGAGAGAGAGACCGTAATGCTTATAAAAATTAATCATGGAATAAATAAAACCAGGGGGTAACATAACACGTGAGGGTACACAACCAATAGGGTCCAACAAGTACACAAGAAGGGTGTATAACATCAACATAGACACAAACACAATGGTAACACTTTTCCCACAACCCCTTGCTCGTAACATCATAGTTCCTCATACTCTTTTATGTGGCATCGGTCAATCCAGTTGTTTTATTTTATTATTTTATAATTTCAACATAATAAAAATAATAATAATGTGCAAACAATAGTCCAGGGACCTTGTGCCACTTTTTCCAACATAACCACAATAATAATATGTCCAGGGGCTAAACCAAAGGGTATTACATCCCTTCCCCCTTAAACCATGCATCATCCTCGATGCATACACATACATGCCTTTTCAAAAGGATAACATACATGCCCACACATGCATTAGAAAGATAACATATTTCTAACCACAATACTTCCCACTACCACCTACTTTCTTGTCAGCCTCCATTTCCCTTGGGAGAAATGGGACTAGTAGAGTGGACTCAAAGAAGCAAGGGTGGATCTTCAATCCCCATCACAGGGTCTTCAATTGTCTTTACAAGGCCTTCAAACCTCAAGAAAGATACATCCACCTAAAAATCATATTTCATTCACTCATATGATTAACATCAAGTATATAAAAAAATAGGTGATACATGATATAAATATATTATTCTACAAACACATGGTTAGCAGCAAACATATATATATACTATTCATCTAGATACATAAAATACATCTTTAAGATACATGATACATGAAATAGATGATACGAAATACATTAGTATATACAAGGAACATGCGATATAGATACTTCTTCAACAAAATACTTGAAATGCATCTACATGAATATTATCCTAATCAATTTCAATCATATGAAATGCATCAGGTGAATCAATCAATTTCATGAAGTGCATCAAGTATACCATCCAATCTCATGAATTGCATCAAGTGTGTACTCTTTCTTCATGAATTGCATTCCAGTCAATCAATCACATAAAATGCATATACTTTACCTACAGATACATGAAATGCATCATGCATATGCTCTATCAACAAGATGCATGAAATACTATCAAGATACCAGAAGAATAGTTGTTCATTAAATAAAATATACTCTTCTAGCAAGGTGATTTTTAAGAAAATTTTCAAAAGAGAAACTTTCAACAAGGTCATAAATACATTCATACCATGAAGATACTTTTCTAACAAAGATCATAAAGATACTCTTCTAACAAATATCATAAAGTTACTTTTCTGACAAAGATCTCAAAGATATCTTTCTAATGAAGATCGCAAAGATCGCAAAGATTACCAGAACATTTTATACACTTACTGTAAGAGGTAAGCAAACTTATATGCAACAATTCCAATCTAACCAAGAAACCAGAAAGGAACATAAAAACTAGTAGTTTCACAAAGCATAAGTCTTCTTTTGAGAATATTTAAAAAGCCAATATACATCAACTAATAGTAATTACTATCAACCAATACCATTCATATATCAGTCATATAGACGTTGGTCCAAAATACATCAATTCGTAATACCTCAACCATATATCAATCATATGTCGATCATATATCAATCGTACACAAATAACAACCAATGCCAATCATACATGCATTAACTAACCATACAAACATCAATCATAGTACATAAAACAGAATACACCAACCAAAATACCTCAACCATAACACATCATCCAGAACACATCAACTAGAACACATCAATCAAAATACATCAACGAGAAGCAAAATACATCAACCATAATACATCAAATCAAAATACATCAATCATAATACATCAATCATAATACATCAAATTGGAATAAATCACTCAGAGTACATCAATCAGAATACATCAATTAGAATACATCAATCATTCGCATCAACGAGAAGCAAAATACATCAACCATAATATATCAAATCGGAATACATCAATCAGAATACATCAAATCGGAATACATCAACCATATATCAATCATCGATATCAATAAATGACAACCAATCAAACATCAACAGAAACCAAAGGTAACTATACTTACATTAATTATAGCTTGATCTCCCATCCATCATCATGACAAGCAAGAACAACCAATAATAGCCATACATATAGTAATGACAATATCATACATGTATCAACCATTAATCATCCAATGTCAATTAATAACAACCAATACTATCAAACAACATACATCGACCATACTAATCATATTGAATAGTTACTATTTATCATAACATTATATATAATTATTATCACAATGTGTTGATATATATAATATCCATATATTAATAATACATATGTACAACCAACATCATCACACAAACACTAGTACTAATACTGCACTTATGTAAACACTCAACATATACACAATCATACATTAGGTTGCTAATTATTTACACATAGCACACTACCTATACAATCAACCAAAGTACACTCATAGTCACCTCAAGAAACCAAACATCCTACCACCAAAATCTTCTAATATTTTATAATAAAATAATTACTAGTTATACAACACACCATCATACACTCATACCATACACCATATTTATTATTAGTATGTTTTATTTCTATAAATACGCCCATTTGTCTACATGCATATTATAATTCTTCAATCAATCATATATCATATTATTATTAATCATATACACATCATATTGGTCATAACTCCCATATATCCTATATTTTATACACTTGTATAATTATTATGTTATACCATAATATCGATACAATTTTAGCGGTAAGATTACTTAATCCAATGCTATCACATTAGGTATGCATTATAACATATATACTAACATAATACTTTTGATCACACTATACTTCCAAACACTTCCAAATACTCCAAAATACTTCCAAATTTTACACTTACTTAATTGCATACATTCACATCTATACATATAGTATATACACAATATCATATACATGTAATACTAATAATTATTGCATATTTTAAAATACATATTACAATACACACACACACACACACACACACACACATATACTTTTAACATTCATATATATACCATTCATATTATAAAATTATATATATATACATACATACATACATTGTATGTTTGTATGTATGTATGTATAATGTTATATTCAATATCATATACCCCTCATCTATCTTACATCACATATTACGTTATACATATTTAAATTTATGTCATACAATATTATCGTACACTACTACATTACCTTCTTACAAACAAAATAAAATTAAGAGAATACAAATGATTAAAACAAGTGGTTCATTTCCTCCAAAAATAGACAAGGAGTTATATATCCACAAATAAAATAAATAAAATAGAAGATAATATGAACGATTAAAACAAGTGGCTCATTTCCTCCAAAAATAGACAAAGAGTTACATATCCACAAATAAAATAAATAAAATAGAAGAGAATATGAACCATTAAAGACAAGTGGCTCATTTCCTCCAAAAATAGAAAATGAGTTACAACTCCACAAATAAAATAAATAAAATAGAAGATAATATGAACCATGGCTTCATCCCTTTCATTGTCTTCCTCTAACCCCACATCCTTAGTATGGATAATTGCATGCTCAACTTCTACACCTTATTCCCTTGGAAGAAATGAGGTTCCTCTTGGTTTTCTTGCTTGGGATGCCAACAACTCTACCTTCTTAGCTCGTTGTAACCACTAATTTCCCAAGTTTTGTGTCTTTCTCACATATTCTAATAGATGATATAGAAAATCAGAATATTTGTGGCATGAATCCACAACACATAATTCATCTTTAACACCCAAATATTGACTACCAACATTAGAAAATTCTACAATACCATCATCCTCATGAGAAATGGTTGTTATCTCATGACAATGCAAGGAAATATGACTGCTGCAAAATCAGAATTGTTCTCATACCTTTGTGTTACATTTTCATCATTCCCATGTGGTTGATCCATGATTGTATGCTCCTCCACTTTTGTTCAACTTGAAGGCTCATGGTTGGAATATGTTATTCCTTTTGTTCCAAACTCTCGTATGGATTAAGAGAGTTTGTGAACATGGCTTCATTTTCTTTAGGACTCCCACATGATGACTGATTTTTGCTTTCATAATGATCATTCGTAGGCTGATTAGTGACTATTGATTTTCCACAATATAGACTCCACTCATCATGGGAACCTTCATATTCTCTATTTGTAAAGATCCCTAACATCCTCCCCATAATTCGTGATGCAAAGCATTCTAGTATCTCAAGGATTTACACTACTGTAAGTTACGCTCTAACTCTTCTTGTGTCTTATCAAAGTTATTCAATAACTTATCATGGCCCTTCATTAACCTTTATGATTCAAGATTCTCCTCCTCTATGGGTGAGGTAGGAAGGAACGTAGATAACAATCTTCCATCCACAAGTCTAGCTATTGATGCAATTCTTCTTCTACACCTGATGCACTTCTTCTTTTCAAAGTTCTAATATTCAATTTTTCTTCAAAGTGCCTCTTCAGTTACCACAATTGTCAAGGAACATTCTCTGGTACCATTGTCATGTACCCAATTTTTATATTGGAACAATATAAGGTCTACATGTGTAATTTCTTCAAACAACCAACCATCACATATATCCAACACACATGAGATAGATCTTATATACCAATGTAGTATTCCAGATGCAAGAGATGGAGATGTTTACTTCAACAAATATGGAATTCATATATAATTTTGGATATAATTAAAGATGTGAATCCCATAAAATATGCTTTGAACCAACTGTAACTTTCCTAAACAAATCTGTTATAAAATCTTGATAATTGGTTATTTAGTATGGTTCAAGAATTTCTTCAAACACTTTGTATGCAACCTCTTTATCATGAATATTGAAGAATTGGAAGTACTAGTTATATCACTAGATTCAAGGAAGATTTATTGGCTCAATGTAATAGTAGGAAATGATATATATTTCAGATTTAATCGAGCATGAACAGCTCCATAAGAATTAACTAGAATCTAGGAAGACCAACTCGAGTTTCACTACAAAGATGGTCTTGATTTCCATCTCTTTCCAAACACATCCTAAACAACTTGAGTTGACTCAAACAAACCCAAATTCATTCAAACACACCCAAACTAATCCAAATGGTTCACTAATATACTTCAAGGAAATTTTATGAATTTTTTATACACATCACATTAAAATTGCACAGCCATATTAATAGATCTACACATAGATCAAATAGAAACTTAAATATTGAGCACAATATGGGGAAAATCACTCTAAATATTTATTATGAAATGGATGGAAATAGTAATAATACTGACAGAACAACATTACATCAATGGATGTATTCTACAGCAGCTCGAATTCATGAAACTCACAATTACAAATGCACATGTTCGCCCCTCTGCCATAAGAAGATACAGGATATAGTATATCTAATAAAATGATAGTATCTTGGTCATCTGGGAACCTTTTTTTCAGTGAAAAAAAGGTGTTTCCCACTGCAAAAAATGCTCTAGATGCAATGGAATGGGTCTCACAACCCAAAAATGTGTATAAGTATCAAAACCAAAATATCAATCTCGGACCACCAACATCAGTTCCAATGTTAAAGTTGATCCAACTGCACATCAAGAGCACTAACACAATGGATCTGATAAAGAGAAACCACAATATTATTTACAAATCCAAGTAATACACTCTCTTTCACAAATGAGACCCTCCTTGTCCAAGAGGTTTTTAAACCGCAACACTAAAACATCAACATAAGAGAAGATTGGTGCTCCCTCCAACCTTAGAATAGTAGCGAACCAACACAGTTGAACAATGAACACTAATTAATCTTCATATATGCAATGAAACTCACAACATTATTTGCATCAATGAATCTCAATAGAGAAATTTGGATGATCTCTCTCAACGCCTTCAATGAATCCCAATGAAGAGATCTGGATGATCTCTCCCATCACACTAGCTAGGGTGGAATATTTCACTACAAAAACCAGTCACAAATGCAAGGGGCACATCTCCCAATATTGAAAGCGAGAAGATCTCTCCAATTCAAAAGTAATTTTTACAAAATATCTTGAATAGGTTTCCTCACCTTCCTTTTATAACTCTTCATTCACCTTTTCCCTCCTTCTAGAGTTCTCTCTTCAAAATATTAAAAAAAAAATGTTTTTTTAGGAGAGTGACACCTTGTGACTAATTCTGCCTCATTCTAGAGTTTTCTCTTGAAAATAATAATAAAACTCAATTTTAGGATAGAATAATCCCTTATGACACTTCAACTCGCTCTGATTGGTAATGTGGTCCTAGAGGGGAGTTACTTTGAGATTCTCTTCATGTTTGGTGGGAGTTACACTCCTTGGAATGCCACTCCATTCCTAAATTCGACCTCATTAGCTATTTTTAGTCACTAGGGAGTTAAATTGAGATTCCCTCCTCATCTGGAGGGAGTTACACTTCCTTGGGATTCTCACCTTCCTCCTTGGAATTGTCACCAACATTGGGATTCTCACCACCTCATAATTATCACCAACTTTGGTATTATCACCAACACTGGGATTCTCAAACACAAATGCACCCTCATGGAAATTTGTGTCTTGTTTTTGAGTGCTCCACATGCCATCCTAGTCCCACCATATTTCTAATGAGCCTTCCTCATGAGCATTCATGTTGGGTGTAGCCCAAGTACATGAATTTTTTATGTCAAAGGTACATCTAGGCAAGGCCTAACATTGACCAGTTTTGGGAGAAGCAGCTCCGCAATTCCCGGGAGGAGGGTATGGATCGAAGTGAATTTAAAAGGAAATGACCTATCCCCGTAGAAAATACGAAGTACTAAGTTCGACTAGAGGTAGTTGAAGCAGTTAAGAATGAAGCGACGAACTAACAGTTATAGGAGTAGAGAGTAAATAAGTGGAATGGTGCAAAGGACATTCCATTGTAGATTCAGATCCGCGCGGTTAGAGCTACACTGTCATAAGAACCGTCAGAATCATAAGAAGCGGAGCAAAAGGACAACAGATTTTCAACAAAGTTAAGACAAAGAGTGGTAAAAAGGAGAACCATGTTGTTTTGGGTTTAAGGGTACTATAGGGGTTGTCCCATATTTATTGCAATATGTGACCTTCGGGCGCATCTATATAAGGGACAATTTTGTACAAGGAAGGGTTAGAGAGATTTTGTTAGATGTTATTGGGTATTGGGTTGGTTAGAACCAGAGAGACCTGAGAGAGAAAGACTCTGCAGCTGAGTGCATAGAGGTCTATTGTAGAGAAGAGCCTGCAGATGAGTGTGCAGACTGGAACTGTTACCCCTTCAAAGTAATATAAGAACAGTTCCCGTGGACGTAGCTCCCATCCAGGGGGTGAACCACGTAAATCCCTGTGTATGTGTATGAATCTATGAGGTGTTTTATGCTCATGTTATGATATGTTTACGTATTTGCTTTCATATGTATGTAAATTGAAATCATATGTTAAGTAAGCGGAACACATATGTATGGAGTTTGCGAAGTAACATTAAGTATGATCAATGCATAGTTGTAGAACTAAAGTTAATAGTCACATGTTGATATTGTTATGTTAAATATATGCTAAGAAAGAAACACAATACAAAGCCTCATAACACATCTTTGCATCGCCACGGTTACAGAAACCTGATTCTGTAACCACCCATCTTCGCTTTGGGTGAGACTTCAGCCTGTTTGCAGGTTCATGCCAAAAGAGATAGTGAATCGGATTTTGTTGGGTCTACAAAGAGCTTCTTCGAACCCAAGTTAGCCCAAGAAGTAACCAAAAAATGGTTATGTTTCTGACTTTGGACTAGTTGTGTCGATGATGTGAGATATTGATGTGTCATCCTAGAAGAGAGGAGAGTGCAACAAATTTTGAATTTGCAATAGAAATTAATCATTGAGAGGAGCCCTTAAAAATAACATACAACATCGTGTCAACATACTTATTATCATACAAACATGTTTCATTCAAGTAGACCATACCTCTCTATTGCTAATGGTATCCATCAATCTCTTGTACTCTAAATGAGGTAGGAATTAATGTACCTTGTGTGAGGTCTTTCTAGACATTGTTTGCAATTGCATGTTTGTATCAATTGACAGGTTTTTAAAGTGATAGACCACTACGCCTGGTTTATAATCCATGAATACACAACCACTGGTATTTCTTGATTTTTCATCTGATTTCAAATATTCACCCTTAACAACCATCGATCCAATTGGAAAATTATTACCTTCATCATCGGTTAAAAATGTATTGATAGTTTGGAGGTGAAATAAGAAACAATACTATCTTCACTCACCTGGGACTTCACCAATGGAATATTCATGCTTTCTTTCATGATGTCCAATTGATACCTAACATACTTGAAGCATTTCATATCTACTATCAGCCTCCCAAATGTGTGCTCGCTTTCATGAATGCATCGGTGCACTAAATAAAATCCACTACATGTAGAGCATGTTCCATAATATACAAGATTTCCTATAATATTTTGGTCCATATCGACTTGGACACACAATGCTATGGATAAATTCCCTCAATGAAATCAACAATATAATGGATGAGCACTATTGCAAAATGTTAGTAGGCAAAACACAATGAATGTGTACATATGTGTCATAAAAATAATCAAATTCTACATGGTATCTACAACAACATTTGTTTTGGTTTGTGGATATTCTAACATACCAAGGCTTACAGTTCTTAAATGATATTTGGCCTAGGTTCAATTCCACGTGTTCAATCTTGAATCTCTCATAGAGCTCTTTTTGTGACATGTCAAGCAAGTTTTTAATGTGGGGCTCATTATCATTAGTACCTTTACTCAACTTTAGCACATCTCTTTGTTTGGATGAAAGCTTGGTATTGTCATGCCAAAAATTTTGTACTAGTTCCTCGGGGATGTCAATTAATTTCCTTACTAAATGAGGAAACCTTCCAATGAAGGCCCAACAATCTATTTGATTTGGGTTTTCAAGGTTATCTCTTATAAGAGAGTACTTTCGAAGAGTTTTTCTATTAACTTTAAAAATGTTAAATGTGCATGAAAACAATCGACAATGCCTTTTGTACTTGTTTACAATCGATTATGATAACATGCGACAGGAAACATTACGATCTTTTGAAAGAGTAGAATTTCCAATTATATTAAAAGATGCTTGAATATTTTTAACATGATTACTAGTATCTAAACCTTTAACTATCTTTATGCCTAAATTTCTCCTAGCAACAAATAAACAATGTGATTTTAACAAAGCCAACAATAATTGAAATTTGGATGCATCAATTTTTTATTCAAAAAAACTTTGATAACTTTTCTACACTGGAAAACAATAATTTGTTTCCATAACTTACCTTCAAGGGATGCTAAAGGGATTTCATTCAGTTGAACACATCTAGGAGTTCTTTGGCATTCCATGGATAGTCGAGGTAAGGAATGTGGACAAGATGTGTGAATCCCATCACTGGTAGATTGTAGCACTGCATTGAATTGAGAATCGATATTTGGAGTGCATTGGACATGTGCATGGTCTATATGTTAACAAATGATTGTTCAAATTTAGCTTTAACATGAGAAGTATCTTTTCCAATTCCTTGGGTGAATACCCAACATCTACCAAAGCTTGAATATCTTCTTCATCAATTGGATCATTACTTGTTGATGGAATATTAGATGGAATATGAATGGCCTCCATTGGATTTGAGGGGTTGCCTTGTGGATGCATAAGTTATTCCATACCCAACATTTCCTTCTCTCTTATTTCATGAACCTCTCAAGGGGAAGCTCCATTCTTCTAGTGTTTTTTGTTGTATTTATTTTGCTACCCATATCCAAAAGATTGGAATGGAAAAAAAATATCTCCAATAGATTCTAATAGAAAAAAAATATGTAAAATTACTGAATATATGTGCTCTAAGCAACAAAGAGCACTTGAAAAGGAATATTTGTCATGGGATTTTCATGTGAGAATAATAGCCTATGTGTTTTGAGGAGACAATGGTCAGATGCAAAAGTTGTTTTATGTCTTATGCAAAAAAAAATGTGTGGGAGTTTAGGGGTAGGAGGAGTAGGGGAGAGAGGGGGGGTTAGGGGTAGGAGGAGTAGGGGAGAGAGGGGAGGTTTAGGGGTAGGAGGAGTAGGGGAGAGAGAGAGGATGGGGGTGGTTAGTGGTAGGGTTAGGATAGAGGCCCAAAGATAGAGATAGGGTGGGTGGTTAAGGGTAGGAGGAGAAGTGGGGGAGAGAGAGAGGGATGCGAGTGGTTAGTGGTAGGGGGGGTGATTAGGAGAGAGAGAGGGGAGTTGTTGGGGGTTGATGAAGATAGATATGGGTGGGGGTTATGGGTAGGTGGAGGAGTAGGGGATAGAGAGAGAGAGAGAAGGGTTAAGTAAGGGTTATGGGGAGGAGAGGAGAGTGAGGGAGGAGGGGGGTATTATTGGTAGTGGGACGTGTAGGTGGAATAGAGAGAGATTAAGAGAGATAATAATGGGTTGTTAGTAGGAAGGGGGAAGGGACATTAGGAGAGATAGCGAGAGGGGGGGTTTAGGGGTAATGGGAATAAGTGAGAGAGAGGGGGTAGAGAGAGAGAGAGAGAGAGAGAGAGAGAGAGAGAGAGAGAGAGAGAGATGGGGGGATTTTAGTGGTAGGGAGGGGGGGATTAAAATATATAGAGAAAGAGGGGGTTAGGTGTAGGGGGGTGAGGATTCGTGGGGTTGAGGGTAAAAGGAGAGGGGGGGTGCAGAAGGGAGTGATTAGGGATAGGGGGGTGGATGGGGTTGTGGAAGAGAATGACAGATCAAGGGGGTTAAGGGTTTGGGGAGGAGGGGGATTGTGGGAAAGAGAAAGGGATAGGTATCAAGGGGGTTGGGAATTTGGTGAGGAGGGGGGTTGTGAGAGAGATAAGGGGGGGGGGTAGGGGTAGGAGGGGAGAGAGAGAGGTGTGGGTTAGGGGTGGGGAGAGGAGAGATAAAGAGAGGGGATGTGGTTATGGGTAGGTGGGGATGGGAGAGAGAGAGAGAGAGAGGAGGTGTGGGTTAGGGGTGTGGTGAGGAGAGATATAGAGAAGGGATGGGGTTAGGGGGAGGAGGAGGATGGGAGAGAGAGATAGAGATACATGGGGTATTTAGTGGTCAGGGGGAGGAGCTTAGGGGTTAGATAGAGAGAAGGAAAGAGAGTGGGGGAGTAGAGAGGAGGGGGGTTAGGGACAATGGGGGATAGAGGTGGCATTAGAAAGATAAAGAGAGAAAGAGTGAGGAGAAATTAAATAGGTAGGGAAAAACAATGTGAATGCATTATTAATTTTCACACATTATTTTTCATATAGAAACATGCACATGTTATTAATGTGTGCACATTTCAAATTTGAAAAAAGTTTTGCGCGAATTACTTTTTCCACCTACATGGTGGACGAGGTTTCTGCTTTGGTTTTAGGTACGGATTGAAAAACATGTGGTTTGGTCCTGCAACTAATAAACTTCACCTCCATTTTTTCATTTTTAATTTTTTTCAACCTTAAATCTACATATGCTAGAGCAATTTGTTGCTAATGAAATTGCACAAACTTTCAGATATTTATGTGCATATTCCAAATATTTTTTTTTGGAAAACAATATTGTTTTATATTTTTATTTATTTTTATTTGGTCATATGTCAAATTTGTAAAAAACATAGATTTCTTATTTTCTTTGTAACTTTTGATTGGTTCACCTATTTTGAAAACGTAAAAGAATCCACATAAGTGCAGACGAAGACCTACACACAAAAAAATAGTTCATTGATTGTGTTAAGACCCTAACAGTGGGGCCTAACACTCAACCTTCTAATTTTGGTCCTTCACTGACTTATATATATATATATATATATATATATATATATATATATAATTAAAAATTATGGAAAATTAGTGTTGAACAAGAACCGCATGTTAACTTCAACTTTGCAATATTTTTTTCAAAAAAATTAGTGTTTACATACCAAACCTGAGGCCTAACTCGAACATATGTATTATGTTTTAGAAAAAAAAATATCATACCAATCTTAGGAGAACACCATTTTCATGGATTTATAGTAATTTTCCATAAATAAAAGTTATATATTCTCGAAGGTGACTTGATTGTCTATGTTTCATATTTTTACACCATGTTCTAAAAAGTTGTGCATATACCTCTAATATTTATTTTTAGTGATCATATTTGTGTTTTTACGAGTTTCCATTGCGACTAACATGTCATATTTGGGTAGCATTACCTTGCACCAACCCTAAACTAACTTTCAATAGTATAAAATGGGCTCATTTATTGGCAAATGGGAACTAACCATGAGAGAACCCATATATTGTAGAGTGATTGGAATAATCCCATATTTTTTATTGTATTCTCTTCCATTAGAAACCCTTGTTTCTAAACTATAAATTAATTTCATATATATGAGACCTAGGCCTTAATTGGTCTTCTCACCAATTAAAAAGAAAGTATTTTTCATAGGTGAAGTTGTCTTAGGTGACTAGGATGGAGGAACTCGGATTTCGATTACAAAAGGTGCCAACAACAAAAAATCAAGTACATTTCTAATCTATTGTTATTGTTAATAAAAGGAATATCTCTCTTCTCCCCCTCCCCCCCCCCCCCCCCCTCCCCCAATTGCAATTATTCTTTGATTATTAATTTCATATTTTATTTGAATGAGTGAGTTAACTTGCCTTACTGAGTTAGTTAAAGTTAGCTATTTTCATATTTGATTTCTTTGTAACCAGATGCATAGGTTGTTGTGTTTTTGTGTGCAATTTTAGAAGTTTAGATTGAATTTTTAACGAGTGTATCAAGGTCAACATACAAAACTCTTATCAAGAAAAACACTCAAAGAAGGTACTAAATTTGTCCAACCAATAGTTAGTTATTGCAAGTAAAGGAAGTCTAATCTTGGGAGACGAAGTATGTTGTAGACTGAATTGATCTATGATATCTTGACCCTATCTGTTAGTTTTTCATAATTTAATATGATATAAGATCTTACTGAGAGAATAACAAGCACAACATAAACACAAGAAACAAGAGACACAAATCATTTCATCGGGGAAACCATATAGGAGAAAACCCCGCAACTTCCTTAGAGATAGAATGAGCAATAATACAAAACCCCAAAACAAAGAGATGATCTCCAGCAACTTCCTCCTCCTCCACTTGTGTGAACTTCTCTCTCTCTCTCACTAATGCGAAGTGAGTGAGTGAATAAATAGAGATCCTAGCTCTCTATTTATACTTTACCTTTCAATTAGCCTTAATCCCAAGCAGGTCGGCCCCTAAGTGTCATTGACTGGGTCGACTTCTCTAGGAGAGTCTAATAACCCATTAATAGCTTAACTCTTGGGTATAATGCCCCAACATACATGGGAGGATTGACCTCAATGAATTTACATGACCATCAATCTCCAATCTACGCATCATAGGAAGTTCTGCAGAGCCAACCCTTTTTCATGTTGGTTGTAGGCCTAGCCTCCATGTAGGTCTTCATCATCTCTGCGAGCAAGCCATCAAGTAGGTACATCTGAGGACTTATTACATGCCTCTGCAAAACCTGCAAGATCTCCCAGGACTGATTATATGCTACTGCAAAACCTGAAGGAGCATCCCAGGACTGATTATATGCCACTTGCAAAACCTACAAGATCTCCTGGGACTGATTATATGCCACTGCAAAACCTGAAGGAGCATACCCGAGCTGATTATATGCCACTTGCAAAATGTGCAATATCTCCCAGGACTCATTATATGTAGGGACCCCTATTTCAGGGTCCCCCCAAAAGAATATCTAAACAATACTAACATCACATGATAGTTTTTTATCTTGAAAATCAAATGCAAAACCATAAATAAAATGCTAAAACAAAAATTGTACATAAAATGGAACCATATACCTTATTTTTGAAGGTTGAAGGTGGTTGTAGTTGACATCCCTTGCCACTTTGATCTAGACATCCAATCTTCCAATTTATCGAAGACCTCTCAGTTGACCTCCCTACCATATCGGGGGTGCTCTTCTTTCCCCCGAACCCCCGAGCATTTTGGGGTCATAAGAACACACAATGCAAACTTTCTGTTGGGATCCCGCCAATCCCCAGAAAGCTAAACCCAACTCACAAGAACCACAAGATGAATTCACTATTATGATGCCCGTCCAACACTAGATATCAAGAGATCATTTACTCCTTCTCCTCCCTTCTTTTATAACAAAAGTCTGTGTGCCATGTGTCTTCTCATGCACATAATTTCTTTAATTTAATATTTTATTAATATTTATTCTCAATTTACAAGTGTTTCTTCCTATCTTAAGTGTGCACTTACTTCTCTAAATTAGTGCAAGGTGGGTGTAGTGGTCTTCATTAGAGTCCTACTTATGTTTTTTTTTCTATTTAGTTTAATCAATAATCTTTTAGTTAGACTTAATGATTTCTACATTCCTTTCTTTTCCTAATACTAAGATAGAATTAAAAGATGATTTCTTTTACTAAAATTCTAATCCATTTTAAATTTCTTCGTTATAAAATTTAAAAGGATAAAATCAAGAATTAAAATATTTCTTTCATAAAAGTTCCAATCTAAATCAAACTCTTTTTCATAATAATAAAATCAATAAAATTTGAATAAGAAATAATTCTTTTATTAATAGCCTTTTCAATAAATCAAAATAAATAATTCAAACTAATAAAATCAATTAAAATAAAATCTTGAGTAAAATAATTCTTTTATTAACAATCATTTTCAATAAAGTCAATCAAACTTATTATTGAATAAAATCAATCAAAATAAATAATTCAAACTAATAAAATCAATTAAAATAAAATTTTGAGTAAAATAATTCCCGTATTAAAAATCATTTTCAATAAAGTCAATCAAACTTATTATTGAATAAAATCAATCCAAATAAATAATTCAAAATAATAAAATCAATTAAAATAAAATCTTGAGTAAAATAATTCTCTTATTAACAATTCATTTCAATTCTTTCTTTATGTTTCCCTAAACTTATATGTGTAAATCCAATTTGCCTAATTGATTAGATGACTTCTTCCCGTTCTTGTATAGGTGCCTCTTCAGCAGGCCCTTTTGACAATTCCTTTCCTTTCTTCTTGTTCTTTTCTAGGTACCTCTTCAGCGGGCCCTTCCGACAATTCTTTTCCTTTCTTGTGAGGATAACTGTGTAGCGATTGGGGAGTCATTACCGTGATCTCTCGACTACACTTCTTGGAGAATAAGGGATGTTGAGGGATAAGGTTCTCCTTATAGCGTGCCCCTCAACTCTTGTATGCGACCAATTTAGTGTGGCCTGGCCCGTACGACACATGCTTCCCCAGGTCAACTCGCAAGCTTTTGGCCAATGTGTGGAGTGCTAATTTAGGGTCAACAGTCTGTCGTCATACCCCTGTGTGTCCTTTTCATTCTTACGACCCCTATAATTCCATTATGGGTCAGTCGGTAAACTGTCTTATCTACCACTGCACACACACACACACTCAAGTACACATTAGTAGTGCTGCACTATGAAATATTTCATCACCCATCATAATATCTCAGTCAGTCGAGCATATTTTTCATTCATCTTTTTCTCTCAATCAGTAAATCATATCTATCATTCATCATTATATCTCAATCAGTCGAACATATGTAACATTCAATTATCTTATCTCAATCAGCTAAGCATATCTAACATTCAGTCATTCTATCTCAATCAGTCGAGCATATCTAACATTCAGTCATTCTATCTCAATCAGTCGAGCATATCTAACATTCAGTCATTCTATCTCAATCAATCGAGCATATCTAACATTCAGTCATTCTATCTCAATCAATCGAGCATATCTAACATTCAGTCATTATATCTCAATCATTCGAGCATATCTAACATTCAGTCATTCTATCTCAATCAGTCGAGCATATCCAACATTCAATCATCATTCGTTTCACAAATTCTCAAATCATTAAGCAGAGCATTCATTTATTAAGTGAAGTATCAATTTCTATAACTGTCGTTCATTGCGTCGTTTTCGTTTATCATTTGTTCTTTAGTCGTTCAAGCATTTTCAATATTCAAGGGACCAATTACTAAAGTTTATTCGGTCGGGTCACTTGGCAATTGTCCTCTGTGAAAATCCTCACAACAGATCTAAGAGATGATGTATACCTCACAAGAAACTAATTGATTAAGCAAGAAAATAGAAGAAGAGTGGTCAATGCATTATAATGAGCAACAGAATAATAATATAGTAGAACTCAGAAAGAAGCAAAAATAATTCACACACACTAATTCATTAATCACAAATGGATAAATAAATAATACAATGCATGAGGAATTCGAATGCCTAAGGTGGCAATTCGAATTAGCCTTCATGGAGTGATCAAAGGATCACTGGAGTGTCATTGGAGCACAACTAGTAGTCTATCTCATCATCAATGGAGTCATCAGTGCACAAGTAACTGTCAACCATCAGTCAAACTAAGTCTAACTGAGTGTGGTAGGTGTAACTAAGTGTAACTTGCACTAACTAAATGAAGAAGACTTAGTGGAGGGCGCATGAGGAGCTAACTAGAGTCAGAACAGGTAGTCATGTCTCACCGAAGGTCAATCGGAGTGATAACAGCAGTGAGGAGTCAGTCAGGCCTCAACTCAAGGAAAGATTGGTGGATAACTGAAGTAAACTGGACTGGTAGGTGAGAGAGGACGAGTGGCTTCCTTAAATCAAGGAGGAAGGGCGCACTAAGCTCTAGGAGGGCTCAAACTAATCTGAGAGAAGCTCTCGGGGGCTGGCTAACTGAGGGCTAGGTTCTGGACTGATGATTGGAATGCATGCAAACCCTAAAAGTGCATGCATGACTGAAAATGTAAATGATCAAAATATTGGTGGGACAAGGATGGAGTATAGGAATATCCTAACACCCCCCCCTTAATCCATCCTGGGCCCTGGTAACTAATACCAAAGGTCACCCAATACAATGAATAATAACAGTCAATAATCCAAGGAAGTGGGGAAAATTTCATGGGAAAAATACCCCCCCCTCAAAACAGATTGTAAGGAACACAAAAAAAAAAATGCTCCAAACTCAAGCAGTTGTGATGCTTGGTCATATGTCTGGAGGTGTCTTCTTCTTGGGAAGAAGTGGATCATGCTCAAAAAGCATGTGCTTGTACTTGCTCTTCAAATCGAATGTGATGAGAACAAATCCAAAAGTATGAGGATGATCCTTGAACCTGTGATTCGAATCAGTTGAGGTAGGATAAAAAACATGAATATGCAGATAGTCTTTTTTCTTCTCCTTCGAACCATCATGGGTGAGATTCTGCCAAAAAGAACCATCAAATAATAAATTGAAATCCAAATCAGATTTAAGACTTGAAGAATAGTTTCTTGAGATCTCCTTTGAACCAACAGGGGTGAGATCAAAACCATCATATGCATGAGAAATTATCTCAAGTAGTGTTTGCTTAGGATCCATATTAGATCCAAGACTTGAATCATGGTTTCTTGAGATCTCCTTTGAACCATAAGAGGTGAGATCAAAACCAGTAAATGCATGAGAGATTATCTCAAGCGAATGGCAATGGTTTCTTGAGATCTCATTTGAACCATAAGAGGTGAGATCAAAACCATTAGATGCATGAGAAATTATCCCAAGTGGGTGGCAATGGCCATATTCTTCAATAACCTTCTGAAAGCATGGAATAATGATCATATAGTAGTAAATAATAGGTGATTTCTTGAGGAGGGCGAATGCATTACCTCCAATGGCTGATTTTTCCTCCGAAATAATCATGTCATCAAGATGCAAACCAACAGACTCTGGTGTAAGAGAGGATTTAGGACCATCTGCAATATCTAGACTGTGAGCTGGCATAGAAAGAGAAGAAATTTGGAGCATGAGGGTAGAATCTGCAAGTTCTTTGTGGAAAAATTCAATATGAGATGATACTGGTTCATGATCTGAGAGACCATCAAGGGGAGCGAATGCATCACTTTGCTTGTTCTCGAAAGGGTTTGGACCAATTCTTTCATTCTATCTGCCAAATATTTCATCCAGGTAAGCCCATATCTTTATTGGAGATGAAATATAAGGGAGGTCATATACCATGCATAGAGACATAGCATAACACATGACTGCACAAGCTTGTTCACCTTCACTTAACCAGTCATACTCTTCATCATAGGATTTGAACTCTCTTTCAAAACAATAATAAAAGAGACCATGTCTCTTCAAATGTGCTATCATTTATGGTTTCCATTCATCATAGTTGAATAGAGAAAGAGGAGTAATTCTTGATGAATACATGGAAGTTGTAGAAGACCTACAAAAACAATAGAGAATATCTGCAACTGCTACTCCTGCAAAGATGCAGAAACTGCTGCACTCGAAATCTTGGTAATAACCTGCAAAAAACTCTCAGGAATGGAGATGACAATACTCTCAACATGCTCTGATACCATGTGAAAATCCTCACAACAGATCTAAGAGATGATGTATACCTCACAAGAAACTAATTGATTAAGCAAGAAAATAGAAGAAGAGTGGTCAATGCAGTATAATGAGCAACAGAATAATAATACAGTAGAACTCGAATAGAAGCAAAAATACTTCACACACACTAATTCATTAATCACAAATGGACAAATAAATAATACAATGCATGAGGAATTCGAATGCCTAAGGTGGCAATTCGAATTAGCCTTCATGGAGTGATCAAAGGATCACTGGAGTGTCATCAGAGCACAACTAGTAGTCTATCTCATCATCAGTGGAGTCATCAGTGCACAAGTAACTGTCAACCATCAGTCAAACTGAGTCTAACTGAGTGTGGTAGGTGTAATTGAGTGTAACTTGCACTAATTGAATGAAGGAGAATTAGTGGAGGGCACATGAGGAGCTAACTGGAGTCAGAACAGGTATTCATGTCTCATCAAAGGTCAGTCGGAGTGATAACAGCAGTGAGGAGTTAGTCAGGCCTCAAATCAAGGAAAGACTGGTGGATAACTGAAGTAAACTGGACTGGTAGGTGAGAGAGGACGAGTGGCTTCCTTAAATCAAGGAGGAAGGGCTCACTAAGCTCTAGGAGGGATCAAACTGATCTAAGAGAAGCTCTCAGGGGCTCGCTAACTGAGGGCTAGGTGTTGGACTGATGACTAGAATGCATGCAAACCCTAAATAATGCATGCAAACCCTAAAAGTGCATGCATGACTAAAAGTGTAAATGATCAAAATACTGGTGGGACTAGGATGGAGTATAGGAATATCCTAACATCCTCAAGTCTAGGGCGATTCAATGTACCAAGGCGGGCATTACATTATATGCCACTGCAAAACCTGAAGGAGCATCCCAGGGTTGATTATATGCCACTTGCAAAACCTGCAAGATTTCCCAGGACTGATTATATGCCACTGTAAAACCTAAAGGAGCATCCTATGACTAATTATATCCCTATGCAAAACCTGTGTACCCTATTTTTGCCTCATCATCTTCAGATCATCTCATCATCAACGTAGCATAGCCCAGATGCACATAACACAGCACTTACACTCACCGGCATGGGAGGACTAACCTACCACCATCTGTGAAAGGCTCAGCACTTACATCAACGACCATGGAAGGAATAACCTCTGACCATGTCAGAAAGGCTATGCACTTACATCAATGACCATGGAAGGACTAACCTCTTACCACCATCCGTGAAAGGCTTAGCACTTATATCAATGACCATGGAAGGAATAATCTCTAACCATGTTGGAAAGGCTCTGCACTTACATCAACGACCATGGAAGGACTAACCTATGACCATGTCGAAAAGGCTCTGCACTTACATCAACGACCATCGAAGGACTAACCTTGAACATGTCGGAAAGGCTCTACACTTACATCAACGACCATCAAAAGGACTAACCTTTGACCATGTCGAAAAGGCTCTGCACTTACATCAACGACCATGGAAGGAATAACCTCTGACCATGTCGAAAAGGAACGCATTTACATCAATGACCATGGAAGGACTAACCTCTAACCATTTCAGAAAATCCCATGTGCATCTGTGTCTTCCAGACTCATCACTTCCCCTTGGAAGGATCATCAATCTGAAGTACACCAAGCTTCTCTTTGAAGTATTCGAACTTCACTCTGGCCAGCGGCTTGGTCAATACATCATCTATCTACTCATCCGTCACAACATACTAGAGCTTCACTACTCCTCTCTGCACCATATCCCTGATATAGTGATACTTGATCTCGATGTGCTTCGACTTGTCATGGAACACTGGGTTCTCAAACAATTTCACGCAACTCTGGTTGTCACAATGTATACAATTCGTGTCCAACTAGAGATCAAAAAAATCAAATAGTAGCTTCCTTATTCATATTTCCTCACAACTAGTTGAACAAGTTGCGACGTACTCTGCTTCAGCTATACTCAGTGCCATGCAGGACTGCTTCCTGCTAAACCAAGAGATCACACCTAATACCATACTGAAGTAGCACCCTGAAGTGCTCTTCCTATCAATGGCATTGCCTTCCCAATCCGAATTAACATAACCCTCCAGGTTAATCTTCTGATTCGCATCATACTTGAGCCCATAATCAACTGTACCCTTCAGGTACCTCAGAATATGCTTTGCAGCAATCAAGTGAACATGTCTTGGATCCATTAGGAACTGGCTCAATGTGTTCACGGTAAAGCAAATATCTGGTCTCGTATTCATTAGGTACATCAAGGACCCTGTCATCTGATGATACATCATGGAATCAACCGACTTTGATGAAGCATCACTCAATAGCTTCAGGTTCGATGCCATAGGTGTGGCCATGGCCTTGTAGTCCATCATCCCAAACCACTTCAGGATCTCTACTGCATACTTCCCTTGTCCAAGGAAGATTCCATCCGCACTTTGCCACACCTCAATGCCTAGAAAATAGTGCATCATACCCAAGTCATTCATCTCAAACTCGGAAGCAAGATTCATCTTCGTGTCAGCAATCAACCCATCCTCACCTGTCACAAACAGGTCACCTACATACCGTAGGAGTATCACTGGGTTTCCTTCCTCAACCTTGTAGTAAAGGTTGGAATTCGCTTTACTCTTGGTAAATCCCAAATTAGTTAGGAAGCTATCCATCCTGTCGTACCACGTCCTGGGTGCCCGCTTCAAACCGTACAAGGATTTCTTCAGTTTGCACACATGAGTGTCCCTGTCATGTGTCTCAAACCCGAGTGGCTGCTCCACATACACTTCCTCTTCCACTACACCATTCAAGAACGTTGTCTTGACATCCATCTGGTGTATCTTCTATTTCATCACTACAACTAGAGCAAGTACTATTCTAATGGAAGTGTATCTGGCTACATGTGCAAATGTATCCTCATAGTCTATCCCTTCTTTCTGGGTGAAGCCATGTGCTACAAATATTGCCTTGTATTTATCTATGCTGCCATCTGCAACATCCTTGATCTTGTAGATCCACTTGGAAGTCATAACAAACTTCCCTATTGGTCTCAGGACCAAATCCTAGACATCATTCTTCATGATCAACTGGTATTCCTCAATCATGGCATCCTTCCATGTCGCTTCTTCATAGTTGGAAGGTTCTTTCTTAATGATGTCGCACAGCAGTGTTAGTTTTTCAGAAATTTCAATCGGATCTAGGATCTTAACTGAGAGAATAACATGTACAGCATATCTACATCATATCTATAGCATATCAATCATGGACACAATAATGCAAGCACACAAGAGACACAGAGTTTCACCGAGGAAAACCAAGAAGGTGAAAAACCTTGCAACTTCCTCAGAGATAGATAGAGCAATGATACAACCAAAGTATGAGAGATAGTCTTCTCCTAGCAGATGATCCTCCTCCTCACAATTGCGCCACTTTCTGAGAGAGATAGAAGTGAGTAATGAGTGATCAAATAGAGATGTCCCAATCTCTATTTATACTTGTCATGTCCTGCCCAATCAACCAGTGGGGCCTATACTGCCCAATCAACCAGTGGGGCTGACTTGTCTAGATTAGCCTAATAACCCATGGTTACGTTAATCCGGGCCGACCCCACACTTGGTGGTCTAATAACCCATTTACCCACATGACTCATACAGGGCCGACCCCATCAAGGTGGTCTAATAACCCATCAAGTATAAGTTACGACACTTACAATATAAATGATGACACTTCCGTATATAGGAATAATAACATCTCTATAGGAATACAAACACTTTCGTATAGAGGAATAATAACATCTCTATAGGAATATAATATACATGGGTAAAATACATTCCGAAGTTACATATACATCAACAAGAAGGGCTACATAACTGCAATATGGCCTTGGATTCTTGCTTTCTCTCGAGTGCCATATCTCTCTGCATCTTGACTTGCCTCTCGTACCCATGTTGGTTTCCTCTTGTGAGAATTCTTCTCACGGGGTGGATCTACAGGTTCCTGTGGGTCTTCCATCTTGTGTTCTTCATATTCTTCTGGAATCGCTTCTTCCATTTAGTGTATTTCTGATCTTGGGAACTTTAGTTTCTTCAATATCTTCAATAGGTAGTTTTCTAATGTATGTTGATTCTTCGTCGCTTGTTCTTCGAAACAAGTCTCTCTTGTAGGTGATGGTAGGTGATGGTATATGATCTTTCCTACAAGTCAAGTTCAATTGCATGATTAGAAACATTTCATAGTTTTCAGAACAAATTCTTACGCATAAAGACATAGGTCATATAGTCATGCAATTATCTTAGCCAATCTTTCAATACAACATTTATCCATATCCCGTAACTTTCTAGATGCCTTCCATCTCTACCAGAACATTGTTAAGAGTGTGCACTATTCCCAACATGTCAGCAAAAAGGTTTCATACTATATAATTAGCAATGGAATGTTGTACAGTGCCATAGGCCACTTACCCATTACTTGCATATTAGTAGTATCTTGTTCATCAATGCAACTTTTCTAACATGCACAATATACATCTTAAATCTAGGAACAACATTTAAGTAATCATATATACAAGAAATGACAATTCAAATACTTATCTTTGTTTGGTTATTGGGTGGACTCCCTCTCAATCTTTGCTTCCTTACAGGAATTATTGGAGTGTTCTCCCTCTTGATATTTTCTTCCTTGAAGGAACTACTAGAGTGTGATCCCTCTTGATCTTTTCTTCCTGGACTATCTGTCTTTGAACTTATATCCATCATGTACCACTATGCATGCTTAATTATGCACTAGTTTCATCATTGTGTCATCCTTAATATATCATACATAATCATACATTCATTAGTATAATCTCAATACTATCAAAACATTATGATTCTAAATAATCTTAAACATGTATGGTCATGATCATTTCATACACATGTAATTTATCACAAGCATTAGTATTCAATATTTCAGGGAGTACTTCTTTTACTCATGCATATTCTTATTTGACAATAGGACTCTTCTAGTTTTTCATATCATTAATTAAACTAAGAAGCATAATATGCATAAACCCTTGATTACTCAAACTTATAACTTCATGAATAATCATTATCATTCATACAAAAATATAGTTATATAATATCCTAACATAAAGTAGGATTCTAACTCGATATAGGAAAACATACCTGGATTATCACGCTTGCTAGTTATGCCTAACATACCCAAACAATGTCTTCTTTGTTCTATTCAATGATTTAGAGACTTTGTGCTAGTAACCTGCATATCTCATAAGTTAAGCATTGTAGAACCCAAGTATACATACCTCATATGTAGATCTTTTATGTGATCAATGACTATGGATGAGTCTTTGTCTTCATGTCACCATGGTCATATATTCTTGATCTAGAACTTGATTTGTCTTTCTTGATGTACCTTTCATGTTAGCAGACAACATCATCCTCATACAACACCATAGTGCATTAGTACAATCATAAGTGTTATAACCCTAGTCAATGAATGTCTTCTATTATCAACATGCATTCATACTTTTAATAAGGTGATCAGACAATCTAAAATTAATCGTGATTGTACTAACCTCAATAATATGAAGACAAACATATCATGAACTTAATCATGAAACACATTTCAAAACATACTTGTATCTCATCAAGTCATACCTGTCGAGATTACTTGTAGTCTTCTCTATAAGGGTAAAACCCTAACCATCCAAGTTAGATCACTTGTAAACATATTATGTAGGTTCATGGTGCTAGGATGATAGAATATCAGTGCCATTTAAATATTCTTCATTGCTTCTCTATGAGTCTCCCAACTTTGCTAGGGTTTCTTCTTACTTGGAAACCCTAATTTTCAATCTCCTTCCTCCCACAACATTTTGATGGAGGATTAATATCTATGATGAATGGATTCCAAATCCATTTCCAAAGTTTCCATTGTTGCATCAGGTGTCTTCAACATTGTATCAGGTCATGCCATATCTAAAAAATGAAAACCCTAAGTGAGAGCTTCTTCCTCCTCTTCTTTGATTTCCTTTGTTGAGCCATTTTCAATGTGTTGTATTGTTTCTGGTGTATCTCTGCAATTTTGGATCTACAGGGTCTGAAACTTCGTCCTGTGGTAGCCTGACCTGTCATATTTCCAACCCCATAGGTTTGAGCTTCATTGGATTCTCCATCAGAGATATAATCTTAGTTTCCCAACATGACGTGTTTAAGGGATGAAATAGTATAGAGAAATTGTACAGAGTGCCACGTGTCACTGTTTCACCTTCGGCCTCTGAAAATCACCTCGGTGAAACTACAGCCCATTCCCTAACTGTCAGGTTTTACGGAATTCCATTTGGAGCTTCCTAGCCCGAGATATGACCCTTTTACCTATGTCACCTATTTAGGGCTTCATTCTAGAAGAGGCAGAAACCCTAACTTGTACGGCTCATATCTCAGAAAGTACAAGGAATCTGACGCTGAAATTCATACACAAGTACAAGAAAATTTCATCTTCAGCCTATCCAATTTTCAGATCTTGAACCTTCGCCAAAATTGATTTATAGCGAATGTTCCACGACAACTAGGTTTTTCTATACAAAGCCCTAGCTTTCAAATTGCCGCAAGTGAAACAAGTGTCGCAAATGCCATGCATTGCCTTCCTTCAAGATAGCTCTAATACCATGTTAGTTTTTCATAATTTAATATGATCTATGATCTTACTGAGAGAATAACAATCATAGCATAAACACAAGAGACAAGAGACACAAAGCATTTCACAAGGGAAACCATAAAGGAGAAAACCCTGCAAATCCTCAGAGATAGAATGAGCAATAATACAAAACCCCAAAACAAAGAGATATCTCCAGTAGCTTCCTCCTCCTCCACTTGTGCGAACTTCTCTCTCTCTCACTAATGCGAAGTGAGTGAGTGTGTGAATGTGAGTGAGTGAATAAATAGAGATCCTAGCTCTCTATTTCTACTTTACCTTTCACTTAGCCTTAACCCCAAGTAGGTCGGCCCCTAAGTGTAATTGACTGGGCCAACTTCTCTAGGAGAGTCTAATAACCCATTAATAACTTAACTATTGGGTCTAATGCCCCGGCATACATGGGAGGATTGACCTCAATGCCTTTACATGACCCAAGTACAATAATGACTCCTCTGACCGAAGGAATAAACATCTATGTCGGAGGTACAACAATAAAATACAAATACAATATACAAGTGAATACATTCCGAAGTTACAAATACATCAACACTATCTATTTGAGAACTTTTCTCTCTAACATATGGTAGAGACAAAGGAACTTGTTTTCTAGAAAAATACTTACTTAAAAAATATTTAATTATAAACTATAAAAATTTATCCATTTTTTCCTTATCACTTTCAAGATGCAATTTTTTTATAGTAAAACAATATTTTTTGATAGGTTAAATAATTAAAATAATGAAGCATAATGTTTCTTAACAACATTTCTCCATGATAGATACATTAAACTTTGATATATAGGAATTTTATGAAACAATTAAAACTTAGTGAGCAAAATACAAGGTAATATACATATTTCCATGTAAAATGTTTTGTAATCAAACATCATGGTCAAATTTTGAATGGATCTATACAATAATAACCTATTAAATCCCCAAAAATATAGATCCCCGATTTTGTCATTTTTCCTTTCTAATTTAAGAAAGGCAATAATTACATGATAGCTTGCAAATACTTTTATATTATTTTAAATCTTCTTTTGTGGTGGGAAAAAACAATATCCGAATTAAACATAGAAAAAAAAACCTAAAATAAGATCCAAAAAAGGAGTAAGCTAAAGTCTAGATTATTTGTATTTTTGTTTGCAAGTTTTGTCCACGATTTGTTGCTGAAATTACGATTTTCATTGTTGAAATTACAATTTTGATTGCAAAAATGGATTTAGTGCCCTCAATTGTCCCTGGGGCACCTAATTATCAATTCCAACAACTTAAAACTGCCATTTCAACAATTTTCGCTTGATTTTGACCAAAAAAATCACCCAATAGTAAGTGCAAATGGTATAAACTTTTACATCCAAAAATATTGCAAAAAGAATAATAAAAAATATTGTTGATGTAAAAATATGCAAAGTGACACATGAACTCTACGAGGAGAAACCATAACAGTACATTTAGTGTCGTTTCTTGTGTCTTAGTAAATCAGGAAAAAAATAAAGGATATAACAAAGCCAGATATGCAAAATAGTACTCAATAATTGACATGATTATGTAATATGAACTATACATATACTTTCTTTGAAATTTTAATAGTATATCCCTATTGGCATGTCGAAGATCATAAAAAAAAACATATAGCAACGCGTCATTCAATTATCAATAATCGGTTGGTATGTGTACCAATTAATAGAAATGTGTACTCAATTAACCTCAAGAATATGTGATGTGTTGGGGTTAATAAATGATGTAAACATGCGTTATGTTCTTCTTAATGCTTTTATGTGCTTATAATCTATAAGGATAAATATTATTAATTTTTTTCAAATTTTCAATCTTTTTTTTTCACGAAAAAAAGACGCACTTTCTTCGATTAAGAAAATACTTTTTACATAGCCCAAAATGGCTTCTATTATGAGAGTTTTGTTGGGAAAATCTATTTGGAAGGATCCATTACAAAAATTTGCAATATCTATGACTGGTATATTTCTTTTCAATAGAGGCATCAATCATCACTAGATGTGAATGAATTATATAGATTGTGCTTGCTCAAAAAGGAAAAGATCCCGGGTCATCCTCCTGGATCGCGTCGTTATTTCTTTCTCAGTGAACATGCTAGAAGAATATGTGTTGAAACATCTGCTTAATCTAGATGACATCCTCATAGATGGCCTCAAGAGCTATGTTCCTCGGTTGCTAATCAAAGTTTAGCCATTTAATGATGAGGAGAGAATCTCCGATGACTTGCAGGCTCTGAATGCCCAGGGAGTATGCCAAAAGGAGTGTATTTTACAGCTAATAGTTATGCCTGTTTATTCGTCCCAGGACCCGATGCTGCTGCAAATTTGGTCCACTGTTGTGTGTCGAAATATAAAAAGCCGCCAATACCACATGTCTATGAAATCCCACTAGCAGCTCAAATTTCCAACCTAAGTAAGGATCTCAGCATCTGGTTCCACAGGTCGTTGAGAGTTTTTAGTATAGTGTTTGGGTTTATGTTGTAAGCCTTCACAATTTGAAGGGTTTGCATTTTGATTTTTTTAGAGTTTGGTTTCACAATATTTTTTATTGTAATTAGAAAATAGATTTTTTTCAAGGAAAAAAAAACGTACTTTTGTTATTTCGGAGAAATAAAAAAGTACATATACTTAACCGAGTAAGTTTATCCCTGACTAATACAGGGCCATCTGAAAAAGTTACAAACATGTTTCATTCCAAAGATAGAAAAACTAAACCAAAAATTGAGACAACAGTCCCAACACTTCAAAACAAGAGACAAGCCTCAACAGGAGGGAACACTAACACACTTATGTGAAGAAACACATAGAACCAGAATGAGTAATCATCTTTTCAACCCATTCTTCCCAATGAAGAACTTCAGGCTCCCCATCGAGATCTTATTTACACAAAGCATCAGTTGTGTTATTGTTTTCTCTATAGATGTGATCAATGGAGAGGTCAAAGAACCAAGACATCATTTGAGAAATTCTGATGCACCAATGTTTGAGTTGGACATTGTTGAGTTGAAATAACTTATTTGCCCTATTCACAATAACCAAAGAGTCATTGAAGATCCTAATAGATCCCAAACCACAACACATTGCCACTTTTAAGATGCCCTAGAGCCCAAGTAATTGAGCATTTGTATCAAACCCCAAACCACACGCAAGACGGAACTTGTAAGTGAGATCCTCTCCACGGTTGATAACAAAACTAGCACCACATTTCAACTCATTCGAAGCTCCATCAAAGAATCCAACAGAATTACCAGCAGCTTCAAGGTTCAATTTAATGTTTCTTTTAGGATTTTGATTAACTAGAGGGTTGTTTATATATAAGTGGAACAAATTCCAGAACTTATACAAGGCCATCTTCTCGAAAGGAATGGAATCATGAAAGATGGCCAAATTATGAATGTTCCATATTACCCAGCCACTAATCCTAGAACATTTTTTAAGTTCTGATGCTTCTGCAGCCAAAACTGATATGCATTATCAAAATTCATATTGGGCCAATCTTCCACAATATTAAGAGCCGAATAGATCTTCTTCCACATCCCTAAGGAGAAATTGCATTGTAAAAAAAGATGGTCCACCGTTTCACAACTACTTCTACACAGAAATCATATATTAGGACCCTGTCTGCCTCGGCGATTCAAGTTTTCCCAGGTTAAAGTTTTGTTATTAAAAAATAGTCATAAAAAGCACTTAATTTTAAGAGGAAGTTTCCACTTCCAAAGATCACTATGCCACCATTTCCTGTGCACATCAACATGTCTTTTGGCAATCACCTAATAAGCAAAACTAGGAGTGACCTGACCAGAAGTGGGGTTCTTTTCCCAGAGCAGACAATCTTTTTCCTTAGTAATTCGAATACCTACAAGATTTAAATGCTGGACATAATGATTCCACTTGTCCCCCCATCTTCCTACAAGTCCAAGATCAAAAGATGTAAGTCAATAGGATGGATCTGGAACAAGCTTATTCGACCTTTTGAATTGATTCAGGGTGAGCATACCATACTCTGTGAAGAAATTCCAGAGATCCTAAGATAAAATAAACTCTGTATTAATTCCCATAATGGGATCAATACCCACAATAACCTCTTTGCCACTTCTATTGATGTATTTGTAACTTCAGAATGTATTTCATATATGTGTATTGTATTCGTATAGAGATGTTATTATTCCTCTATACGGAAGTGCTTGTATTCCTATAGAGATGTTATTATTCCTCTATACGGAAGTGTCGCCATTTATAATGTTAGTGTCGTAACTTATACTTGATGGGTTATTAGACCACCTTGTTGGGGTCGGACCTGTATAAGTCATGTGGGTTAAAGGGTTATTAGACCACCCTATTGGGGGTCAACCCTGTTAGCATTATGTTATGTGGTTAAGTTAAGGCCGACCTAGTAAAGGTTATTACGCAAGTCAAGTCAAGTATAAATAGAGTGTGGGATGCACTCTATTTGATCATTCAATTCTTCACTCACACACTCATTGGAGAGTGGCGCACTAGTGGAGGAGGAGAAGATGCTGCTAGGAGGACTATCTCTTATACTTGGGTTCTATCATTGCTCTATCTATCTTTGAGGAAGTTGCGGGGTTTTTCACCTTCTTGGTTTTCCCCGGTGAAACTCTGTGTCTCTTGTGTGCTTGCATTATTGTGTCCATGATTGATATGTTGTAATATGATGTACATGTTATTCTCTCAGTTAAGATCCTAGATCAGATTGAAATTTCTGAAAAACTAACATGGTATCAGAGCTAGCCTGAAAGAAGGCATGATATGGCATTTATGACACTTGTTGCACTTACGAAGCTAGGGCTTGATATAGAAAAAACCAGTCATCGTAACACTTTTGCTATAAATGCATTTCGATGAGGTTTCAAGATCTAAAAATATTACGGGTCAAAGATAAGATGCCCATGTACCTTGTATCCAAAGGAGAGACTCTAATTCGTTTTACTTTCATATTTATGATCTCTACAATATAGGGTTTCTACCTCTTCCAGATCTCAGTCATAAACATGTGACCTAGGAAAAAAGGTCACAACTTGGGCTAGGAGGCACCAAATGAAATTTCATAAAATGTGGCAGGTACGAAACAGACTGTACTTTCACAGGTACAATTTTCAGAGGCCTAAATTGAACTAGTGACACGTGGAACTCCATACAAGTTTGCTCTCATGTTTTATCTCATAAACAGGTCACGTTGCGACACTTGGAATAACTCTCTCTCAGAGAATCCATTTGAGGTTAGACCTGTGGGATTGGAAATATAACAAGGTAGTCTACCATAGGAAGAATTTTCAGACCTTGTAGATCTGAAATTTCAAGTTACACCAGAAACAATCAAGTGCATATTTATGTCAAAACAGAATTGGATTTTGAGCACCTTCCTTCATGACTCCGGGAATTTAGGGTTTCAGAGAAGGTTGGAATTTTTGTAATTGGAGACCAAGGCTGGATGATCCTCATCAAAATCAAAATTTAGATACCAAGATCAAATTTTTTAGTTGGGCGGAAGGTCGGGCTTGATCAAACCCTAGTTCAGGACTTTGATTAGAAAGGTGAAAAATTAGGGCTTCTGCAAAAATGGGAATTTTTGAAATTTGTGACCATAACTGGAAGCTCCTTGGAAAAATTGAAGTTTAGAGCTTTGTATCAAACTATTTGGTTGGGTGAAGCTCCGGGAAAATCAAACCCTAATTCAGGGTCCTCCCTAGTGAATCCGGAAGATTGAAAGGCAAATTTGAGGGGTGAAACTTTGGAGTTTTCAAATTATGAGTATACCAGGCTGATCAGCTCATCAAGACGCATCTTTCTATCATTTCAGAAGTTTGAATTTTTAGGGTTTCCCTAACAAACCCTAATCCAGCTCTAGATCCAGTTTCTGCAAATCAAGTGGATTGGGTTAATCCTAGAAGAGAATGGATTGGTCACCTGCATAAGTGAAGAAGTTCATGTTTCAGAGGGAGATGAGGTTAAGGCCTTACATAAGAAGATTACAAGCAATATTGACAGGTATGACTTATCCAGGTATGTTTAAAGATATGTTCATGATTAAGTTTATGGTATGTTTGTCTTCATTAAGGTTAGTACTATCTTGATTAACTTTAGACTTGTCGTATCACCTTAATAAAATTATGAATGCATATATTCATTGATTAGGGTTTTGACACATGATTGTACTAATGTATTGTGGTGTTGTATGAGGTTGATGTTGTCCGCTAACATGAAAGGTACATCAAGAAAGACAAATCATGTTCTAGTTCAAGAACATATGACCATGGTGACATGAAGACAAAGATTCATCCATTGTCATGGATCACATAGAAGCTCTACTTACGAGGTATGTATAATTTTGTTCTACAATGCTTAACCTATGAGATATGCAGGTTACTAGCACAAGTCATTGAAGAGAAAAAGAGGACATTGCTAGACATAACTAGCAAATATGATAACCAGGTATGTTTTTCCTATATCAAGTTAGAATCCTACCTTGTGTTAGGATCTTATACTGTTGTATGGTTGATAATGATTATTCATGAAGTTAGAAATGTAAGTAATCAAGGGTTTATGCATATTATGTCTCTTACCTTGATTGATGATATGACTAACCAGAAAAGTCCTTTGGTCAAATAAGAATATGCATGAGTAAAAGAAGTATTCTCTGAAACCTTGAATACTAATGTTTATTATCTATGTTTGAAATGATCATGACTATACATGTTTAAGATTATTGTGTTTTGATAGTATTGAGATAATACTAATGAATGTATGCATGAGACCTCAAGGATAACACAATGATGATACTAGTAAGTATGCATAAGTGATCAAGGATGGATATAAGTTTAAGGACAGGTAATCCAGGAAGCAAATATCAAGAGGGTGCACACTCTAGTAGTTCCTGCAAGGAAGCAAATATTGAGAGGGAGTCCACCCTATAAACCAAACAAAAATAAGTATTTGAATTGTCATTTCTTGCATATTTGTTGTTTAAATAATATTGTTCAATGATGTATATGCTTATGTTCCTAGACTTAGGGTGTGTATTATGCATATTATAATAACTGCATTAATGAACAGTATACTACTAATATGCATGTGATGGGTAAGTGGCCTATGGCACTGTACAACATTCCATTACTACTTATCTAGAATGAAACCTCTTTGTTGGCATGTTGGGAGTTGTGCACACTCTTAGCAATGTTCTGGTAGAGATTGGAAGCCATCTAGAAAGTTACGAGATATAAATAAATGTTGTATTGAAGCATTGGCTAAGATAATTGCATGACTGTATGACATATTTATTTATGTGTAAGAATTTGTTCTAAAAACTATGAGATGTTTCTAATCATGCAATTTAACTTGTTTTGTAGGAAAGATCATATACCATCACCTACAAAAGAAGGACTACAACATTTGTTCAACAACAAAGTTATCTATTGAAGATATTGAAGATATTGAAGTTCCCAGGATTTAGGAAGAATTCCATGATCGAGGAGTACCAGTCGATCATGAAGAATGATATTTGGGATGCAATCCCAAGACCTAAAGGGAAGTCTGTTGTGACTTCCAAGTGGATCTATAAGATCAAGCATGCTGCAGATGGTAGCATAGAAAAATACAAAGCGAGATTTGTAGCTCATGGCTTCTTCTAGAAAGAGAGAATAGACTATGAAGAGACTTTTTCTCTTGTAGCCAGGTACACTTCCATTAGATCAGTACTTTCCCTAGCTACAGTGATGAACTGGAAGATACACCAGATGGATGTCAAGACAGCTTTCTTGAATGGTGTAGTCGAGGAGGAAGTGTATGTGGAGCAGCCACTTGGTTTTGAGACACATGATAGGGAGTCATATGTGTGCAGGTTGAAGAAATCCTTGTATGGCTTGAAGCAAGCTCCTAGGACTTGGTATGGTAGGATAGACAGCTTTCTATACAGTTTGGGCTTTACCAAGAGTAAAGCGGATTCCAACCTTTACTACAAGGTTGAGGAAGGAAATCCAGTGATACTACTTTTATATGTGGATGAAATGTTTGTAACAGGTGAGGATGGGTTGATTGTCGATACCAAGAGCAAGATTTCTGCTGAGTTCAAGATGAAGGACTTGGGGATGATGCACTATTTCCTAGGCATGGAGGTGTGGCGGAGTGCAGATGGAATCTTCCTTGGACAAGGGAAGTATACAGTAGAGATCCTGAAGAGGTTCGAGATGATGGACTGCAAGGCCATGGCCACACCTATGGCATCGAACATGAAGCTTCTGTGTGATGCTTCATCTGATTCAGTTGATGTCATTGTGTATCGTTAGATGATTGGGTCCTTGACGTACCTGACGAGCACTAGACCATATATTTGCTTTGCGGTAAACACATTGAGCTGGTTCCTGATGGATCCGAGAGGTTTTCACCTCGTTGTTGTAAAGCATATTAAGAGGTACCTGAAGGGTACAATTGATTATGGGCCCAAGTATGATGCGAATCAAAAGTTTAACCTGTAGGGTTATGTTGATTCAGACTGGGAAGGCAGTGCTACAGATAGGAAGAGCACTTCAGGGTGTTGCTTCAGTATGGGTTCAGGTGTGATCTCTTGGTTTAACAGGATGCAATCTTGCATAGCACTGAGTACAACCAAAGAAGAGTATGTTGCAGCTTGTTCAGCTAGTTGTGAGGCAGTATGGCTCAGGAAGCTACTGTTTGAGTTATTTGATCTCCCGCTAGAGGCTACTGGTATCTTTTATGACAACCAGAGTTGTGTGAAGTTGTTTGAGAACCCGGTGTTCCACGACAGGTCAAAGCACATTGAGATCAAATATCACTATATCAGGGATATGGTGTAGAGAGGAGCAGTGAAGCTCCTGTATGTTGTGACAAATGAGCATGTTGCAGATGTGTTGACGAAACCACTAGCCAGAGTGAAGTTTGAGTACTTTAGAGAGAGTCTTGGTGTTCTTCAAATTGATGAAACTTTGAGGAAGAAATTATGGACACATTTGTAGGATCCATTCCAAGCATTGTGAGAGGAGGATCCTTCCCATGGCTGTGGATGTAAGCGTTGGATGATGAGCATCAGGACGATGCTCCAGTTACTGCTCTATATATGCATCATGTTGGATGCTTTTTATGAATAGTTTGATCATGTATCTGTATATGCATCATGTTGGATGCTTGTTATGATCAGTTGGATCATGTATATGTATATGCATCATGTTGGATGCTTGTTATGATCAGTTGGATCATGCATATGATATGTATCAGGTGGATACATTGTATGATCAGGTATATCATGTATGATGATATGTATCAAGTCGATACATTGGATGATCAGGATGATCATGTATGGTGAGTATCAGGACGATACTCTGGATGACATGTATCAGGATGATCATGTGTGATGAGTATCAAGATGATAATCTGGATGATATGCATCAGGATGATTGTATGATGATGATCAGGATGATCATATGTGATGATATGTATCAGGTGGATACATTACATAATCAGTTGGATTATGTGCGATGACTTCCGAAGACATAGATGCACATCAGATTTTCGGACATGGTTGTAGATGTGTTCTCCCATGGTCATGATGTAATTGCTGGGATTTTTCGACATGGTGGCAGATGTGCTCTCCCATGGTCGTGATGTAATTCCTGAATCCATTCGAGCATGGTTGTCAATGTGTTCTCTCATGGCTACGATATAAGTGTTGTGCCATTCGAGCATGGTTGTAGATGTGTTCTCCCATGGGTGCGATATAAGTGCTATGCCATTCGAGCATTGTTGTAGATGTGTTCTCCCATGGCTGCGATATAAGTGTTGTGCCATTCGAGCATGGTTGTAGATGTGTTATCCCATGGCTACGATATAAGTGTTGTTCCATTCTCGCATTGTTGAAGTGTGTCTTCCCATGGCGTAGATATAAGGGTTGAGCCTTTCACGGATGGTTGAAGTGTGTATTCCCATGTTGGTGAATGTAAGTGCTGTCTAATGTGCATCTGGGTTGTGCTTCGTGAACGATGTTATGATCAGTTTGATCATGAGTATCAAGATGATACTCTGTGGCCATGGACAGGTTGTGCAGTGGCATGTAAAAGATCCTGGGAGATCCGATAGGTTGAGATGTGTGCTCGTAATCAGTCCTGCAATGCTCTTTTGAGGTTTTGTTGACTCACGTAATAAATACTGAGGATTCCATAGTATGCCCAGTGATGATGAAGACCTACAAGTGGTGGGCCTACATCCAACATGAAAAAGGGCTGGCTCTATAGAACTTCCTATGATGAGTAGTTCAGAGATTGATTGAGATAGTAGCAATAGTGACGATGACGATGATTCGATAACGATGATCCAGAGGAAAAGACTTGTGCTAGAAGACCTGTGTCGAGAAATACCTTCCTAGTTAAGAGGGAGTGTTGATGTATTTGTAACTTCGGAATGTATTTCATATATGTATATTTTATTCCTATAGAGATGTTATTATTCCTCTATATGGAAGTGTTTGTATTCCTATAGAGTTGTTATTATTCCTATATACGGAAGTGTCGTCATTTATATTGTAAGTGTCGTAACTTATACTTGATGGATTATTAGACCACCTTGTTGGGGTCGACCCTGTATAAGTCATGTGGGTTAAAGGGTTATTAGACCACCCTATTGGGGGTCGGCCATGTCAGCATTATGTCATGTGGTTAAGTTAAGGCCAACCTAGTAAAGGTTATTAGGAAAGTCAAGTCAAGTATAAATAGAGTGCGGGAGGCACTCTATTTGATCATTCTAGTCTTCACTCACACACTCATTGGAGAGTGGCACACTAGTGAAGGAGGAGAAGATGCTACTAGGAGGACTATCGCTTGTACTTGGGTTGTATCATTGCTCTATCTATTGCTAAGGAAGTTGCGGGGTTTTTCACCTTCTTGGTTTTCCCCGGTGAAACTCTGCGTCTCTTGTGTGCTTGCATTATTGTGTCCATGATTGATATGATGTAGATATGTTGTACATGTTATTATCTCAGTTAAGATCCTAGATCAAATTGAAATTTCTGAAAAACTAACACACCTTCACCTTCCAAGCCAAATGAGAACTAATCTAGGGATATATTTTCATGAATCCTTTCGAAATAAATGAAGCATTCCGAGTGAATTTAGGTGGTTTCCTAATCTAGCTGATTAAATACTTTTTGGTATATTTAACATGCAAAATCTCATACCATAGATTATCACCAAGTAGACCTCGCCATAGGCTTTTCAAAGACAGAGCAATATTAAAACAGAAAAATATTTTTTATGTTCCACCCACCATATTTCTACGGCAATGATAAGGATTCCCAATTAGCCAAATGATAATGACCCCCTTCTTTGTTACCAGACCAAAGATAGGTGAACATTAAGCTTTTTATCTTATGTAAAACATAAAGAGGATTTGAGCCAACAAATCCCAATACACCGATAAGATACTCAAGACAAATGATATGAACCATTACACCAAAACCTCGAGATGTTCCACTAGGATCTTAACAATAGACTTTAGAAGAATAAGATGGCCTCCCAAAGACAAGTATTTCAAACACCATAAATTGATTATTTTCTCAAACCTCCGGATCATCCATCTCCAGTCGCGTATTCCATAGCAATTTGGTTTAATAAAAATTCCTAAATACTTGACACCCTCATCCAAGTTAGAGCATTTAAAAGGAATAAAGCTTAGAACCCATTGCATCATAAGGTTATCCCTCATATTACTAACAAAAGAAGACTTGCTCTGGCTTACTTGAATACCTATATCTTTGCATAAAAGGTTCAAAATGTTTGAGTAGGCCATCCACTCCTCCAAAGAATATGTTCCAAACATGATAACATCGTCCACAAAAAGCAAGTGTGTGATGGATAAACTCTTGGAGAATTGAATTCCTTTTACAGTCCTTTCATTTCTAGCTCCCCCTATCAATTGAATAAGACCTTCAATCACCAACAAGAACAACAATGGGGAAAGTGGGAAACCCTATCGAAGCCCCCTGAATATTTTGAAGAAAGGAGTGGGGTTACCATTGATTAGAACAAAATAATTAGAAGTCATAACACACTCCATAATCCAATTGATAACTAACCGAGGAAGACCAATCTGAAGAAGGACCAACCTAAGAAAGTCTCAATTAATCTGTTCATAAGCTTGAACAAGATCAATTTTTAATATAAAATCATTATGCTTTCTTGCTTTGATTGAGTGTAAAACTTCCTGGGTAATTCCCACGACATCAAGGATTTTCCTATTAGCAAGAAAATCGAACTATTCTTTAGAGATACAATCTTATAGTTTCGATTTGATCGTGTTTGCAATAACCTTGGAAATTAATTTATACACCAAGTTAAAGAGAGATATAGGCCTGAAATCATCAAAGGAGCTGGGTTTTTTTCTCTTGGGAATAATGGTAAAAAAGGTCGAATTCAAACCTGCAGCAATCCAACCTTCTACTCTTTTGAATTCAATCATGTTCAATAAATCAAGACCCATTATGTCCAAGAACGAAACAAACAGATCAACTGACCATCCATCTGACCCTGGTATTTTTTATTTTTTGAGAGCTTTTAACACCTTCTCAATCTGCTCCAAAGTAACACGACTTCCAACCTTGACTCCTTCTTCCACGGAGAAAAAAGAGGGATAGTGTCTTAAGACCTTAAGCTGAGCCTCGACACTGGAAGATCCTAGATCATCAAAATGCACTTTAAAATGATTAAGAGCTAACTCCTCGATCCTCTTTTGATCATTGACTTCAAAACCTTGATTATCATTGATTTCCCAAATAGAGTTCACATTCCTCTTGTGAGAAGCATAATTGTGGAAAAATATGGTGTTGTCATCCCCTAACTCCACCCAAATGGAATGACTTTTTAGTCTCCATGTGCTTTCCTAATTTTTCAGGATATCATCTAGTCTAGCCTGAAGAGACTGGATATCAATACTATCTTCCTCCGAAAAATACCATCCATATTTAGTCTATGAAGCTGTTGAATTTGGATTTTTATAGAAATCAGATCAAATTGATCCCAACCTTTTTTTATCCTTTCCCAAACTTTAGTTTTTTCCTTTAAGCCTTTTAATTTGAATATCAAAGTATCCACCGGATTGAGCCTTGAAGGGATATCAATCTAAGACCAAAAACTTCTGACCATATCACAGAAATCATTCTCTTTCAACCAAGAGCTATTAAACCTGAAAAGTTTGTTAGCCTTCAAATTCAGATCCTCAAATTGCAAAATAATCGCTTGATGGTCTGAGATATTAGAATGTTTAATCCATGACCTATATCTATAGAATATTGTGGCCATCGAATTAGCAATAAGGAAGCGGTTTAGACGCTTTCTAATGCAACAAATTCCAAAACGCTTCTTACTCCAAGTAGCACCCAATTTCCTAGGTAATACATCTACCAACTGAGCTCTCTGAAAAAGGTCCTTGAAAAAATCATCCAAATCATGAAAAAAAACTGAAGAGCCCCAAACTTCTACAACTGAAAGGGTAAGATTAAGGTCACCTGAAACAATCAATTATTTTGTATTTAGCAGTCCCGAAGCTTCAAGTGCAGACCAATAGAGCCCCCTATCCTTATAGGGACCATACATGTTGAGAATGGCAAAGTTAAAATCGTTGGAGAGGAATCGACCTTTCATCAGAATCCCCCCCATAGTCTTATAGGTCTTGAAGTATGTAGTCGCAGGGTTCCAACCAAACAGAAGGCCTCCAGATAGACCACATGAATCAATGGCACTAAAATACCAACCTGGCATATGTTTTGAAAAGACCTCAATAGCCTGAATCGCCTAGCACATCGTTTCCTAAATTAAAAAACAATATATTAGAGAAAATTTGAGGCCTAAACTGGGCCTTATAGGAAAATGAGCCAACCATAATTTCTTGATGAGTTGGAATTCAAGAACCAATAGTATTTCAATCAAATGAGTCAACCATAATGGTTGACTTGAGATATTTGTCATAAAAAAACTACTTTTTTTGTTCGTATTTTCAACATATCTCCCTGTGTTTTTACTCAAATTTCGAGCGGGAGCACTTGTTCCATGCGGAATTAAATTCCACATCCAAGGGGTACCCACAGAGACATTATCAGAGGGAGTTGGGAAAGGGATCAAAGAAACTTCCTTGGAAGGGGCAAAAGATGTAACACAGCATGGGCTCACAGACACATCCTCTGCCGAGTGTATATCCACATAATTTAAATCACCAAATAAGTTCCTAGCTAAGGGTTTCAAATTCGAAAGTCTTAGATCAAGGGCTTTTTCCATAGAAAGATAAAAATCCAACTCTGCCTTAGAAACACCCTCATAAATCACATAAATTTTATCCATGGACATACCTCTGTGTGTTGGAGAAGTAGGAACAGGAATGGAAGGGCTAATGTTTGTATCCGAGAACACCGATACTGGAATGGTTGTTCTATTGAGAAACTGAGGGAACCTCGCCTTTACATGTCCTATAGAGTGGTAGAAGAAGCATCTGAAAGGAATGGTTTTGTAATCTAGCCTATGTTTAAACAATTTATCTCCCTAAGCAATGTCCACCACGACTGGTAAACCCTTAGAGACATTGAACTCCACCAAAATTGATGCCATTTTCTTTTTAATACCAAAAATTAGGTTCTTTTCAAGTCTAATAAAACGTCCCAGGAAGTTACCCAAACCCTCAAAAAAATTAGGCTTCCAAAGTTTGAAGGGGAAGCTGGGAAGGAGAACACACAAATGCCTGAAATTCATATGTTCTGTATTAGGGTTAAATTTGACATGCCATTGTTTCAAGTTTAGTGAGCCATCCTTAACAAGCCAAGTCTGCTCCAGCATAAATGGAATGAGCTCTTCACTAGGGAAAAATGAAAGCAACCCATCCTCTAGCAAGCAAACTGGTGCGAGGAGGTAACCCAAACATCGAGGTCCAGTGTTGATTGACCCATTCAACCAGATCCATCAGGGTCATCCTAGTCCATTCAATTTTTCTGACAACTCCTCTATGAGCGAGTAAGCCAACCCTGTCTACATTAACTGCTCGATCCAAAGTGTAAGTAGAGACCTCCTCCTTAGCCTTTAGGGTTTTCAATTGTCTCCGGTTACGAGCATCATCTCCAGAAACAAACTTTGCATCCTGATTGTCAGAGTTAACCCTGCCATGTGAATCTTCCTTCAACAACTCTATAGAGTTATCCGAACACGAATAAGCCAAGTGGGTAGAGTGATGAGACCCCACTGCCATAGCGCTAAGGTGATGGGACGTCTTCAGCTAAACATGGGGGATGCTAGTTGACTACCACTATCCCTATAGTCGCCAAAATAGTAACAAAAAAGGGAACCGCCAAACCCCCCTACACAAGGAAAACTAGGGTGGAATAGCTCCACATAGCTTGGGTAGGCCAATCTGCGGCAAAAAAAGAAAAATAGTTCTCACTTTTTGATGCCTTGGTTGGTACTAGAGCCAACCTTTCGGTTAACTGGAGTCCAAAGTGCTACAAATCACCACCCTCACAATGCAGAAACTCTACCCAAACTAGCAAACATGTGCAATAGAAACCCTAACCACGAAAGCTCCATCAATTCCATGGCCACAACCATCATGCGTAGTTAAAAAATCTTTCATCCACCTTTGATACTATTCCATCATTTAGAAAATATATTTTAACAAAAACAAGTAATCGCAAGAAGGAATCAATTACTTAAAATATATATTAATTAATAAAAAAAACTAACATAAATAAATTCCTATACCTTTCACATGCATAATGATATAAACCCGTTCATGGATATATTGTCAAGTCGTTGATTATTGAATGGATGAAAGAAATGGAATGATGACAATGTTTTCCACTTGTTGTTAAATATCACAATACATGAAAAAGATTCGGCATTGAATTGTCTAGGTTATAATATTTGTTATTAAATAGAATTGTAAAGGTTAAATGAATATGTTGTCTATTAGTTGTTAAATATTATAATATTTGTATTAAATATCACAAGACAGGTAAAGAACAGGTGTTCTACTGTTTCCTCCGATGCTTTGCAGAGGATGCATCTTGCCAGCCCCTCAATGCCTCTTTTTTTGAGATTCTCAGCTATTAGACTTTTCTTATGACCAAGAATCCAGGTGAATGCATTTATCTTAGGAAGGTTGTCCTTACCCCAGACTTTGACCCATTTTTTGTTTTTGTCCCTACTATTGTTATCCAAGTATCGATATCCAGCTTTTATAGTATGGAGGCCCGAGCTGCCCCATCCTCTTTTATCCAACATTTTTTGGTGTACTGGAGCCGCAGCATATAAGAGGTTGAGTAGTATATCAAAATCATGCTGAAGATGACTTGAGATTTCGAGGGAACGCCAACCAACCCATCTTCTAGAATCCGACCACTCCGAGAGGTCGGATAGGGTGAAAATATTTCTACTGGTCATACAATCTTGAGTTCTCTGAGGTTGTGTTGAAAGTTGACAGGGGACCTGGAATTCGGCCCTAGTTTGTCCCCCCAAAGTTTGACCTTCTTGTCGTTTCCAGGGATCCAAAAGGAGAGGTTTTGGAGCATTGGCGCTACCTTTTTGCACAAGTTCCAGATGGGTGAGCCAACCTTTTCCTGATCAATATTCTCACGACACCGAAGTCTTTTACCAACCATATATTTCTTACGAAGAATCTCTTTCCACCAGGATTTTTTGCCTATGATCACTCTCCATAACAATTTGGCACCTAAGGCTATGTTCATGAGTGAAGGGTCACGTATTCTTATGCCCCCGGCGTCTTTTGTTCTGCACACTGTGTCCCAGCTTACCGGGTGGAATTTTTTGGTTCCATTGGTCTTCCCACCTTGCCACAGGAATTTTCGAAGCTCTTTAGTAATCTTTTGAATGACGCTATTGGGAGCGAAGGAGATAGAGCTGGTGTAGATGTGGTATGCGGAGAGGACCGACTTGATCAGAACAAGTTTCCCTGCTAAATTAAGCCACCTGAATTCCCACGCGGTGACTTTGTTTTTAATATTATCTATCAAATCCTACCAATCCAAAGATTTTTTATTTCCTTTGAAGATGGTTATGCCTAAGTAGACAAAGGAATTCCAAAGAAGGTAGCCTTCGAACCCCAAGATCCTAGATATTCTTATTAAGGTTTCATTTGAACAGTTCCAAACATATATTTTGGACTTAGTGGCATTGATTTTCTCATCCGAGGCTTTGAGAAAGTTGGATAACACACTATTGAACCTCTCAGCTATGATAGTAGAAGCCCCTCCCATCAAGATCATATCGTCTGCAAGTTGGGTATGGTTGGCTGGACGAACTCCTCTTGCAAATATTCAAACCTTTTAAGATTGCCCGACCTTTGGAGGTGATTAAGCTTGTGGCTCAAAGATTCTGCCACCAGTAGATAGAGGAAGGGGGACATAGGGCACCCCTATTGTAGTCCTCGAGAGATTTGAAAGAAAGAAGAGGATCTACCATTGACAAGAGGGGCGATCCAGGGCTTGCTTATACAAGCCTTCACCCATCTAACAAACCTGTTGGAGAAACTGAACTTCTTCATGATCTCAAATAAGAAGACATGATTCACCTTGTCAAAGGCATTTTCCATATCGATTTTAATTTCCATTCCCTGCTGGTGTCTCTCCATGCTTGAATGAATAGCCTCCTGAACTATGACAATATTATCCAAGATCTAACGTCCAGCGATGAAACCTCCTTGAGAGTTAGAGATAATATTAGCCATGATGTTTTTCATGCAAGTGGCTATTATATTTGAGAGGATCTTATAAGAGGTATTACAAAGGGAGATAGGCCTAAATCTGTCGATAGAGCTAGGTTGTTTTTTTTCAGAATAAGCACAAGGAAGGATGAGTTGGTTGCTCCTCCAATTTTGTCCTTCTTTCTGGTCCAGTTTAACATTCTCTTGAGATAATCTTTGATAATGTCCCATGATGCACGATAGAAGTTAATGGTGAAACCATCCAGCCCTAGGGATTTATCCATACTCAAAGCCCAAACAGCCTCTCTGATTTCATTCTCATAAATAGGTTTATCCAGCTCATTATTTTCAAAATCAGAGATAAGTGAAGGAATACCTACCAAAAGGTTCAATTGTGCTCCTAGATCGGCCTAATTACTGTTAGCGTAGAGCTTCTGGAAGTGCTCCAAGGCGTGTGATTGAATGTCGGCCTGTCCTTCAATCTGATTTCCAGCACTATCTTTTAGTTCTTTGATAGCATTATAAGTTTTCCTAGCTTTGGCTTGCTTGTGGAAATATTTGGTATTGTTGTCCCCCCCTTTAAGCCATAGCTGCTAAGATTTAATTCTCCAGAGTTCTTCCTCTTGTCTAGTTGCATAGAGAATCCTAAGGTTAAGATCCTTTTCATGTATGAGAGAGGTGCCAATGATATCATTTTCCTCCATGCTTTCTTGATGGCTAGCCAATTCCAATTTCAAGAAGCGTTTGGTGGTGATCAGGCTCGTGAACTTATTCCTGGCCTAAGTTTTTAAAGCGACGGGAACAACCCTCAGTTTGCACTCCCATATATAGCTGGATGACCCTTGAAAGTTAGTGCTCCAAACATCCTGAACTAATTTGAGGACGTGATCTTCATAGAGCCACAGGGGATTGAATATAAAAGGGATTGGTCCAAGGTTTTTAGGAGTGGAAAGCGTCAGACTAATCGGTTTGTGATCTGAGGTTGTTGACGGGATGGATTTCGCTGTAAGGATGCAATTTTGGAGGAGGAATGTGGAGCTGACCAAGAACTTGTCAAGTTTCACTGCAATGCGACCAATCCCTGCTCTACGATTGGTCCAAGTATACTTGCCATTTTTCATTTCAATATCTAAAAAATCCAAGTCAACTATTAGATCCTCCATTCTTTCCCCATAAGGATCCCTGACTCTAGATCCGCCTCTTTTTTCTTACTGATTTCGAGTAGTGTTAAAATCCCCTGCTATAATTATATCCTTTCCATGGAAAATGTTTTTGAGATCAGATAAATCCTCCCAAAATTTATCCTTATCCCAATAATGAGTTGGGCCGTAGACATTGCATATATAAGTGAATGACTTACTTATTTTGTTTAATATTTCAATCAAGAGCCAGAATTTATTCTCTTTGTAAGAGTTTATGATGAAATTGTTGGAAAGGAAAGTGGCAATCCCACCTTACGCTCCTTGAGATTTGATACCTTGTCCAATGCTATCCTTCCAAAAGTGATGCGAGACTGCTGTAGCTTCCTCATGTTGCATTTTTGTCTCCTGCAATAGTACTAAGTCTGGTTTTTCGTTCTTGATTAAGTCTCTCAATACTTCTACTTTGCTAGAACCACCCAGACCCCTACAATTCCAGGAAACAAGCTTCATTATTTCTTACTGATATGAGAACCTACCCTCGGTTTTCCATCTTGTTTAGATCCATCCTGGTTTTTGTTCAGCTGAAGCAACTTAGTGTCTTCTATGCATTTCTATCTTCCAAGATCTAGATCCCTTTCTGCTTCCTATTCACGCTGTTGTCTTAAAGTATTTCTTCCCCTCGTTTTTGGGACATCTTGTAGATCTAAAAATTCTTGGGATGAGGAAGTTTCTGGGGAGAAGATTTGTGGAATAACTTTACTTTGTTTGACCTTGTCCGCCCAAGAGCCTCCTGGACTAAGCTTTTCGCTTAGAACCGTGCCTGGAGTGGATTGAGGTGTAGAGCTGGGTTCTAAAGGGGTACTTTTTGCGGCTGGCTCAGTCTTAGGATTATCAGTTTCATTAGTAGGAATTTCACCCTCCTCCATGGCCAAAGCATGGAATTGGTTACTAACTGCCATCCCTTTCTTTGATTGCTCTTTGTATTTTTCTTTCTCTGGTTGTTCTCCAGTAGTTGCTGCAGTAGATTGGGTGTTTTTCTTGCCATTTTTTGCATGTTTCCAACCTTCTCCTTGATTCTGTTCCTGAGACTTTGATACGACTTTAGGACAATTTTTGACAAAGTGGCCATACTCATGGCATTTCTTGCATTTGAAAGGGAGTTGTTTGTAATCAACCTTTTGAAGATGCTCCCAACCCTCCATTTGTAGGTTTACAACTTCCAGTAGACCTTTTTCTAGATCCACTTCCACACATATTCTGGCGCAGGAGAACAGAGGTCCTTTAGGTTCAACTTTGTCGATATAGGTGCCCAAAGTGTTCCCTATCACTTACAGAGTTTCATCATTCCAACGATGAAGAGGAAGATGGGGGAGGCAGACCCATACAGGAACTGTCGAGGGGACATATTTTTCCGGGTCAAAAGAGAGACTCCATTGATTCAGATATAGACCTCGGCTACACAGAAAATAAGGGCCACTTCTAAAGATTAGATCCTGATCTATCTTGAGTTCAAAAAGAAAAGTAAGGAAGCCCTTACCGCAGAAACAGTGTTGCAGGCCTCCAGAGATTAAGGGCATCTAGTTTTTTGGATCTAGGCTTCCATAGTTTTTGGTGAAGGCCAGATGCCTATAAATTGACCGATCAAGCCTCTCTCGCTTAGAGCGAGGGCTTTCAGGCGCGAAGTTGCCGACGTGATCTGGATTAGTGGGGCCTCCTTGCATTTGACAAAGGCATCACTGGAGGACGGCTCAGCTTGGGACGACGACAGAGAGGCAGTGATAAGGGCCCTAAATGCCTCATCCAGACGATGTCTCTTCTTGAAAGGGCTGGGATCAGCTGGGGGATCCATGGGAGACCCAAGCTGAGATGGCCGAGGGGCCCTAGACTAGGACACAGAGCCGAAGAGCGGCTAGGTCGAAGCTTGTCTTCTTCTCATCACATGTATGTAATCTTACTTATTTTTGTTACTTCTGTTAGGGAAAAACAATATCCAAATTAAATATAGGAAAAAAACCTAAAATAAGATTAAAAAAAAAGAAGTGAAAGTCTATACTAATTAATTTTTTTTGCAAGTTTTGTCCAAGATTTATTGCTGAAATTGCGATTTTCATTGTTGAAATTGCAATTTTGATTGCAAAAATAAATTTAATGCCCTCAATTACCCAGAAGACTTGATTATGCAATTCCAACAACTTAAAACTCCCATTTCAACAATTTCTACTTGATTTTGATCAGAAAATTAACCCAATAATAAATGCAAATGGTATAAACTTTTACATAAAAAAAAATTGCAAAATGATTAATAAAAAATATTGTTTATGTAAAAAGATGCAAAGTGACAAATGAATTCTGCGAGGAGAAACCACAAGAGTACATTTAGTGTCGTTTCTTGTGTCTTAGTAAATCAGGAAAAAAATAAAGGACATAACAAAGCCAGATATGCAAACTAGTACTCAATAACTGACATGATTATGTAATATGAACTATACATATAATTTCTTCAAAATTTTAATAGTATATCCCAAAGATCGTCCAAAAAAAAACATATAGCAACGCGTCATTCATTTATAGATAATCGGTTGGTATGTGTACCCATTAATAGAAATATGTACTCAATTAGCCTCAAGAATATGTGATGTGGCGGGGTTAATAAACGCTGTAAAGTTGTAAACATGTGTTATGTCCTTTTTAATGCTGTTATGTGCTTATAATCTATAAGGATAAAGACTATTAAATTGTCTCAAATTTCCAACCTGAGTAAGGATCTCAACATTTGGTTCCACGGGTGGTTGAGAGTTTTTAGTATAGTGTTTGGGTTTATGTTATAAGCCTTCACAATTTGAAGGGTTTGCGTTTTGATTTTTTTAGAGTTTGGTTTTACAATATTTTTTATTGTAATTAGAAAATAAATTTTAATAAAAACAAGTATTTTGTAAGGAGGAATCAATTAAAATATATATTAATTGTATGCAGAGTAGTGAGATGCTCTACAATCTAAGGTGGGGGAGATTTTTTTTTTCAAAGGAAAAAATCATATTTTTGGTATTCTATTAGAATAAAAAAGTATAAAACTGTCTATTACATTCAGTTCAGAAACTGGCTATCATCTCTCGAAACAGTACTATCCAAAATATATCAAAGGTCTTCCAACCAAAGACCAAAGTTCAAAACCATCACTTGAATACTAGTCAACTATACCAAACTATAAAACCATAACTAAGTACAAGAAGAAACTAAGAAATGAAAAAAAGAGTACTCCCCATATCAGATTTCTTATCATCCAGAAATGCCTCCCAGAGTAAGGTCCCTTCAACTCCTTCCAAAGACTCCTTTGAGAGTTTGTCTGCTATCATATTCTGTTCTCTGTAGATATGGATGAGTTCCAAATGCAAGAAATTATTTAGTTCTTCTTTAATTTTGGAGCACCAAGGAAAAATATTGAGCACTTGTAACTTATAATTTCCACTCGCCCATTTAATAATAACTATGGAGTCCCCAAAAATCACAAGAGACATTATTCCAAAGTTTGTTGCCATTTTACATAAGCACCACAAGGCCAATAACTCAGCCTTCATATTTGTGCCAGAGCCACAATGAAGTTTGAATTAAAACCTGTGATCTTCATTAATATAAAGTACTACACCTATAGCACATAGATCATCTTGAGCATTGCCAAAAAAAAAACCAATAGCTCCATTGTGATTTTGAAACTCCTTGAAAACTCTAGTTCTGTAGGCTTTATTTTTTTCAGATTTGTACTCTTTGACCCAATTCAGAATTTGCATGACAATAACATTCAACTGATCAATTTCATCTTAAAAACACAGTTATTCCTAGCTTTCCAGATTCTCGAAGAAATAATAGCTAGCAGAATATTGTATTCTTTGCATGAATTCCACCACTCTTTGCAGGTTTGTTCAACTTGCAAGGTGTAAATTTTGAATGGGGCAGATGTTGTAACGTAACGTTACCAAAAAAAAAAAAAAAAAAAAAAAATACATGTCGGCTCATAAAATTAAAAAAAAATACACGTGGACTCAAGAAATTGGATCCCTCTCAGTGCTTGATAGATTTGGATTTAAGTTTTACTTTTCATAATTTTTTATTGGAGTTGAAGATTTTAAAAAATATACGTCTCAAGAAATTGGATCCCTCTTAGTGCTTGATAGATCCGAGTTTAAAACAAATTTATGATAATTAATAAAAAACTAACATAAATAAATGCCTCTACCTTACACATGCATAATGATATACACAAATGCCTCTACCTTCCACTTGCATAATGATATACACCCGTTCATGGATATATTGTTGTTAAATATTATAATATTTGTTATTAAATAGAATGGTATATGTTAAATGTATATGTTATCTATTTATTGTTAAATATTAAATATTATAATATTTGTTATTAAATATTAGAACACATGAGGAGAAATTGGACATTGAATTGTCATACGTTGTTAAATATTATAATATTTGTTAATTAATATCATCTCTTATATTTTGGAATTTTTATTGTTAAATATTATAATATTTGTTATTAAATATTATAATATTTGTTAATTAATATTAAAAGAGATGAAAAGAAATTGGACATTGAATTATTCATATTTTGAATTTATAATTTTTTAAGAAGAAAGTACTTATTTTTAAGCATTAAACTCATTTCTTAATTGGAAAAACATATACACAAAGCTATTTAACTTAAAAAAACGTATACACCAAGTCACAACATTTAAGATTATAATATAAGCAAGTTGATAATAATCAATATAGATTTGTCATTTATCATTTAATACATTAAATATTATAATACAAGCAAGTTGATAATAATCTGAGTTTGAGAGATGGTTCGGGAGCGAACACATAGGGTTTCATGGCGCAAAACTAGGGTTTCAGGGAGCATCTTACCTGCGCTTAGGGTCTCTGCGGCAGTGAAATACCTGGTATCGGAACTGTGCGGATAAGGTTGTCTGTAAGCGGTATTAAGGGATTGTTCGCGGGCTGTTTACATTTTCTGTGGCTGGTATTGAGCACTGTCGGGCTCGACGGAACCTCGAGCTCTGGATCCAGAGTCTCTGGCGTGTGGAGGGCGTGTGGGTCTCTATTACTGGGCCTGCGTGCGGTCAAGGGTTTGCGTTTTTAATCATTCTTTTCATTATCATAGATCCTGTGTTGCTGTCACCGTTCAATTGCTTCCGTTCTGGGGTATTGTTGGCTGGTAAAAGGGATTTGTTTGTTTTCGCGGCAGATTTGGTTGTGGTTTATGTCATATGGCTACCGTTTTTGGCAATATGGTGCTGGAACCCACTATTCCGGAGGACGACAGTCTCAACGTTTCCGATTATATGATTGAGGAGGCAGGTTTATTCCAGTCAGATGAGCATTTCAAGGAACAGTTAAAGGGGAAGAGGGCCCTTAATCCTGGTGGTCGCCATATGATTCCACGTGGCAAAACTTACCGTCGACACCTGGCTGGGAGACGGACACTTGGTGAGTCGGGGGGGTCGGACCCTTCCGTTGGCAGCGGCCAGGACTACCCTGAGGTGGGTAACAAACCAAACCCTGGTGCATCCTCTCGTGCGGCCCGTCGTCTGAATGGGAGGTATTTTCGGCGTCCTAGCGAGTCCTGGTTGACTGTGGGTCGAGACATTGGGCTGGAGGAGGTCGTTGAGGCCAATATGACTGTACTTGTTGGGAAATTTTCATACCATGCAATGAATAGGCGTGATATTGTGGCTTGGGTCACGGCGAAATGGCGACCTCTGTTAAACTACACTCCTCAAATTTTCGCCATGGCCTGCGGGTGGTACGGTTTCAAGTTTGAAGAAGAGGCTCAGTGCACTCTTATTATGGACAGAATTTGGCTACATGGTTCTGGAAGCTTAATGCTGCAGAAATGGCAAACGGATTTTGATCCAGAAACTGCCTCGGTGTGCCTGCGACATTTGTGGGTCCTTTTGCCTGGGCTTCCCCTTGCTCTCTGGAATCGGGGGGCCTTTGAGGCCATTGGAAACAGTTTAGGGCGGTTTTTGCATGTTGAGGATGAGCATCTGAATGGTTTTGACCGGCGCATGGGCCGGGTCCTCGTGGAGGTGGATATTTCCTTGGGATTAATTGATGTACTAAACATCCGTTGGCGTGGCCGGATATTTACCCAGATTATAGATTATTGGGGCATCCCCTTCCGTTGTTCCAACTGTAAGGAAGTTGGGCATTTGTGGCGTCAGTGCTCGGCACCTGCTTCTTCTGGGCGCCTCAAGGATGGTGGTCCTTTCTGGTCGTCAGATGATGGGAGTGATATTGAGTTGGATACCTCGGGTTCGATGGACGGCTTCTCCAACCGGGTTCCCACTCTGGACGCTCCGGACTCGGCTCTGTTCCGTAAGTTAGAATCTCAAGACCCAAACTTTTTTCATTCATTGAATGAGTTGGATATATCGTTTATAAATGCTCTCGATTTAAATCATGGTAATAATGGGAATTATATGAGCCGCAAACATCACAAGATTTCCTCATCCTCTGGTACTGAATATATATCTAATGAACCCGGGGGGGAGGATGGCCTTGCCACTGGGAACGAGCTGGTATCTCCCGGGATACCTCCTACGGACACTCCGACTGTGATTATTTCTAGTGATACTGATGCCCCTCTGAAGCCTCGGGATGTATGTGTGACGAGGGGGGGTCATTGCCTCGGGTGGAACCTTTGGTGGGGGTTGGCCCTGATTCTGGGGGGCCCGTGGAGGGGGATCCGGTTGTTGACACGGTTAAAGGGAGGATAAGCTCTGAGGAGCCTGGCGGTAAGGTAATACTCATACCTTCTTACTCTGAGATGGTAAAGAAGGCTCCTATCCCTACCTTCTACAAAAACCGGCAAGTTGGGAGGTCTTTGACCCTTGGTGATATTGGGGGGGGGACTTTAGATGTGCCCTCTACTGAATTGGTGGGGGGGGGATGACTATTCCTGTGAAAGCTACTGGTACTACGGGGGACACTTGTATTCTTAAAGGGGCCCATAGGGGTGGATTGGCCCTGGAACTCTCTCCTCTTAAAACGAGGAGCGCCAGGAAAAATAAGCAGGTCTCCATGGGGGGGAATGTGGATGGCTGTGTCACTGTGGATTCCCCCATATCTACTGATACCCGGGCTCTTAGACGATTGAAAGCCCTTGCAAGGGTTCGCAAATGATTTTTTTCTCCCTAAATATTTGGGGTGTGGGGGGGCTCCCCAAACAATTGGCCCTCAAGAGAGTTCTTCATATTACAAATCCCGATTTGGTTCTATTGCAGGAAACTATGGTATGTGGTGATAAGGCACGTATTTTCTTTAATAAAGTTAAGCCGGGGTGGATGGTTTGTACCGTGGACGCAGTTGGTCTATCAGGTGGTCTTTTAGCGGCTTGGAACCCAGCGGTTCTGAGACTGGATCCCTCTATCATCTCTCTGGGCATCTTATTATCGGGCAATATCAGAGGGATGGATAAAAATGTCAATATTATCAACTGGTACGGGCCATATGCTGACAGGTTGGCTTTCTGGGATGATGCGGTCACGAATCATTTGCTGGATCTGGAAAATTTATTTGTGGCTGGGGATCTTAACTTCACTTGGGGGGATGAGGAGGTTTGGGGTATGGTGGCTCGTAGAGACCTGATGGGATCTTACTTTAAACAACTCTTCATGAAATTTTCACTGGTTGATATTGTGCCTTGTCCGATGGCTCCCACTTGGACAAATGGTAGGGGGGGGGATATGATGATCCAGAAACGTATTGACCGGTTTTTTATCTCTGAATCTATGTTGGATGGACTTCACAATTACAGGTCTTGGATCCACCAAATCAAAATCAGTGACCATCTACCTATTATTCTACAATTTGAAGTGGAAGCCAAACCACAATGTTACCCTTTTAAATTCAACTCTACTTGGCTCATGGATGGGGAATACACTCACGGTGTGAGGAACTGTTGGCTTCAGGTGGATGTCGTGGGGGAACGCTCTGCCATGGACAAGCTGGCGGTGAAACTGAAGACCTTAAAGGATCATACTATTAGATGGGAAAAAAACAAAAAAGCTGATATGGGCCGTGAACTTAATGAGATTGAACGGGAATTGACCACGCTGATGCGGGGTTCTATTGGGTCTGATCTTAGCCCTGAGGCTGCATTGAAAATTCCCTCTCTGGAGAGCCGTAAATTGAGTATTCTCCTTATACAAGAGGAGTCCTGGAGGCTGAAGAGCCGGGCTATTTGGATTAAGTCTGGGGACCAGAATACTAAATTTTTTCACCAGTTTGCGGACTCTCGTCGGATGCACAATACTATTTGGGACCTTAATGATCACTGTGGTAAGAGGATCTGGGGGTCTGATGATTTGATGGAGGAGGCTGTCCACCACTATCAGGAATACTATTGTGACCCTAAAAATACCTCTATGGCGGAGCAATTTAAAGTTATTAAGGAATATCCTCGCATGTTCAATGAGGTGGAGGGGGATGATATATTCTTGGCGGTCTCTCTGGAAGAAGTGGAAAGTACTTTGCGTGGGTTCGCAAAAGACAAGTCGCCGGGGCCGGATGGGTGGATCGTGGAACTATTCTTACACTTCTTTGATATTATGGGGGAGGATATCAGAGAGGCTGTTGAGGAATCTCGGAAACAAGGAACTATATTTGGGGCACTCAATTCCACATATCTGACTCTTATACCGAAAACCTCCCACCTGAACAATTATAATGAGTTCCGTCCTATTGTTCTCTGTAATTTAGTATACAAGATTATTGCAAAAGTTATTGCTGACCGGATCAAACCTGTACTATCCAGACACATTTCAGTTGAGCAATATGGTTTCCTGCAGGGCCGACAGATCCATGATGCGGTGGGTGTGACACAGGAAATTTTCCACACTATAAAAAAGAAGCATTTTTCTACCCTTATTCTTCAGCTGGATCTGGTGAAAGCATATGATCGGGTGAATTGGAATTTCCTGAAATTTATTCTGATTCAAATTGGCCTGCCTTGGAAGGTGATGAAATGGATTATGGCTTGTGTAACCTCGGTTAATTATGCAAATCTGGTCAATGGCCTTCCTACGGATTTTTTTAAAGCCTCACGGGGTCTTCGGCAGGGTTGTCCTCTATCACCACTCCTTTTCCTTTTGGTTATTGAAGGCCTGAGTTTATCCATACATAAGGCTAAGAGGGATGGAATGATTCAAGGCATTCAAATAACTAGAGATATATCGGTCTCACATTCTCTGTTTGTGGATGATGTAATGCTCTTCGGTATTGGTACCCTTGAGGAGTGGGTATATCATAAGAGGATACTGGACCTGTTCTGCTCGGTTTCTGGTATGATCATCAATTATAACAAATCTCGTTTCATAAAACACTCCCTATTGAGGGAGGTGGAAAACTCCATTTGTACAATCTTTCCCTTAAATTTCTTGGAATTGGAGGCTGGAACGAAATACCTTGGCTTCTTTATAAAGCCGACTAATTACCTGGTGAAGGATTGGAGCTGGCTCGTCTGCCGATTTGAAGGACGTATCAGTCATTGGAGCTACCGCAACCTATCTATGGGGGGCAGACTCACTCTGGCAAAAGCCGTTCTACAGAACCTCGGAGTGTACTAGTTTACACTCTGCAAAGTCCCAAGGTCTGTTCTATGTCTCATTCGTCGAAAGCTGTTTAACTTTTTATGGTCGGGTTGTGGTTGTCAGGAAAAATATCACCTTATTGGTTGGTCCCGGTTGGCTCGTCCTTGGAAGTTGGGTGGATGGAATATAAAGAACTTGGACCTTTTTGTTATGGCTCTGCATGCGAAGAGCCTGTGGCGTGCTCTCTTTGACAACTCTGTTTGGGGCCGAATTATTAGAGCTAAGTACCTGAAGAACACCTCTGTTGAGGTATGGCTCCGGGGAAACCGGCCTGTCACTGTGGGGGTGTCCAATATATGGAGCGGGTTGCTTGGATCTTTAAAAGTTATCTCACATTGGACTGCTTGGATACCTGGCAATGGACGTGACATTAAGCTGGGACTTGACCCGATCCTGGGTGGTCCTTCTGAGCATACACTGTCATTGGAATTACGGACCCATTTGAGTTCTAAAGGCTATTACACTCTGGCACATGCGGTGGGGCAGTACATGGGGGGACGGCCTCTTTGGATAACGGCTACACAGCTGGGTTTATCTGGCACTATGGGAATGGAATGGGATGCATATATTAGGCCTTTTTATCAATCAAACACACAATTAACTGAAGAGGCTGACAGATTGGCTTGGTCGTGGGATGTGGCCTCTGGAGAGCCTACGGCAAAATTGGTCTATGATGCATTGTTTGCCGAATCCTGTGATGTCATCCGCTGGTGGGAATCATATATTTGGAAGCTGGTCATTCCTCTCAAGGTTAAGTGTTTTATCTGGCTTGCGTTATCAAACCGGATACTCACGTGGGATAACTTATGCCGTCGTGGGTTCTGTGGACCGGGTAGGTGTCCGCTCTGCTGCTGTTTGGAGGAGACAGTGGATCATCTATTTTCGACTTGTACTTTCATTCAGAATCTATGGGAGCTGGTTGCTCATAGATCTGGCGTGCAGTTCCGTTGGGGGGAGCATACATTATGTGAATGGTTTGAGGCTTGGACGAGTCTTCACAATGATTGTGTAGAACTTCCTTTCTTTATGATCTGGGAGGTGTGGCGTGCTCGCAATGCATACATTTTTGAAGATCTAAAACCGCACAGTGCAGTTTTATGCTATAAGATCATTGCTACACATAAGGAATACATTTCCGTTTTTGGTGCGGGTGTTGGCACGAAGACGCGGATATTGAGAAACCGTTTGACTCCTCCTATCCTGGTATTTCCTTGTGGTTTTTTCGATGGGGCTGCTGTTCGTTTGAATGGCGCTGGGGGTGCCGGGGAAACTATTCACATTTCCAATACTACCACTGTTCACTATTGGCTAAACCTGGGTAATGGTTCAAACACTCGAAGTGAGATTTGCGCCCTATGGCTCTTGTTATTCTGTGCCCGTCAAAGGAAGATTTCCTCCCTTGTTATTTATGGTGACTCACAGGCTATTATCGCTTGGGCTAAGGGTGATGCTTCCCTGAATGTTCTCCTGCTCAAACACTGGTTGGAGGAGACTCGAAAGCTCATTCTTGAATTTGAGCACATTCACTTTGAACATATCTTCAGGGAGGTGAATCTGGTGGCGGATATGCTCTCAAAGCGGGCTCTCAACTCTCTGTCTGGGGTCATCATGTGGCAGGAATGGCGGGATGATTTGCTATTTTCTCATGGTTCCCACTTGTTACATTGGACTTGAGGGCGTTTGTCATTTTTGCTCATACTTTTTGTCTTTCCATATGGTTTTTATGCGGTTGGTTACTTATATATATTGTAGTTTACATGTGCAGATACTTGATTATGATGCGTCCAATTACTTGTTGGGCATATCTATATTTTCTCTCATATATTTTTGCGGCCTTATCACCTACATGCAGATGCTGGCTCAGATCGGGTGTAATATTCGTATTACACTCCACTTCCTGCCAGGGTGATTTCGATATTTATTGTATGTGGATATCTATATTTTGGACTTTTTATGTGACGCTTATACTTTTGATGATGTGGCATTTGCTTTTCTGATATTACTGGATACATAGTAGTTTGACTATGGGAGTTGGTAGCTTTTGTTGACTGTTTTAGACAGCCCTCATGTTTTCATATTGATGATATAACCGGTTTGTTCCGGGGATTACTATTGGCAGATTTGTATGTATTGGACATAGACTGACAGTTGGACATATTTTACTATTTCGCATATTAATAGTAAGTTATATTTTTCTGTGAAAAAAAAGTTGATAATAATCAATATAGACTTATCCTTTATCATTTAATACATTACATCTTAATCTTAGTATGTTTTGACGTATCTTGAAAGTTAATTTTTTTTGTATAACCATGTAACAAAATGCACGTATTTTGTACGTCAAAATCCATAATTATTAAGTACATCCAATGTGGTTAAATTAGAATACTTTAAAATGAAAAGTTTATAAATTTGAAATTTAAATATATATAATATATTTATTAAAGTAGAAATATATATTATAGTAATTTTAAATATAATTTTAAATTTAAAACTCAAATATATATCATATTAAATTTATAAATATTTATAAAAATATTTATTTTAAAAATAAAAATAATTATAATTTTTAAATATAAAATGAAAATGCAATTTTTAAATTACTTTTATTTTATTAAATATAAATTAAGAAACCAGATTTGTGATCTGACCTCTATAAACGCCAAGTGGGGAGGAAGGGTATCCACCCATTTTTTTCCAAGTGGGGAGGAAGGGTATCCACCCATTTTTAAAAAATCGTATCATAAAACCCAACTCACAGTTGCACATAAAATTCCAAAAAATCCGACTTGGCCTTCTCAACAAAATTGTGGGGCCTCTTTTTAATTCCAAAAAAAACCGGCTTGACCTTTCAACAAAATTGCGGAGCCTCTTTTTAATAAGGTCAACAAAATTGTAGGGCCTCTTTTTAAATCCAAAAATATCCGGCTTGACCTTTCAACAAAATTGCGGAGCCTCTTTTTAATTCCAAAAGATTCCGGTTGACCTTTTCAACCGAATTCTGGAGCCTTTCTTTTTAATCGCCTAGCATAAAAGATAACCAAAATGCCCGGTTTTTATGGTGATTTTGAGTTCAGAATAGGTTTAATTTTTTACTAAAAATTATTATTTACTCGTTTTTGTAATTTTAGTAATTAATGAGATTATATATTCTACACTAATTATCCAATTTTAAAACTACTCAGATTACAAAAATTTCGATCTAAATTATTCTACCAAATTCAAACGAGTCTAACGTTTTAGTTAACCCGTATATAACTCCCTTTTAAATTCCAAAAGATAGGACTTACCAGACTTTATTACAATATTGCGAAGCCTCGTTTTTTTAATATTTATTGTCGTTGACAGCTTCGAACACCAAAGGCATGTAGATGGTAAGCCCATAAAACTTGTGAACCTTCGTATGCATCAAAGTCCAGCGATTACACATACTCTGGATATTCCACTTCCCATGTAAACCGATGAAAATATGGACACGCTTTTTATGATGTCATAATACACTTACTTTTTAAGATGGTTTTATTAGCTTTGCATGATGTAATTTATTATAATTTTACTTTTTAAAATAGTTTTATTAGCTTTGCATGATGTAATTTATTATATTTTTAAGGTATAGTATGAATATTCTATGTTTTTAACTTTTTATTTTATTTTTTTGGTTTAGTTTATGAATAATGATATACCTATACCTTCCACTTGCATAATGATATACACCCTTCATGGATATATTGTCAAGCCATTGATTATTGAATGGATGAAAGAAATGGAACCACATTGACAATGTTGTCCACTTATTGTTAACTAGCAAGCCATATTAATATTAATAATATGGCTTATATACGCCGATCGGCGTATATCTATTGTTTAAATGTGGTTGATATACTAATATGACTTGCTAGTTTACGGCCGACCAACGGAGAATATATAGTGAGTTTTAATATTAATATTATGGTTGTGAAAATAATAATAATAATAATAATAAGTATTGTTACATTAAAATACTAATTTTTTTAAAAATAGTTATTTTATAAATGTAATTAATAAATCATCAATAATTTATAGTACTAATTAATTAGTTAATAACATTTTTTTTTTATAAGACCAGTTAGTTTATAATTATGTTTAATAAATTTTAAATAGTTTGGAATAATAATTAAATATTTTGTAATAATAATAATTTTATTATAATAATAATATTAATTATTATTATTATTATTATGTTTAATAAATTTTAAATAGTTTGGAATAATAATTAAATATTTTGTAATAATAATAATTTTATTATAATAATAATATTAATTATTATTATTATTATTATTATTATAAAAGAACACGTTGAAATAGTTTATAATAATAATAATAATAATAATAATGATAATAATAAAACAATATTCTATTATAATAATTATTATTATTATGAATAAGAAAACATAATTATTTTAAAATAAGAAAAATAATAATAAATAAATAAATAATTATAATAAGGATTGGTAATATTAATAATAATGATAATTAATATTCTATTTTTTTATTATTCATAATAATAATAATAATAATAATAATTATTATTATTATTATTATTATTATTATTATTATAAAATAATAATTTTTTAAATATTTTAAAATAATAAAAACAATTATAAATAAAAAAATATTGAAAAATAAATCTAATAATGTCTAACAATGCTAATAATGTTTAATAATGTCTAATATCTAATGTATAATAATAATAATATTATTATTATTAATGTCTCATATCTAATGTATAATGTTTAGTGTAAACTAATGTCTAATGTTTAATGCCTAGTGTAAACTAATGTTACTAATGTTTAGCATTGCATAACATAAATACATAGTTTCAATCATTCTGAAAATACAATGTTGACTAGTATTTTTCAATGTTTAAATGTTTATTAATGTTTAATCTGTAAATTTAATGTTTATTAATATTTAGTGTATGATGTGTAAATTTAATGTTTAATGTATAATGTGTGATGTTTATTAATCTCTAATGTTTAATAATGTCTAATGTCTAGTTTTATGAATGTTTATAATACTAATAATTCCAATAATAATGCATTTATTAATGTTTTCTAATGTGTAATGTTTTGTAATGTGTAAAAATGCTAATGTCTTTATTATTGTTTTTCTAATGTTTAATAATGCTTAGTATTAATAATATTTAATAATGTCCAATGTCTAAATATCTAAATGTCTAAATTTAATGTTTATTAATGTTTTCTGTCTAATGTGTGATGTTTAATAATCTCCAATGTTTATTAATGTGTAATGTCTACTTTTATTAATGTTTACAATGCTAATAATGACAATCCTAATGTCTTTATTAATATTCTCTAATGTTTATTAATATTTGATGTTTAATGTGTGATGTTTAATAATCTCTAATATTCATTAATGTGTAATGTTTACTTTTTTTTTTAATGTTTATAATGTTAATAATGCCAATGTTAATGTCTTTATTGATGTTTAATGCTTAATGTTTTCTAATGTTTGTTGTAAACTAATGTCTAACGTCTAATGTAAACTAATCTTACTAATGTTTATCATTGCACAACATAAATACATAGTTTACATTATTTTGAAAATGTAATGTTGATTAATGTTTATGAATGTTTAAATGTTTATTAATGTCTAGCAAGCCATATTAATATTAAAATAATATGGATTAGAGTCCATGTGACGAGAAGGATTGTTGGGTTTTTAGACTTATATTAACTCTTATTATAAAAATAAAACAATTAATAATAATAGTAATAATAAGGATTCATGGTTTTTTATTATTATAATAATTAGTAAGCTATATTAATAAATAATAATAATAATAATTTAACCAATGATCAACCAATAGTTAACCATGGTTAGTCATTGGCCAACCGATTATCAACGAATGTTAAAGGAATTGGTCAACCCTTGGTTCACAATTAGTGAGCCCTTGGTTCACCATTAGTCAACCAATGTTAACCATTGGTTGAGACAACCAATAGTTAACCATGGTCAACCAATGGTAAACCATTGTAAACCATGGGCAACTAATGTCAACCATGATCAACCGTTGACCAATAGTCAATCGATGTGACGTAATGGTCAATCATTGGTCAACCATGGTAAAGCAATGGTTGACATTGGTTGACATTAGTTGACCACTCCTCGACCATTGGTTGATCATTGGATGACTTATGGTTGGCCACTGGTTGACCATTGGTAAAGCATTGGTTGACTTATGGTTGACCATTGGTTGACTTATGGTTGACCATGGTTGAAAAGCATATAGATGGTCTAGTGGTTGACTATAGTTGACTATGGTTGACATTGATTGAATATGGTTGACCATTGGTTGACCATGGTTGACTATTGGTTGACCATGACTGACTATGGTTTACCATGGTTGAGTTTAGTTAACAATGGTATAACATGGTTAACTTTGGCTTACTTGGGTTGAATTTGGTTGACTATGGTTGACTTTCATTAGTTATCGCTCACTGTGGATGACTTTGGTTCACTATGGCTAGCGATGGTTGGCTATGGTTGACCTTTTTTTCATAATCAATTATTGGTTTACCTTGTCTAACTTTTGAATGTGGTTAATAATGCTTGACTATGGTTGATTTTAGTTGGATATCATTGAAATTGGTTGACTTCAGTTCACTATGATTGACTTTGGTAGAATAATTGACCATGGTTCACCATGGTTCACGAGGGTTGATTTTAGTTCACCATGATTGACGTTAATTGACCATGGCTGAGTTTGGTTGACTTTTGGTTAATCATGGTTGACTTTTCTTAACCATGGTTTAGTAAGGTTGACTATGGTTCACTTTAGTTGAATTTGGGTTGAACATGGTTGATTTTAGTTTACTCTTGTTGAATTTGGTTGACTTCAGTTGACTTTGGTAAACTAAATGACTATGGTTCACCATGGTTGACTATGGTTAACCAAGGTTGACTTTGGTTCAACATGATAGACGTTAATTGATCATGGATACATTTGATTGACTTTAGTTAACCATGGTGGACTTTGGTTGATTTTTGGTTAATCGTGGTTGACTTTGCTCAACCAAGGTTCACTAAGGTTGACTACGGTTAACAATGGTTGACTTTGGTTATGGTAACCCATGAACAACCATAGGCAACAATGGTCAACCATAGTCAACCATGATCAACCAAAGTGAAGCATAGTCAAGTATAGTAAAATAAAGTAAACCATAATCGACCATCATAAACCATGGTCAACTAAAGTAAACCATGGTTAACGAGAGTTAAACAAAGTCAACCATGGTCAAACAAAGTTTACCACAGTCAACCAAAGTAAACTATGGTTGACCATGGTTGATTTTCGCTGATAATGGTTGACTTTGGTTGACCATGGTTGGTTGACTTTGATTGACAATGGTTGACTTTGGTTGAATTTTGGTTGACCATGGTTACCTTTGGTTGACCATGGTTGACTTTGGTTGAACATGGTTGATTTTGGTTTACCATGGTTGACTTTCATTTACCATGGTTGACTATGGTTGAATTTGGTTTTCTATGGTTGAATTTTGTTCACTTTGGTTGACCATGGTTAAATTTGGTTGTCTATGGTGGATTTTGGTTGGATTTGGATAATTTTTGTTGACCATGGTTGACTTTGGTTGGACATGGTTAACTTTGGCTAACCATGTTTGACTTTTGGTTGTCATTGTTAATTTTGGTTTACCATGGTTGACTTTGGTTCGTAATGGTTCACTGGGGTTACCATGGTTGACGATGGTTGACTTTTGGTTGACTTTGGTTGAACATGACTGACTATTGTTAACAATGGTTGACTATGGTTTACTTGGGTTGACTTTTGACTGACTAGGGCTGACTTTGGTTGACTTTTGGTTCACGATGGTTCATGGTTCATGGTTGATGGTTCACGATGGTTCACAATGGTTCATGGCTCATGGTTCATGGTTCACTGTGCTTAACCATGGTTGACTATGGTTGTTCATTATTGACTATGGTCAACAATAGTCAATGATGGTTAACCATGGTTGAATATGGTTGCTCATCATTGACTATGGTTGACTATAATTAATGATGGTTGAACATGGTTATATGGTTGAGTATGGTTGACTTTGACTGACCAAAATCTACTTTGGTAGACTTTTAGCTGGCTTTGGATGATTAAGGTTGACATTGGCTGACCATGGTTGACTTTAGTTGGCTATGGTTGACTTTTGGTTGACCATGGTTGACTATGGTTGACTATGGCTCGCTTTGGTTTACTATGGTTAACCATAGCTAAGCATGGTTGACTTTGGTAGACCATGGTTGACTTCGATTGAGTTTTGGTTAAGAATGATTGATTGTGTAGACCATTGTTGAGTATGGTTGACTTTGGTTGACTATTGTTGACTTTTGGTTGACTTTGGCTAAGCATGGTTGACTATGGTTGAACATGGTTAACTATGGTTGACCATGGTTGCCTTTGGTTGACCATGGTTGACTATTCTTCACCATGGTTGACTTGGTTAACGATGGTTGACTTTGGTTGAATTTTTATTGACCATATTCAACATTACTTTGCCATGGTCCACTTTAGTTGATTATGGTTCAGTATGGTTAACCATGGTTCACTTTGGTTGATTATAGTTCACTATGGTTGATTAAGGTAGAATTTTGGCTGGCTATGGTCGACTATGGTTGACTATGGGTGACCATGGTTGACTTTGGATGACCAAAATTAACTTTGGTTGATTTTTGGGTGATCGTGGTTGACTTTGGTTGATCATGGATAAATTTGGATGACCATGGTTGGCTTTGATTAACATTAATTTAAAATGGCTAGATATGGTTGGCTATCATTGACCATGGGTTACTTTTAGTTGACTATGGTTGAGCATGGTTGACTATAGTTGATTATGGTTGCTCATGGTTGACTATGTTTGGCTAATGGTCGACAATGGTTGACTTTGGTTTACCATGGTTGACTTTGCTTGACCTTTGGTTAGATATGGTTGACCATGGTTGAGTTATGTTGACCATGGTTGTCTTTCCTTAACCATGGTTTGTTTTCGTTGACTTATCTATGGTTGACCATGGTTGGCTTTTGTTGGCCATGACTAACTTTAGTTGACCATGGTTAACTTTGGTTGATTTTGATTGACCATGGTTGACTTTGGTTAGCCATGGGTTACAATGGTTGGTTATGTTTTCAGCATGGTTGGTCATGGTTGACTATGCTTGACTATGTTTGAGCATGGTTTGTCATGGTTGACTAAGCCATTATCTTAATGTTAGTTAATATTAATTTTAACCATGGATTAATGTTATTAATTTTAATCTTAATATTGTTCATGGTATTCATGTGTTATTAATGAGAGTATTAATTTTATTAATATTTTTTATCATGGTTGGATTATGTTGACCATTTTTTACTTTAATGTTCTTAAAATTAATATTCAGAATAATGATATTAATGTTATTATTAATATTAATGATATTATTAATGTTATTTTTAATATTAATGATATTATTAATGTTAATATTAATGTGGAATTTAATGTTCATAAAATTAGAATTAATAATAATGTTAATAATATTCATATTATTCATATATCATATAGCCACAATTCAAAATCAATAATGTAGAAATAAAACATTGAACAAGTAATAATGTATTGTTTCAATATTATGTCAAAATAAAATATTTAATAAGTCATTTGATTATTCATTTATGTTATTATTATGATTATTATTTGTTCAACTACTTATATAATAAAGTTTTTAATATTATTATTTATATTTTGTAATTATTTAATAATTTATTTATTATTATTTTTATTGATAATGAGATAATTAATTTTAATATTAATATTCTTAAAAAATATTATTAATTTTATTAATGATATTAATTTGATATTACAAAAGTAAAAATATTAAAATTAATATTTTCTAACATTAATATTAGTATTAATATTAATATTAATGTTTTGTAATATTAATATTAACATTAATATTAATATTAATATTTATATTTATATTAATATTTATATTTATATTTATATTTACATTTATATTTACACTAATGTTTTCTAACATTAGTATTAATATTAATACTAATCATTATTATTATATTTTATTTTATTATATACAACAATGTAAATAACTATATATATATTTTAAGTTATTTTAAATTAATAATTTATATTTTTAAAATAAAATGTATATATAAATATTGAAGAAATATTATATTATTAAATTATTTTATAAAAAATATAATTTATTTTCATTGCCAACCAATATTAAGTTTAATACAAACAATTGAATTTCTCCTTTCACAATCTTGAACATATATATTATTATACATTTAGCAAGTTGTAAATACTTAAAATACAAAACATCACAACCAAGTTTTAAAATAGCTATTTAAAAAAAAAATATTGATGGCTTTGGTAATAAGAGTTATGTAAATGTATTAACAATACAATGTGAATGTATTTAAGCGTTTTTTAAAATTAAATATAATATAAATAAAATTTTAGTTTCATATTAAATTTAAATATTTTAATTAGATTTTTTAAATACTTCCATTCAATCACAATTTTTAAATAGAAATATTCATATTGTTGTGAAAGCATATTTATGACAGTAAAAGCATAAAAAATCCCAGGTTTAATTCTTATTTAGCATACAAAGAATTTATTTATAAACTTTAATAAAAACTACTATGTTAAACTAATGAGGCAAATGAGTCATAGTTAAATACATAAACAAATACCCACACAACTATAAATTATATCAAATTTAAATGACTCATAGAAAATTGCATGGTATAACTGGGACATATAAGATCTATTTTTATGAGATACCATGGATTATCTTTTTTTTATGAGATACCATGGATTATCTTTTCTATTGATTGAAATGTTATATATAATTTTTATTTACTTGCGATAAGTAGATATAAACACATGTTAAAATAACCATTGAGATGGTTTTAAAGATGGTTATACAAACTAAACAAAAAAAGGTCAATTGAATTGTGGAAAGGGTCTCCACTAATTCCCAGTAGGACAATCGGAAAGCTAAGATCAGTCTGATCAGTATTTATTCAAATGTATTACAAACTGAAAGCAAGAATCAATCTCTGTGACTATGAGGCAGTCACAAGATCTGCAGATTGAACTGATCTTCAGATCTCGATTGCATGAATCTCGAACTGAAGGATAAGTCGACTTCCAGAAATTCTATGTGTTTTTTAATGTCCAATGCCATCCGCATAAATAACTGGGACAGATAATCTAAATGACTCATAGAAAATTGCATGGTATGACTGGGACAGATAAGATCTATTTTTATGAGATACCATGGATTATCTTTTCTATTGATTGAAATGTTATATATAATTTCTATTTACTTACGATAAGTAGATATAAACACATGTTAAAATAACCATTGAGATGGTTTTAAAGATGGTTATACAAACTAAACAAAAAAAGGTCAATTGAATTGTGGAAGCTCATATATACAATGTTGCTTTTTCAATATCACAATCTTCCAGATGCAAATATGTAAAATAGAAGTTAAATTAATTTTAAATTACAATAAATCCATATAATCACAATTATTAATAAACTCAATAAAACTAACCATGTTTGATTTACTTTTGTGGTTTTTATTTTATGAAGTAACACATTGTAATATAGATTTGTTATTCCACTTGCTAGGAAATAATAAAACTTTTGAAGTTTTTCTTTAAAATGTTTGAAACAAATTTATGAAACCACAACATTTCAAAACCTTGGACAGATCTGAAACTGCATACATTTTCAAAGCATTCAACAGATCTGAAACCGCATACATTTTCAAATGCTGAAAATTTTCTTTAACTATTTCTTCAAACATTCCACAGATCTAAAACCACATACATTTTCAAATGCCGATTTTTTAAAAATATTTGTTAAAGCATTCCACAGATCTGAAACGGCATACATTTTCAAATGCTGAAAAATTTTCTTTAAATAATTGTTCTAGCATTCTAGAGATCTAAACGGCATACATTTTTCAAATGCTGAACATTTTCTTTTAATATTTGTTCACATTGAGATGAACTTCCGGCTGGGGATGTTGAAACCAATGACAGTATATATGCTGAAACCAAGTGGGACACACCAGTTCTATAAAATTCTAAAGACAATGTCATACAAAAAGAATATTCAATTTGAGGGCTATAGCTAAAAATGAAACTTGTTGAGATCTTTGTAATAAACATACATCTTTTGGATTATAAATGTTTTTGGAGATGTTATTTTCATCAAGAAAATTGTCATTGAAACTAATAAATCTAATTTCACTCTACCAAATGTTGAAGATAGCGTTGAAGATAGCTTTGGCAGGTACCATAATAGTATATTGTCACAATGTTAAGTTCATGAAGAGGTGAAAACCCCACGCGCCCTAGGTAAAAATATCCCAATCGTTTAGCCTAGATCCCAGGAACAGAAAGCATGTGACTTGTCTCTTGAGTTCTTTGGCTTCTGCGCTGTCACCACACCATATGTACTAGAAATTCATGGTAGATTACACTTCTCTGTAAATAATTAAACCTATGGATCTATGCCAACATAATGATTAATGAAAAGTCTATCAACATGTAAGCAAAACGAAATTGAAGGGAAGAAATAAAATCTCAGGAAATTCGTAAGGGACTCACGAATTGAATGATTTGGTGGAAATACGAGCTATCTCATTGATTGGGGGTGTGATGGAAACCAGAGTTGAGCGGAGCTTTTCTGGTTGTAAATTTGATACTTAATACTGTATGTAATTTACTTCAAACGCTTTCTCTGGCGATATTTTCAGTTTGGCAGGGATAAGCTGCCTAGCAGCTCAATCTTGTTTTATAATTAAGCGAAAATTAAAGTCAAGATTGCCTTATGAACTTCCAAGAAATTCATAATACATTTTAGCTCCATTCGTTTCGTTTAGTGCAAAAGACAAAATTTTCAATCGCCACAATTAAAAGAATGTTCAAAGCTATGAATTCTATACAGATTCTTGTTCAAGATGAAATTCTGTATAAAGGATTAAACCTACACAGTGGCCGTAAATTTTCTGTTACAAATATTAAAAAGCCTTCAAGGAAGATCGAAACTTTATAATGAAGGCCCATAAGTGAAGAAAACGGATATTTAAGCCGTATGTGACCTTATCTGTAGGAAATACACAGTACTATGCACAACCAATTTGACAACCAGCATCGCTTGAGTTTTACAATAATTTATTCCACGCAGACAGTTTTTTTAAGGAATTCACTCCATTAAATTTAGATTCTACTTCTATAGAAAGGATGATCATCCAAGTTTTTTTTTTCTCATCTAATAGTCATCCTTATCGTGTCAAACAATGAATGCAAAGGTTTTTATTAGATACTGTTGCATTGGTACAATGACTTTCTCTAGCATCTGGGGAGGTCTGTGGGAGGATCCTCCAATGTTTCCCAGTAACCGTGACCATTTTTCACGAGAAACGCCATAGTCAATCCCCATGTTAAATGATCTTCAATGTGACAGTGCAGGAACCATACTCCTAAACATACAGTAACCATTCTTCCATTTAGATATGATAATTAAAATTCAACACCAAGCAATATGTCACCTAAAGTATGACAAAATGGAAATCTCTTGATTACTAAGATCTCTGCTTAATTATTACCTGGATTGTCAGCTCTGAATCTTATGGTAGTCCATCCGCTCACCGGAACCCCTATGGTATTCCTCCTTGGAAGATCGACAAGATTAAATTTAAGTGGGTCGGTTCGGGGATTATAGTTCCCGAAACCTTGTCCGATCACGTAAAAGCTGTACCCATGAAGAACCAGTTGCACTGTAGCATTGTATTCGAGCACTTTCACTTTTGTTCTGGAAATAGGTACCCACAGACTTGGGGAGATATTATGCCTGGTGTAGTTGAATGTAACTGGAGGATTTGAAGGAAAGTCCGTGGTGAGCACGCCATTAATGCCAAAATAAGCAGCTTGAAGGATGGCGATTGTGGGCAATGCGAAGGATATGTTGTTCATACTTGCAGTAAGCCTGCTTCCATTAGGGCCTCCACAGGTCTGCCCCAGCGGGCATGGAAGCAACCCCAATCCAGCTGTGGAGTTAAGGCTTTCATCTATGCTTCGCGGAACGTCAATTGGGTGCTCTCCGGAACGCTCAAGAGGAGAGAACAGAGCGTTCGAGAGGGGCGTTAGTGTGGAGAGTGGAATGGAGCGTTCGAGAGGAGCGTTAGTGTGGAGAGTGGAATGGAGCGTTCGAGAGGTAGAGGAGTGTGGGGGAGTGGAGCAGAGCGACGGATTAATTACAGGCGTAACTAAGAAGAAACACTTGGCATTTAAAATTATTTTAATAAATTAATTGATATAACGATGCGTCGTTTGGATTTAAAGTTGCGTGTGAGTTAACACAGCAAATCTGGATGCTTCATTAATGCACCAAACGAAGCATATTCTCCTATCATTAAGATCTAGCCATTGATTATAAAAAATACAATAAATCACCCACCCAGCCCTCACTCCCAAAAGTTAAAAGAATACGCCTATCGACGTAAATATCACAATACATGAAAAAGGTTCCGTCTATTTGTTGTTAAATATTATAATATTTGTTAATAAATAGAATGATATATGTTAAATGCATATGTTATCTATTTGTTGTTAAATATTAAATATTATAATATTTGTTATTAAATATCATAAGATTTGAGGAGAAATTGGACACTGTTTGTACTTTGGAATCTTTGTTGTTACCTATCATAATATTTGTTAATTAGACATTGAATTGTTTGTATTTTGAAATTTTTATTGTTAAATATTATAATATTTGTTAATTAATTTGAAAAGAGATGAGAAAAATGAATGGTTCATATTTTGAATTTAAAACTTTTTAGAAGAAAATTTAACTATTAAACTCATTCCTTAACTAGAAAAACATATATTAAAACTATTTAACTAAAGAACGTATACACCAAACTACAACATTTAAGATCATAATAAAAACATATACTCAAAGCTATTTAACTAAAAAACATATACACCAAACTACAACATTTAAGATTATAACATAAGCAAGTTGATAATAATCAATATAGACTTGTCATTTATCATTTAATACATTAAATATTATAATACAAGCAAGTTGAGAATAGTCAATATAGCTAGACTTATCATTTAATACATTACATCTTAGTATGTTTTGACTTATCTTGAAAGTTAATTTTATTACATCTTAATCTTAGTATGTTTTGACTTATCTTGAAAGTTATTTTTTTTTTATAATCATGTAATAAAATGTATGTATCTAAATGCATATTTTGTATGTCAAAACTCATGATTATTAAGTACATACAATGTGGTAAAACTAACATAGATTCGTCTTAAACCCATATCTATCAAGCGTCGAATGGAATCCATTTTTTTGAAGTGTATTTCTTTTTTTAAATTTAAACTCAAGAAATTTGAACTCTCTTGATTGATAGATCCGGGTTTAAGTTTTAAGTTTTTATTTTATAAACGAACATTTATTTTTTAATTAATTTTCATAATATTTTATTTTATGAACCAACATCACAATGTAACGCTACAATGTAACATTACACATACACATTACAATATCTCCCCCATACTAGGTTGTAAAACAACTCGTTTCATTCGCTGCAATTAGAATACTTTAAAATGAAAAATTTATAAATTTGAAATTTAAATATATATAATATATTTATCAAAATAAAAATATATATTAGAGTAATTTAAAATATAATTATAAATTTAAAACTCAAATATATATCATATTAAATTTATAAATATTTAAGAAAATATTTATTTTAAAAATAAAAATAATTATAACTTTTAAATATAAAATGAAATTGTAATTTTTAAATTACTTTTATTCCATTAAATATAAATTAAGAAACCAGATTTGAGGTCTGACCTATATAAACGCCAAGTGGGGAGAAAGGGTATCCACCCATTTTTAAAAAATCGTATCATAAAACCCAACTCACAGTTATCACACAAAATTCCAAAAAATCCGACTTGACCTTCTCAACAAAATTGTGGGGCCTCTTTTTAGTTCCAAAAAAATCCGGTTTGACCTTTCAACAAAATTGCGTAGCCTCTTTTTATTAAGATCAAAAAAATTGTGGGGCCTCTTTTTAATTTCAAAAATATCCGGCTTGACCTTTCAACAAAATTGCGGAGCCTCTTTTTAATTCCAAAATATTCCAGTTGACCTTTTCAACCAAATTCTGCAGTCTAGTCTTCCTTTTTAATCGCGTAGGATAAAAGACAACCAAAACACCTTGTAATTTTGGGTTTTAGAATTGGTTAAATTTTTTTATTAGAAATTTTTATTTTCTTATTTTTTTAATTTCAATAATTGATTGAATTATATATTCTAGACTCATTATTCAATTTTAAAATTACTCATCACCAAAATTTAGATCTAAACTATTCTACCAAATTCAGACGATAACCCTTATAGAACTCCCTTTTTAATTCCAAAAATGTCCGACATACCAGACTTTATTACAATATTGCGAAGCATCGTTTTTTTAATATTTATTGTCGTTGACAGTTTCGAAGACCAAAGGCATGTAGATGGTAGGCCCATAAAACTTGTGAACCTTCGTACGTATCAAAGTCCAACGATTACACATACTCTGGATATTCCACTTTCCATGTAAAACGATGAAAATATGGACACGCTTTGTATGATGTCATAATACACTTGCTTTCTAAGATAGTTTTATTAGCTTTGCAGGATGTAATTTATTATAATTTTACTTTTTAAGATAGTTTTATTAGCTTTGCATGATGTAATTTATTATAATTTTAAAGGGTAGTATGAATATTTTATGTTTTCAATTTTTAGTCTTTGCTAAGGCATGGATTATAGCAATCGGTTGGTTGTTACTTTTCTATTATTAGCAAAAAAACTACACTGTTTTTAAATGTTTTGAAATAATTCTATATTAAATTTAATATTTTGAAATTAAAATTCTTGGTTTATCATTGGTTGAAATTGATGAATTGACAATATATCCGTGGTGGGATGTGAATTACATTAATTAATCAAAGTACGATCTCCATTTGCATATCCATCATAATCCATGGTATTTGCTAAGGTTAACATGTCTGATTGAATTTTGTCATACTTGTGGCATTTTACTTTTTCAAAGTACTTGATCATTTTGGATAATACGCTCGCCCATTTTTATAATACTTTTTGGTGTGTGATAATATTTTGATTTGGATTTAAATTATACAAAATATTTTTATTTTATGAAAATTAAATATTTGCTATATATTTAGAGTATTCTAAAGATTAGATAATTTGGTTTTTTTCAAACACTCGCTTTTTCGGTGATTTTGGGATAAAAACTAGTAAAACTTATTGCTGGAAATTGTCATTATCACATTTTTGTAATTTTAGCAATTGGGATTTCCTGATCTAGACTAATTGCCCAATTTTAAAACTACCCAAATTTACAATGTGAGTATTCCAAATTGTGATTTTGACGATTCCTTTTCCCAAAATCTGGTTAAAACTGTTGGGATATATATTTTTGACAAAGTTGAATCCATTTATGCTTATAAAAAATGAAAAATTATGATCTTGCCAAAGAAAGATTAGAGACTCCAATTATTAATAGTTAAAAAATCAAAATATTTTAATCTTAATCCTAAAGTATACTATTTTATATTTTTTTTATTTCATTTTGTTATACTTTTTAATGTTTAAAATTTTCAAAAATATATCAAATTTTTAAGAAGGGACTAGTTGCTTTGCACCTATTTCACTTGTTGTAGTTTATATTTTTTGTTTTGTTTTATTTGGTTTAGTTGGAAATTTAAAAATCTTATAATCATATATATTAGTTATGAAAATTGTATAATTTAAATGTCATGGGGTATTTAAGGGTGTTTAATCTATTTATAAATTTAAAAATACAATTTAAACACTTTTAAATTTATATTCTACCCAAAAAATATTTACCAAATTCCAACCAAAAACCCACAGTAAAATAAAAAATATAAAACATAGAACAAATAAACTTATATAATGGAAATCATAACTAAACTTTATACCCGAACAAAATGAAATCAAATTTGCTTGGATGGAGATAAATTTACTTGACGTTGATAAATAGTTGTTTTGAAAGGCATGTGAGATTGGAATGTTCAAATAATTTATCATTTTAATTAAAATTTCAACTCTAAAATATTTTAGATTTTAATTTTCTATAAATTCATCATATTAAAAATAAAAATAACAAATCAAAACGACGAAAAGTATAGACAGACAAATATAGAAAAGGATAAAGAAACATAAACGTGAAGTCTACGGTACGGCTCTAAGACAAGTCAGTGGAGCCAAGTCAATAACCTTAGAAGATTCTGTCACCGTCCTACCCATTTGGTTGGTGTTTTTATATCCATGGGAAAGTTATAGAGTTAAGGGGAACAGTCATATCTAGCATCTCTATTCTCCAATATCGGTCTGTCCATAGTCCTATATCGGCCATGGCAACCCCATCGAATATCAACTTCCACGCAAGATGGAATTCTGGATGCTCTCTCCTCATCCTATTCTACATGTGTGTTGTGCCGTTGTATTTGATCATTACTCTTCATGCAGACGTCTACAATGGAACCGACCGGCCATGGTGCAGAAACGACAGCTACTATGCTCAAGGCGGTGTGTTTGAGAGAAATCTGGAAACAGTCTTTAATAGTCTAGTTCAAAACACGCCCAAAACTTGGTTTAACACTTCTGTTTATGGCCAAAGTCCGGACCAAATATATGGCCTCCTCCAGTGCAGGGGAGACTTAACATTCGATCAATGCTACAACTGTTCACAAAATGCAATGATTTTCATTTGACAAAGTTGTGGGAATGCCGTTGGCGGTAGAATTTGGTTGGAAGCCTGCTACTTACATTATAATGACTCTAACTTCATCGGACAAATAGATAAACGTGGATTGTTTAATTACAAGCTCGGTAATGTCTCCGATCCTGATGTCTTTAACAGGGCTCTACAGAGCCTATTAACCAATTTGTCAGCTGAGGTAACAAATGTACCTTCAAGGAATCTATATGCTTCCAGAACAACAGCAGCCAATTTCTTTCCAAGGATTTACGCTCTTGTTCAGTGCACCAGAGATATATCTAATGATGACTGTACAACATGTCTTCAATATACAATCCAAAAAATTACAGAAAATTATTATGGAAGAAACGGAGTTCAGTATTTGTTGAGAAGTTGCATCGTTAGTTATCAACTATATAAGTTCTTTAATTCAACTGCTCTTACACCACCCCTTGCAGAAGCGCCAGGTAAGACGCCGGTGGCTACACCATCGACTAATAGTACGAAGATCAACGACTCAGACAAATCTTCGAAGAAAATATCCATAATTTTAGGCGTTGTTGTTGGCGGCTTGCTTTTGCCTCTGGCGCTATTGGTATGCTTCTTTACAACTCGGAGAAGATTGAAGGGATACGAAGGTATTGTATATGATTATATGACCTGGTTTTCCATACATTATTTTCCCCTAACAGAAAGCCTCCTTTGGAAAATGTCATGTCATGTGCTGGCCGGTTCTCTAAATTGCATTTTGACTAGCACATACCAATCTAAACAAGGTTCTAATCATCTAGAGTAGCATATGATCAAACCCCTATTTTGATGGGTATGTGCCACTTTTATCAGCATATTCAGTACATCGTGTAGATTTAATACACTGTTACATAGATAGGTTCCAATTTACACATCATTTAGTCTTTGCCCAAATTATATTTTATGATTTAGATGCCTATATTTTTATTGTATAGTTCATGAGCAAATCGAGGAAGACACATTAGTCAGTGAGGATCGACAAATATTGACGTTTAATATAGAAACATTAATAGCTGCTACAGAAAACTTTCATGATGATAACAGGCTCGGAGAGGGAGGATTTGGCCCTGTCTACAAGGTAACATAGGTTAAGAAAGCTTTTACTTGTTTTCAAAATCATTTTATCAATCTAAGGGTTTTTATAAACACATTTGACCATTGGATGTAAATTATTAGCTTGAAAATAAATAGAGTAGAAAGACAATTAAGCTTAAATACTTCCCAAAATCTTCACTTGGATCTTTTGCCTGATTTTGTCAGGGAATCACTCATGATGGAAAGGAAATAGCTGTGAAGAAGTTGTCCTTAAATTCCAGGCAAGGAAAGAAAGAATTTATGACCAAGGTTAAGCTTGTCGCGCAAATTCAGCATCGAAATCTTGTGAAGCTACTCGGATGTTGTGCAGATGGATTACAAAAGTTGCTTGTCTATGAGTATCTACCTAATAATAGCCTCTATAAAATCCTATTCAGTGAGTGACTTCTATCTTTACTATGTATGTAGACAAAAGTAAGTCTTAATGTTTTAATAAATCTTATTTCGGTCATGATCATAGTGTCCTTCATGGATGCAGATCCAATCAAACGCAAACAACTTGATTGGCAGATGCCTTACAACATCATACTGGGAGTGGCTCGTGGGCTTCTTTATCTTCATGAGGATTCTCAGCCGAGGATTATCCATCGGGATATTAAAGCCAGCAACATTTTATTGGACCAGAATCTGAATCCTAAGATAGCAGATTTCGGCTTAGCTAAACTTTTTCCTGAAGACAAGAGTTATGTCAGCACGCTCACAAAAGTGGCTGGCACTCAGTAAGATTTCAAGAAAATCATCACGTTCACACACTGTCAAAAGTTATTAAAAATGAAGGATTCTCATTATTTCATTTCAACATTATTCAAAATATTATTTTAAGCCATCTTTGTTTTCGGAAGTTATTGTTTTTTGCGTGTGGTTTCACTTTATCATTACCGATTCTTAAATTTTGCCTTACTATATAATGTTATATAATGATATATAATGGATATGCAATGGGTATATGGCACCAGAGTATGCTATGCACGGTAAATTATCGACAAAAGCTGATATCTATAGCTTTGGCATCCTTCTACTGGAACTTATCACAGGAAGAAGGAAAGACAGTGGTTTTGTTGTAATTTTTATTGATTATATTTGTCACCGTCTTATTAATTTATTTATATTAGGTCGTCATATATTTTTTAAATGGTTTATTTAGAATTTGTATATCTACTATAAAATAAAATTTTACAATACATTTATCTTATTTCCATATATATATATATAAATATAATTCATCTTCCTTCAATTTATCAATGTAACCATTTTTTATTCACCCAAAACTATATCGCATACAATTAAATTAAGAGCGTTGTGATTATGCATGCATGCATGGAGATCATACAAAGAAGGAAAGAGCGTTGAGATTATTGATCCAGTAGCATTAATTGAAAGTTGTGATGAGGAGCAAGCGCTGAGATGCATTGAGGTTGGTCTTTGGTGTACACAGGCAGACTCATCACTTCGTCCAGCAATGTCTACAGTCACTCTGATGCTTTCATCTCATTCTGTGAAGTTGCCGAAGCTGACAAAGCTTGTTTTCTGCAATTCCCATTCTGTTGGCCGAATTAACACGAGGTACAGCAGTTATGGGTCTGGGTTGTCACATGCTTCTGCAACCACATCATCCGCTTCAACTGATTTGGTTCCTGCAGCTCCTCCATCTATCGCCACTGTATCTGGTATCGAATTGGCACCTAGGTAATGTTGATTCTGAATGAAAGCATGTATTATCGTTTGTTTCATGTTTGTACTTTACTCTGAGTGGTTTAGATGTCGTACTGTTACAGGATCGAATATTGAGTAGTGTATATACATTTATGAATATCGAAATTTCATGGGGATGATGAAAATTTTTAGAATAATTTCTTTGGTCAAAGCAACTCATAACACATTTATTACTTCTACTTAATTTACAATATATTATGAAATCACAATAAGAAAATCTAACTTTTACCACCACAAGTTATTATTTATATTTTGTGGTGTTGAAGTGGTGGTATTAGTACTTACAATTTTGTGATATTAATGTAATGGTATTAGCACATTTACATTTTGTAGTGCTGAGGTGGTTGCAATAACATAATTTATATTTTTTGGTTTTAAGATGGTGTTAATGTTTATTAATATTATTGGAAATTGAGTTTTGTGCTAAGTTATTATTTGGCACATGGACATGTACAAGTAGAATTTAATTATGAAGATTTGCACCACAAACACAACTACTTCACAAATAATTATTTTGAAAATAACATAATTCATTTTTTATATTCATTCAAATCAATCATCAAAAATGATTTATGAGTTGTTTGCAACACAATCACAACAAATTCAATTATTTATATTTTTACTATTTAAAATAAAAGAAACATTATTTATTTTTATACTATTTAAAATAAATTCACAGGATTCATTTATGAAGCTTTGCATTACAAGTTCACAAATAATTATTTTGTAAATAATTCAATTTAATTTATATTCATTTTTAATACTATTTAAACAAATAAATACCAAGGATGCTTAATTTTGACAAATAATTAATAACAATCATTTTTAATTTATTACTATTATAAAGTAGTAATAAAAAGTATTTGAATTAAAATTTGATTTTCCATAGAAATATTTGTATTGATCTTATTACATTTTTGATAGGCAATCTCATTATTAGGTTTCTAGCACAAGGTCTCATATTCATGGACATGGTCAAGGTAGAAAACCTCTACCTTGTGCTCTAAAGAAACTTTTAGGAATCTAAGACCAAGAAAGAGACCTTAAAGGTCACCACACATATCTTCCTAAGAGTATTCTTAGCCTCTAAGTATGGACACCCTAAAGAAATCTTTTAGGAATCTAGGACCAAGAAAGAGACCTCAAAGGTCACCACACATCTTCCTTGGAGTATTATTATCCTTTACCTATGGGCATTGACACTATTATAAGGTTTTAATCACTAGGCATAGGTTTAGCGGCCCTCAACATGGTTGAGAGAATAAACCTATGCCTTAGGCTAGAAAATGTCATGTTGGCAAGTATCATATAGTGGTGCTAAGCACTTATTTGTAGCATGGACATAAAAATATAGATTTTAATTATAATGATTTGCACCATAAACACAACAATTTCACAAATAATTATTTTTTAAATAACTTAATTATTTTTTGTTGCATTCAAATAAATGATTAATATTAATTTATGAGGTTTTACACCACAATCACAACTAATTCAATTATTTATGTTTATACTATTTAAACAAATAAGCTGACATGATTCACTTATGAGGATTTGCACCACAAGCACAACAAGTTCACAAATAATTATTTTGTAAATAACTCAATTCAATCATTCATTTTTATATTATTTTAACAAATAAATACCCAGGATTCTTAATATTGACAAATAATAAAAGAAAAACATTTTTTATTTATTACTATAATAAAATAATAATAAAAGTGTTTTGACTTGAAATTTATGTATTTGATTGTGTATATTTTTATGGATCTTATTAAATTTCTTGATGGAAATTAGTATCTGTTGATGTATATGTAACTTCGGAATGTATTTCATATATGTATATTGTATCCCTACAGAGATGTTATTATTCCTCTGTACAGAAGTGTCGTCATTTGTATTTACAAGTGTTGCAAGTGTCGTAACTTATACAAGAGGGGTTATTAGACCACCAAATGTGGGGTCGACCGTGAGTTGGGTTACCATGGGTTATTAGACTCTCCTAGAGAAGTCAGCCCTATTAGGTTATTAGGAAATTCGAGTTGTGTATAAATAGAGTGAGGATGTCACTCTATTTGATCACTCACTTACTCATATATCTCTCACTTGAGTGATGCACACTAGTGGAGGAGGAGAAGCTGCTAAGGAGACTATCTCTTATTCTTGGGTTTTGTATCATTGCTCTTTCTATCTCTAAGGAAGTTGCGAGGTTTTTCACCTTCTTGGTTTTCCCCGAGGAAACTCTGTGTCTATTGTCTATTGTGCTTGTCTCTTATGATTGATATGATGTGCTTGTTATTCTCTCAAATAAGATCCTAGATCATATTGAATTAATGCTCAAAATCTAACGTGGTATTAGAGCTAACCTGAGAAGAAGACACTGTGCAGCTGTGGAAGCTAGGGATTCTTGATTTTTGGGTTTCTCTCCATAGATCTTCAAAGGAAAGAGGCTATATTGACTCAACTTGCAAGGGTGCATCTTTCTGTTGAGACAGAATTCAATTCTGAGCATTTTTCAATTTTTGGCCCGTCACTGCTGCGGGAAATTAGGGTTTCGAAGAAAGTTGGAATTTTTGGAATTTGAATCCATGAATAGATGCTCCTCTGAAAAAACAAAATTTAGAGACCAAGATCAAACTTTTTGGTTGGGCAGAAGGCCGGGCTTGATCAAACCCTAGATCAAGATTTTGATCGGAAAGATGGAAAATTAGGGTTTTTGCAAATGCTTGAATTTCTGAAATCTGAGACCATGTCTGAAAGATCCTCTGAAAAATCGAAGTTTAGAGACCAAGATAAAATTTTTTGGTTGGATGAAGCTCCGAGAAAATCAAACCCTAGTTCGGGGTCATGTCTAGAGAATCTCAAAGTTTCAAAGGAAATCTTGAGGGGTCAAATTTTGCAGTTTTCAAATTTGGAGTATACCATCTTGAACAGCTCAGCAAGTCACATCTTTCTATCCTTTCAGAAGTTTGAAATTCAAAGTTTGAATTTTTAGGGTTTCTTTGACAAACCCTAATCTAGCTCGAGATCGAGTTTTCAACAAATCAAGTGGTAAGACCTAATAACTTTTCTATTTCCATTTGAAGTACCCTTTAAGATATCTCACCGCACCAAGCTTGAGGATAAGCTTGATGGGGCTGATAACTTCTGAGCATGGAAGTATGGGATTGGTTCATCCTGGAAGAAAATGAATTGGACACCTACATAAGTGAAGAGGTCCCTGTCTCAAAGGGAGAAGAGGCTAAAGCCTTACACAGGAAGAATTTGGTTAAGGCTAAGAGAATCATTGTTGATTCTATCAAAGACCATCTCATATATGTTCATTGTAATAACTTTTGTATGCCATTGGATTACATATATGTTCATTGTAATATTTAATCATTCATATATTTAATTAGCAATGTGACATTTTACAACATTGGAAAATTCAATATAATAAAAAAACCCATTTTATTATATATGAATATCACACCCTTTTTATGCAAAATGGGGTGGCAAAAATGTCCTCAATAATCAAAATGTCAATATGTAATCGTTACACTTATTGGTAACCAATTTAGACAATATTTCTAGCACCTTAAACAAAAAGAATTGATTTTCACAGCCAATCATCTTAAAACATACAACTTTCATTAACATCCATTTGTATATATTGATCGTAATTCTTCACTGAAACAGTTGTCAATGCTCGAGTTACTTGCATAGTGCCTCATTTCTTCATCACTTTCATATGATATTGTACTTCGGTTGTTTGGTTGAATGTCTTTTTGATTGACTTGATTTTGTTCCTCATCTTCATGTTCCAGCTACAAACATAAAATAAAGTGTAATGAGTATATCTACATCGGTAGGAATAATGAAAAAAAATCCATATCCATGATTATGTAAATTGGAAAGCATACCATAGCAATAAGGGATTCGCAAATGGTACACATTCTTTCAAAGTCACGAGTCATGTCGTTTCTCAACAACTCTTGTATTGATGCTCCACTACATACTTTGTTTCCTACAAATTTTAAATGTTGTGACAAATCATAGATTTAATATAAAGGTTTCATGTTGTTATATTAATTATAAAATGAGAGAAGTAAAACAACATAACTACTTACAAATTGCATAATTAACTCTTGATATGGAAACATATACTCACAACCTGTACTTAACCTAATGTCATAAATTATTCGTATTTTAACACATGTTAGGTGACATCTAAGGATGAGTGAAAAATAATTAAAATATAAAGATCACACCAAATATGAAATTTTGAGTAAGAAAAACACAAGTGCTCACAAACTTTTCCATCAAATATTTTCTTCCTTATTGTCCCGTCTTTTGTGTTGAATGGCTTCCATTTTGTTTTCTTTTCTGAAATGAAACGGTTTAAAACTAATATTTCATGCAATAGTTAAATTGTATGTACATAAAAGAAAAAATATACAATTACTATGTTTGATGCACCTTGTTGTTGAGATGGATCCACCTGCAATGCAATTATGTTCATTTCTTTAACCGTCTCCTTGTACACGTTTTGGATATCCCTACTAGAATGCTTTGCATATCACATTGTTCATCCTTTGGGATTTTCAAAATCTTCTTAAAAAATGGAAATCACAAAAAAAAATTATAATGATATGAAAGTAAATATATATAGTCAAAATATTGATTTCTTAATTTTTGTAGTAGTATATACATATTTCAGAAAAACATGTTTAGGAATAACACTTTTTAAATTGAATTTTTTTATTGTATGTTTTTTGCTATTGCAAGTTAATTAAGATGTCACATTGACCATTGTTCTGAAAACACTTGATCCAATTCATGTATAACTTGATTCTTATACTCATTGGATTGAATTTTATATAGTAATTGGAAATTAAGTACATATATACATGTTCTTTCCACTATATCAAGGAAACTTTTAGAGGCAAAATTTATCCCATGGGCTAATTTTATTTTTTTTCCAAAAAACGATTCGCTAAGTTCCATTTGTTTGTAAAATGATTTGCCCAAATTCCATAGGTTAAAAAATTTTACTCTAAGCATTGCTGAAATTGTCTAGAAACTATATAAAATCCTTATAAATTTGAGTTTTTTTATAAAAATATTGCAAAACATTTTATTTTAGTAAATTTAAGAGTTATTAAGATTCCTCATAGTTTCTACATTGTAAGAAAATTATGAGTCCTTAAAATTTTATCTACACTATATCCCCAATATTTTTATAAACCCCCCCCTTTCATTACCTCCCAACATTACTCCAAATGAAATGAGTACCAATTCATCATCATTCACATCCTTCATATTTTTTATGTTCTCAAGATGGCACTCCCTTCCATCAATGTTGGTCCCTGCACAACACTCAGCAAAGGTGAAATATATTTTTTGAAACATGTTATCAAATATTCTTAAGTACTTTTTTTATAGAAACATGTAGTATTTTTCTATTAAAAGAGGGAAGAACCCAAAAGGTCATATCAAAATTGACCTTCAGGACACTTGTCTAAAATTTAACCAAATTACATAAAACTACTAGCATCTCTTGCTTACAGGGTAAATTCATCAAGATGGTTGTCTATTCGATGAGAATCACATCGCGAAATTCATATTATACAATTTTTTGGTCGAACTATTTTTTGGCCGAAAACCCTGTTAATACTAAAAATTGGAAGGTTTTCAAGCTTCCCCAATTTCAGAAGGAAAAATTGATATCCATTACTACAAAGCAAATTTCATAACCGATACCATTATTTTTTCCATTGAATCTACTTTCTATAGATGTATATTTTGTTGTATTTAATTGAGATCTGGTAATTTTAATTATTATTTTTTGTTAACATGTGTCTATTTTGGTTTCATTGCTTTCAAAATGCAATGAAATAAAAATTCAATAACTTCAAAAATACACAATAAAAAAATTGAAAAAAATATAGGACAGTTCATTGGAGTATCTACTTCAAAAGGGTACTCTTAGATTGTTTAGTTTTAGTGGAAATTGAGAGGAATGTCGACTCAAACTAAACATGTGGATATAGGACAAGTTTTCCACATCGATCCAATTCAAAAAATTATAATAATTAGTATATTCACCCATTGGATACAAAATCATAGATGTGCAGTATTACACTCTGTATAGATTGTCGTAGCATATTTTTTTTAATAAACACAAGTTTAAGAATGAGTTCATGCGACTCAAAAAACATGACTATTTATTAGCCCTTTCATTTTATAAGAACATACTATCAAACATTTGCTAAATTGGCATATCAAATCTCAATAAAAAAAATTGAAAAAATAATGAATAGAAAGATAACATAATTCTCCAAAAGTTATGTTTTCACTATAAAGTGAAATTATAAACACAAACATAACTTTACTTCTCTCAAAGTTGAAAAACAAGAAAAAAATAGATTGGTTTTCTCATAACAGCCCCCAAAATAGACACCTATAATCATGATTTTACCCTATAGTTCCTTAAGTTCCTACTATAGCCATGAATTCTATGCATAATACTATAGATTATGATAAAGTGATTGTTAAAAATCAAATTAACACCCTAGTCATGTGACAGAAGAAGCACATTTTAACCATGTGCCCACAACATGAAGACAGAAACATAAGTACATTCAGAGACAAGTCCTCTATGATTTAATCACTTCTCCTATAAATGGAAGGATTAGATCAAGATAGTAAGAACCTAAGAAGACCAAGTTTAGTGACTGAACCACTCATAAAATGTCTAAAATTAAGCTACACCAATAAATAAGTGAAGATGAATGCATTAAAGTGCATTAATTGTACTTAAAGTATGTTAAAGTTGTGCAAAAAGCCTAAAAACTATGGAAAAGTGGGTTTTGAGCTAAAATAATCAAAAAAAGATGAAAAGGGATAATCCCACATTGAAAAGAGAAACATGAGGGATCATTTCCCAATGCTATATAAGAAAGGCATGGGAGGCATTGTAGAGGAGAGAAAAGGAGGAGCAAAGGCATGTTGAAGAGATTCTGAAAGAGGAGAAGGAGCTCGAATTCTTCAAAAGCAAGGGTGAAGGAAGGGAAGCTCGTGACAATGGAAGAGGGATTCACACCAAGATCATTGGTAAGGATCTTCTTCTTAGTTTTAATATGAATGGATTCAAGTTTCTACCATCTAAGATTTTGAATTTGGCTTATCATGCATGAATTTAATTCTTAAATGAATCTAGATCTTAATGAGTTTTGATTAATGAATATAGATCTTTGTAAACTTGTGATAATATTTTCATGTTGTTGACATAGGAACTCACCATTTCTTAGTAAGATAGATTGATATGTTGTAGATCTAACTCCATACATGCAAACATCATAATCTATTATCAGATTGGCGACCATATGGCTTGAAATCTCTTGAAATTTCTGCATATTTCATGATTTTTCTTCATTTTTTGGTGATCTCCATCCTTTAGATCTACTCACTTGGAGCTTAAATATCAGTTCAAGATCCATAGATCCAACAATATGACCTACAAACCGGCCTCCTTCCACCTTTCTTGCAGCAAATGCTTCAAAATCCCACTCTACATGTCTAGTTTCTTGAATTTTATGTTTCCAATTTGCAGCGCATCCACCTAGTTTGTGAGAAACGTTTTTTAGATCTGTTTTGGAGGCTTAATAAGTGAATTTGAAGACCTGTTTTGGAAGCTTAATTTTCTGCTCATGATCATCCTATCACTCATTTAACAAGTGTTCATATGCTTTGCATGATTTGAACTTAGATCTTCAATTTTGGACTCATCTTTCAATAACTTGTAAATCTATCCCAAATTTGAAGTTCTTTGTCAAAATTGTGATGGATCTTTAAATATGTGATTGTGTTATTTAGCTCAAGATCAGTTTTCTGTTCATACTTAGCATCTTACTCTTTTTTAGAACCTTTGAAATTTTTTTTGCATCATTTGGACCAAAGATATCTCCCATTGGAATGACCTTCCAAAAACTTTAAAAATTGCTTCAAATTTGCTTTCTCTTTTCAATCTTTTCTTCAAGTTGTAATAGATATTGTAGCTTGAGAGAATATTAGATCCTAGATCCCTGATATGGCATACTTATGACTGATATTTAACTTAATTTGAACCTCCTTTACCTCTTTGCAAATTTTACACACCTTCCAAGCACATTAATTCAAACTTGTAATCTTACACTAGTTGGAGGAGATCTCTTTCATCTTTGGATCTGTTTTGAGACTTGTTTTGTATGACATTTACACACATTTTTAGAGCCTTATGTGCGTCTTTAAATCATCCTTATACTCCTCTTGAAAAGTTAAGAAATTTTTATAACATTTGGATCTAGACATTCACAATTGGAATCCACTTCCAAACACCTTTAAAATCTGCTCCAAATTGTAATTCATTTTCAATCTTTTTCAATTGGTAGTAGATCTATTTTGCTTACAACCTTATGAGATGATAGATCCATGTTTTAACATGTTTAAGGACTGATATTAACCTACCTTAATGTCTCTTGACATGGCTGCAAGTCTCCAAAATCACACTTAAGAAATTGTTTACCAAAACACCTTAAGCACTTTCAATATTTCAGACCTTTACCATATGCTAATTGGAAACATTAATTAAACATAAACCATACACATTTGGAAGCACCATACACACTTTGAAGAACCTTTCACACACATTTGCATTTGAATAACACTTTGAACATCACATGATTGAGATAATTTGAGAATAATTTCTTTCCAAAAAACATAATTAAAACTTTAATTAGTGGCATTTTGTTTTGGAGTTAGAATGTTTTCATGATTTTCATGCACAATTAGAGAGAGTTGCACCTTTAAAGTTCAGTTTTCTTGAGATATATTGTGTATGAGGAACTGTATCCTCTTCACTCGCATCTTATGATGACCTTGTGAATGAGAAAGTGTATCTTGCGTGTAATAGTTTAGGGGTTGATTTTCAAGCATCTTGTATGAGGCATCGTATCCTCTTCACTTGCATCTTATGATGATCTTGTGAATGAGAAAGTGTATCTCGCGCGTAATAGTTTAGGGGTTGATTTTCAGGCATCTTATATTGAGGCACCATATCCTCTTCACTCACATCTTATGATGACCTTGTGAATGAGAAAGTGTATATCACGTGTAATAGTTTAGGATTTAATTCAAAAGCATTCCAAAAGGGCTCTATGTATCCTCTTCACTTGGGATTTCGAGCGATCTTGTGAATGAGAAACAGGGATCCCCTGTGTAATAGAATTAGATTCATGTTTACTTGAGATATCTGTTTGGATTACATTGATCCTTACACGTCGATTATTATCCATATTTTAGGAAAATTGTGCATGAACATAAAACATCTACTAGACATTTTGCATTTTTGAAAGACGCTCATGAACCTCTCACCCTTCCTTCAGTTAGGATATTCATCAAACTGAAAGATAGAATCGTGAGCATCTTGCATTGTGTGGTTCATTTTGTTTTCGAGTCAAAACACCATCAGTTTCACTTCCACTCCTGAGACTAAGCGAACTTCCACTAAAATCGGCGCTTAATCTAAAATTGACAAACTTTTGATTTTAATATCACCAACAAGATTAGGTTAGTGCCCTAGATTAGGTTTGGAGGGTTAACACTCCTAGGCTGCAAAACTTTGAAACTAGCATTGACTAAAGAGAGTAAATCCATTATCGCAAAAAACGCTTGTCAGGAAAGCGCTTCCGAAACATGCATCAAGCATGAGGTCAATTTAAATAAGTAAGGGTGGTTCCCCCTTCTTGCTTATTTAGTGGGACATGAGCTTATCGAAGGGATTCTATGTCCAGTGACAAGTCCTCGAGGTGACATCACTATTTCTAGAGTTTCTGGTAATAAGAGTTGTCCTCGACTTACAACTGTCCGCCTGATCGTTGATTGTGAAGTGGTAACTTTAGTGGCTATTCTTAGGATATCACATAGGCTATTTTGAGTGGGACACACTCGCAATACCTGAGACAAACTTTCAAACTTTTACTCCTTGGGAGGGTGAGTGGTCAAGTACCAACACTTGTACCCCTGGCGATTAAAGTTTATTGTAACTGTTTCTCACACCTTCGCTCCTAGAAATTGTATGAGGACATGAAATCCCTTAGCATATCTAGTTTCGGAAGGCCCTACAATCCAGCTTTTCACTGAGCTTCAGTTCTTTGGAAAAGTAAGTTTGCTTTCTTGAAATCTCTAGGGAATTTTTACTGTGGACACTTTATTTTGTTGAGTCTAGAAAGCCATAGGATTGTTTGATTTTGTTTTCACAAACTTTTTAAACATATCCTTTTATCAATATTCTTCAAAGTGGCTAATCTTCCGACCCGCCAATCACGGCGACGTAGAGGCGAGTCACCAGAAGTTGAAGGCCCCGCTACATTGCGGAGATGAATACAAAATACAAGACAATTTGACTTTGAAACCAGCACACCTCTAACTTCAATAATCAATAGTAGAGCAAAGACATATCAAACAAATACTACAACACCCCCTACCCAGGAAAACATAGGAATTGTTGATCCTCTTTCTCCAATCTCAATTAAAACATTAGAAGACAACACCGCAAATCCCGTAAATCCACCTCTGACAAATCTATTAGACCCAGTGGTACTCCACATCAGTGAACCTTTGAACACCATCAATCCTCTTGTGGCACACTTGGTACACATGCTAAATTCAACATCTAATCCCATGGCTTCATCAAGAGAACAAGGGACCACATCAACACTATCTCAAACAAGTGTTGGAGGTAGCAATACTCCCAACATCCCTATGAATTCATTAGGAGCACAAGGGACCACATCATCACAAATGCACACGGTTGCTGGAGGTAGTAATATTTCCAACTTGACCTCTACCACGACTCCACTAGTTAGTTTACCTGCTTCTACCATAAGTTCAACTAGCACTTCAGTCCCAGTTGGTATAGTTTCAGGTCCCAATCCTGAAAGTACATCCACTTTACCTATTGTAATATACCCACCTGTTGACCCAATGCAAGGAAGGGGACATGGCACTAAAATCTGGGCATTTCATGAAACTTAGCCAACTAATTAGAATCATAAGAATTTAACATTGGTGTGAAGATACAATTAGGAAATATGCACAGTGGAATTTAAATCTAATCCACACACACAATTCATGCTCAACCAACATACCAAAATAATCATTAATTAAACATTGCAGAAGTAAATACATAGACATAAAAACACTTATCTTCATTTTGCAACTGCCCCAAGCAACTAGCTATGTCGCTACAACGTTCCACCCAACCATAGGCTCTTCGACAGCTTATACTGAGTCCGTCCGAAGGCCACCCCCGAGCTGGGCATGATTCTCACAAGGAAAGGGAACATTCCAGCTCACACACAGCCCATTAACCATTTCATCCGAGCCAAGCCAGTCCATAGCTAGGTTTATCAGGTGACAATTGAACCCTAGATGATTGCACTCAAGCTCAAGCCCAAGCCATGGATACCCATAAACATACCCAACATACTCTTCTCTCACACAGTAAGCACAAATAGGGGTTGGGATACACATTTTAAACAGTAGGATTTACAAATAAGATGGCCATGGGTTTTCTCACAAACGTTCCCAACCAAAAATGGATTGTGGGATGGGGCAAACAACCACAGGGAGGAAAAATGATTTCTTCCCCAAATATCTCAGCCTTCAATAGTCCAAAACGGTCTCTATTGAATCCCCCATTCGATTTCCACTTCTTCTCCACTGGTATACAACACGAAAACGCCCTTCTCTACTGGGAGAATGAAGAAAAATGCAGCAGACATGCCTGGAAAATGCCCAGGTGGCTCTAAACTCGTGAGGGAGAAAGAATGATGGTTGCATCATGGCTTGGGGGAGAAATTCATGGCTCTTTCTTGCCCAAGGAGACAAAACACATTTTTCCATGAAGGGTGGCTTGCCCATACCCGAATTTGGATAGCCATACCTCTCCATTCCCAAGGAATTAACTACCTCAACCAACTCTTGGGAGAAATCAATGGTTGGGTACAAAAGTCAACATGGGTAGTTGAGGGTTTGATGGGTTCTCTCATTGACACTTGGCTTGACCTGATTGGCTCAATGGTTTGAATGTTTTCCCTCCTAATTCCTTGTGAAATCATGCCCCCATCTCTTTGTTGCATTGCATAGCTAGTTGTGGGTATTTTTATTAAAATGCATATTACATGATATTTGAATTTCCAATGTGCATTGCTAGCACGCAACCCATATGCATCACTAAATCGATGGCGGGGCCTTGGCCTTGAGCTCCTCACCATGATTTCATAACAATATTACATCAGTTATAATGTTAATGCCATGGGGTCAAACTAGGGACATTACACCTATAGGAATCCCTACTGAAGGGTCTTCCTTACCAAACTTGGGTTTACCTTATGGTTTGGCTACTCAAGGTCAAAACAATTCAGGAGTCAACCAAAATCCCATTGGCATACCAAACATTTTTCCAAATCCTAACCGTAGGGGGAATCCTTCACTTTGGACTCTCAACATCCCTAGTGGACTTAATAGACCATGGCACACTAATGCTAATTGGGGTAATACTCCACAAGTTAGTGTAAGTGCCTCGGGAAACCTTTATCCAAACTTTCCTAGCACAAATCCTGGGGGCAATCCCATTCCCCCAACAGGTAGCACGCCCGAAGGAAACCCATCCACCAAATTCATTCCACCATGGAGTGTGCAAGTTCCAAGAAGTACCCAATCTTCTTGGGAACCACCCCCACAAAGCGACAATCAACCTTAGAATGCTTATCCAAACCAAGGAAACACTCAAGGGAGTGGTAATGTTCCACCATGTAACCAATCTCGATGGAACATACCCCCGCAAGGGGGAAATCCACCCATGAATCCCAACCAGCAATGGAGTGGGAATGTTCCAACAAGTAACCAATCTCAATGGAACATACCCCCGCAAGGGGGCAATCCACCCATTAATCCTATGCCACAGTGGGGTGGCAATGTTCCACCAAGTATCCATCCTCAATGGAACATACCTCCACAAGGGGGAAATCCATACATGGACAATATTCAGGAAATAACCCACCTGTTTGGATGCAATCTCCTCAAGAAGGTTACCCTGCTTGGAATTCTTTTCAAGCCCAAGGACCACAACAGTGGAGTCATCAAGCTTCACCTGGATATCAAGAATTTGCTTTGGCATCATCCAAGTCACCATTTCTAGCTACATTGAATCTACTGGATTTATCCCGATTGACCAATGGCCATGTTCTACATTTGAATGGGTGGCCAACCATACCAACAAAACTACCCTCAGACATACCCAAGTTTGATGAAAAACCAGGGGAAGATCCATCAAATCATGTGATGACATTCCATTTATGGTGTTCATCCAATTCCCTAGTTGATGATAATACTAGGTTGAGGTTGTTTCAGTGGACCCTAACCAAAAATGCTGCGAAATGGTACATTGAGTTTCCCCGCAATACATTTACAAAATTTTCATCTTTAGCTATGGCATTTTTGACACATTTTCAATTACCTATCCGCTATGAGACGGGAATTGAACTTTTAACTTCACTTAGGCAATCCACTGCTACTCACATCTCGGATCATATCCACGAGTGGAGGGGACGTCGAAGGCTTATAAAAGATGAAATCCCTAATCAATTCTTATCAGATTGGTTCATTAAATCACTATTGCCTACTCTTGCTAAAGATGTATCCATGTCAGGAGCCATGACTGAAGAACAACTCATTCAGAGTGCTCACCATATGGATTTAGTATATTCCCAATCAGGCACACTTTATGATTTAATACCCCATGCTGTAAGACCTATGTCTGATCTAGCTAGGCCGCCAAAAGGACCTCATACCGATGGTGTGATTGGATCCGTGAACCAACTTGAATAGATTACGCAACAATTGGGACAAATGTCAGTTCAAAATCTGCAACCCATAGCTGGCCAGGCAGCTCAGCAAACTGCAAGTCCTACCCAAACTTCTGAAGTCCTTATGGTTCAAACTATGGACCCAAAAGGAAAAAAGAAGAAGCAAAAGAAGAAACCTAATGCAAACCCTGGGACAAGAGAGGCACCTAAGGTGAATAACCCCACAGGAGGCAATCGAGAAAATAGGAAAAACAAATATCCTTGCAAAATTTGCAAAGAACATCATCCTACTCATCTTTGTCCTCATATGGATGATATTCATCGCATGTTGGCACAACAAGGAGGGCAACAAACAGAACCTGCTGTCCTAACTCAACCCTTCCCCTAGCAACAACAAATGGTTGTTGCGGCACCAACACCTCCAGTAGGAGGAAACCAAGTAAACCCCCCACAGGGGGGCAATCCATCCAACACAAATATCTTCACAATTGGTGAACATAACATTCATATCCAAACTAGGGCCCATTCTTACGACTTACCTTCAAAAGATGCTGAAGCAACTGGATCTCAACCTAGTGGTTTCTAAATATTGAAAAACCAACCATAGAAATGGTGCCTCGACCTCCAAAAGGAGTCCTCCGCAAAACAACACACAATCCCAATGCGCGAGCTGCTCAAAACTACAATGTGGTTGAAGATTTAGCTCAAGCCCCTTGTGCAATGTCTACCTTGGAGGTGTTGCAAAGTTGTCCCACTCAACGGAAAGCACTATTGTCTGCCATCGGTGTTGTTGATCCATAAAATACCAATTTAATCACATTTGACTTAGAACAACCCACAGGTAGGCTTTCCTCACAAATTACTTTCGAAATTAAAGTAACTTCACATGGGAAGAATATTTTTTGAACCATTGTGGATGAAGGAGCCTCCAGTTGCATCATGTCCCTAGCTTGTTGGAAAGCCTTGGGATCACCCACCTTAGTACCATCCCAAACAATACTCAAGGCATTTGATGGACATTCGTTACCACCTCATGGACTCATCTTGGCTTGCCCAGTTGAACTGGGGGGGGAAATAGTTCAAGTAGATGTTGAGGTAGTGGATGCACCCATAGACTACAATTTTTTATTGGGAAGCAGTTGGATAGATAAGATGATGGCGATAGTGTCTTCCATATTCTGAGTCATTCAGTTTCCCCACCAAGGGAAGATTGTTACAATCGATCAACTAGATTACTGCTTACCTGAAACTGGTATACATTCAAATGTAACTTATGTAGGGGATGGAACGACAGTTATTCAAGATGTTGGGGTAGGAATGTTTAAAGACTCGTCCCTTTTGGGAACTTTCCCACTTCTACCACCAATATTGACCCCTAACATTGCTCCAATTTTCACCATAACATCGGAGGTATACTTTCCATTAAGAGTTTTCTCTAATTCCATTTCGGAGGTCGGTTCCACCTCATTGGTTGGAACGTCCAAAGAAAACACCTTAGATGAAAATAATGATGGCAAGATACATGCTTCTGCACACCATGAAGAAATGGAGAGTAGTGTTCCCTTCTCTGCCGCGGAGCTCACTTATCAAGCTATTCACATGGCTTCGGTAGAACCGGGTCAAAAACCTCCGAAGATGGAGGAGTATGATCCCTATACTTCACCTATTTGGGGCTTCAACTCACAAAGTAACCATGATATCCTAGATAAAACCTTCCCTTCATATGAATCCATCTTAGAGGTTATGAACATCTCAGAACAACCCTGGGAAGATATGCATCACAAATCCTCGTTTCTTCCTAAGATCGACTTATTAAAAGTTAAACCTGAAAATTTTTACTTCGATGGTGACAACCGTAAGTACCAATGTCCTGTCTGAATCTATGATGTGAATTCCGAAGGCAATTTGGAAAACATTTCGAAACCCATCCAAATTGATATATCTATCAAACCTGGAATCGTTGAGTATATAAACAGAGGTGCGGATTGTTCTCCTGAAGAAATAAAATTTTACACTACTTTATTTAAAAAGTTTCGTGATATATTCGCATGGTCTTATGCAGAAATGCAAGGCATCGATCCTAGCATCGTAGAAAATGAAATCAAAACTTATCCCAATGTTAAACCTGTGCGGCAAAAACTACATCCAATGAACCCTAAGAAATCAGCTGCCATTAAAGCAGAAGTCGAAAAGCTCTTGAATGCTAGATTCATTTATCATGTTCCTTTGACTGATTGGGTATCCAACCCTGTTCCAGTTAACAAAAAACAAGGAACTATTCATGTTTGTACTGATTTTAGAGATCTAAAATTAGCTTGTCCTAAGGATAACTATCCCACACCATTCATTGATCAGATCATCGATGAATGTGCCAGGAATGAAATCTTTTCATTCATGGATGGCCTCTCCGGTTATAACCAAATCCAGATAAAAAAAGGAAGACCAACATAAAATGGCTTTTATATGCCCTTGGGGGACCTTCGCTTATAGGAAAAGCCATTTGGCCTTAAAAACGTTGGGGCTACCTTTCAAAGAGCAATGTCATACACATTTCACGATATTAAAGATATCGTCGAAGTTTACCTTGATGATTTGGCAGCTAAATCTAAAAAGAGAGATGAACATGGTGCACATTTACAAGCCATATTTGAGCATTTCCGCAAGTACAACATTAGGTTAAATCCACATAAATGCATGTTTTTTGTGGACTCTAGGAGGTTACTTGGGTTCGTAGTATCCCAAAAAGGGATCATGGTTGATCCCATCAAGGTTGAGGCAATACTTCAGTTTCCTTCCCCAAAAACAATCACTCAACTTCAAAGCCTTCAAGGAAAAGCCAACTACTTGAGAAGATTTGTCAAAAATTTTGCTGAAAAATCTATAGGTTTCATGCATCTCTTAAAACAAGATGCAACATTTACATGGGATGACCAAGCTCAACGCTCATTCAATGAACTAAAGAAAGCTTTGGTCTATGCCCCAGTGCTTAGTCCACTGAACTATAATCAAGACTTTTTGCTATATTTGGCTGCCTCTCCTACCACAATCGGAATGGTATTAGCACAAGAAGATGAATCCTCTCAAGAACATGTTGTTTACTCTCTTAGTAAGGGCCTTTCAGGTCCCGAATTGAGATATTCCTTGATCAAGAAATTGGCCTTGGCAGCAGTCCATGCTGTCTAATGAGTTAGACATTACATACTTCCAAAGAAAACAACCATAGTGGCTGAAATGAACCCCATGAGACACATTTTGTCCTGCCATGTCATTGGTGGCAAATACTCAAAATGGATAGTAATTTTACAAGAATTTGACCTCGAATTCAAAAACGCTAAAGCCAAGAAGTTGTTGGCATTTGCTGAATTAATGTCTAAGTTACCCATAGAGAAGGAGGGTACTATATCTGTTGAAACTTGGGCAGATGAACATGTATTCCTCATTGCACCTTCTGATCCATGGTATGGAGCATTCATTATATACCTTCAAACCCAAAGGATCGATCCTCAGCTTTCTAGTATTGAATGACGTCGCATTTGACATCGAGCTCGAAGATACCTCATCATCAGGGATACTTTGTACCGTCGAGGAATAGACATGATATTAAGCCGTTGTTTAGTACACCAAGAAGCTAAACAAGTATTGAATGATTTCCATGCTGGAGCATGTGGCGGTCATCTTTCTGGGTTAGCAACTGCTCATAAAATCTTGTGTGTAGGATACTTTTGGCCTACAATTTTCAAAGATTGCATAAATGCTGTCAAAATGTGCCACCCTTGCCAAATTTACACAAGAAAACTGTGCACACATCCTGCTCTTTTACACCCTGTAGTAACCGTGGGTCCATTTTCAAAATGGGCCATTGATTATATGACAGTCAACCCACCTTCAGCCAATGGCCGCCACTACATCATTGTAGTAGTAGACTACTTCACCAAGTGGGTTGAGGCAATGCTTACATTCAATTGCACAGGTAAAACTGCAGCATACTTTCTATTCAATCATGTTATAGCAAGGTTTGGTGTACCCAAAGAGATCACTATGGACAACGGAAGTCGTTTTAGGAATTCCTGTATGGATGAACTTACAAACCTATTAGGATTGCAGCAAGAATTTTCCTTGCCATATTATCCTCAAGCTAATGGACAAGTAGAAGCCATCAACAAGGTTTTGAAAACCATGTTACAAAGGATTATTAATAAAAACAAGAACAATTGGCACTTGATGTTGTTTACTTCTCTTTGGGCCTACCGAACAACTGCTAAAACCGCAGCCGGATTCACTCCTTTCCAACTAGTTTATGGAGAAGAAGCTGTGTTGTCGATTGAATGTGAAATCCCATCATTAAAGATAGTTGTCGAACTCCTACCTAACACTTCTGTAGAAGAGGAAAGGCTTCTCCATCTCCATGCATTGGATGAAACTAGAAGGGAAGCCTCTCTAAACATAGAAGTACATAAGAAGAGGGTCAAAACACAATATGACAAGTCCATTCGTCCTCGAGTCTTTTCTGAAGGCAATCTGGTTTTAGTTTATGACCAATACCAAGATAAAATAGGAGAAGGAAAATTTGTACCTAAATGGTCTGGCCCACTTATTGTCAAAACTGTGTTAAAAAAGGGAGCTTATGAATTGGTCAATTTTGATGGGGAACCCATGTCGAAGATCATAAATTGTCTCTATCTGAAGAAATACTTCGCGTAGGCACTGATTCCTCGCACCATTTGTTGTATTATGTTGTATTTTTTGTATAAAATTTTGTACATTAGTTATTTCGGGCACACACTTATCTTGCTTGGCATTATCAATTTGGTAGATGGCACAAGAGTCTTTCACATATTTGGGATATGTAGATGGCACCAGCCGTAGTTCTCGGAATGTTGCTTCCACCGCTTGGGTTGTTTTTTCACCTAATAACGAATTTCTTAGTTTAGGAGGCACTTTTCTCAGATCTGCAACCAACAATGTTGCAGAATATAGCGCAGTCATTGAGCTTCTTGTCGAGGCTATCACCCTTGGCATCCAATGAATAATCGTCAAACTGGACTCAGAATTAGTTGTATCCGAGTTAAATGGTCAGTATCAGGTTTGACATCCTACACTGTTTAGAAAGTTTCTACAAGTACATCTTTTAGAGCGTCAGTTCGAGTTTAATTAATATATACACGTTCCTAGAAGTCTAAATAGTTTGGCTAACTCTTTGGCCAACTATGTACTTGATTGGCATCTAAGTCATTAACATTATACCAAAAAGCAAGCATGTACATTATTTCATGGCCAATTTAATTGAACACATCAGTTAATGACATAAGTGAAACCGAAATAATCTATCTTACATCATAACCCAAAAAGTGTGTAAATTTTGCACACACCAAAAAGAATAGTGTAAATACTATTTCCCTTTTTTATTCTTTTTCTTACAGATAAGACCCAAAAAATGTTCATACAAACAAAAAAAATGAAAAATTTGGAAAAACTCAAAAACATGGGAAACTGTTTCAAAATTTTCTAGTTCGACATCGAAACTAATTCACTACTAGCATATCAAAGACTAAAGGTTAATAGCTTCTAGGAATTCAAGCTGAAAGGGAATGCTTCCTCTCATACATCGGCTACACAACGAACACATATGGTAAATCATGAGTATTTTTACTTATCTTTTATTCATACATGTACAAACTGTATGAACATCTAACCAATGTCTAACTAAATGCACATCTGAACCAATGTCTAACTAAATTGTTGGCTAGTGAAATGGTTTTTGATTTCAGGACTTGAAGACATTGATGGTTCAAACTATTTGACTCAGGTAGTTGAGACAGACCATGGTTCATGATGATCTATGATTTTGGCATTTTTCACAAGACTCAAGCTGAAGTAAACCTCATTTAACCATTCCTACTTGGCCATTTCCCCAAATCGGATAACTTCAGTCACATGGTATTACTTCACCATCCGTCGACACATAATCCTGCTTTAGATAGACTCCCTCGGGGAGGAACAACTATAAGAGTGTGCACAACCAGCTTATCTCTTGTTTGCAATATGGATCTTTTCCTTGGCCTAACCCGTACCCTTGAAAAATAGGCATATGCCCATGCAACACTCGTTCCTTCCTATGTATCATAGCATTCTTTATTCTTTTTTACAAAAATGAAAAAGCATAAAAATTAAAAAACACAAAAATCCAAAAAGGGAGAGACTTGAATCACTTCATAATATAATCCTTGAATAAAACGACAACAGTCAATCCTTGTTGCCCTTGAACACGGCACATAATTTGGTCCCCGCTGTTAGTACACCATCTACATTTGCCCTAGGAAACTGTACCAGTGTTTTGAATAGATCTCCACCGATTGGTTATCCTTCCCATCACCAATGGAGATTTCGTTAATGCATATAGCATTAGCGGATTTCAATAAAGTCGGTTACTCAAAGTCCTATGTTGCCAAGTGTCCATTCCGCATCGTGTTATGTGTTCAAAGGAAGTCCAAACCGAGTAGGCCATTCCTCAAATATTCTTGACCAATCATGTTGGCCTTCCTTGTGTCAGTATATAGTGTTGGATCTTGCAGTTCTACCAAATTATATCAGACTATTGATCTTTGTTTCGTATTGGTTTATGTGGGATGCATCAATGCCCTCCTTCCAATGGATCTATTCCTATCGACATCAAATCATCATCTGGGAAATGGATCTAGAAACCCAAGAGTACCTTGGATCTTGCAGTCATTAGTGGCAGGTTTCCTCGCAAATGACAGTGGGTATACATCAATGACCCCTGATTGTTTGATTCTACAAGTGTTTGACTTCTGAACATTTATTCACACTTGTTAGTTTGTACTCAGTACCTTAGAGTCCATCATCATTATCGGTGGGTCTCTTCGCATCTGTTAATGGTATACATCAATGACTGATAATCAAATGGTGTTTTATTATTCTCAACATCAGATCACTTATTTGCATGATATAAACTCGTACTATCGTCAGTTTGTATTGAAGACCTTGGGAAAAACAGTTGTATCACTCATCGATGCACTTCCCAAGCTGCGCAAGATTAGACTACCATGTCAGAAGTTCAATAAAGACTTTGTTATCGCACTCATCAAAGTGCATATTTACATTTTCAGAAAAATTTGATTTTGACATGGATCCACTATGTATTGTTCGTGGCCATGCTTGTTTATTGCTGAGCATGAGTATGCCCGCCTCAGAAAGATATTATATATTTGAGAAATGGCTATGTTTTGCAGGTGTGATCCTCAATCCGGCGCCCATGAACTTTCCTTCCCTTATCCTTGCTTTCAATGATAGAGAGTATCAGTATACATAGTATAAAATTCAGTAATGTATTTCAGCCCTTAGCTCCGCTTCGAACCTCACACATTAGGGGGCATCTGTTAACAATCAAATTAACACCCTAGTCATGTGACAGAAGAAGCACAATTTTACCATGCGCTTGCAACATGAAGACATAAACATAAGTGCATTCAGAGACAAGTCGTCTCGGATCTAATCACTTCTCCTATAAATGGAACGATTAGGTGAATACAGTAAGAACCTAAGAAGACCAAGTTCAGTGAATGAATCGCTCATAAAAGGTCTAAAATTAAGCTACACCAATCAATAAGTGAAGATGAATGCATTAAAGTGCATTAATTGTACTTAAAGTATGTTAAAGTTGTCCAAAAAGCCTAAAAACTATGGAAAAGTGGGTTTTGAAATAAAATAATAAAAAAAAGATGAAAAGAGATAATCCCACATTGAAAAGAGAAACATGAGGGCTCATTTCCCAATGCTATATAAGAAAGGCATGGGAGGCATTGTAGAGGAGATAAAAGGAGGAGCAAAGGCATGCTGAAGAGATTCTGAAGGAGGAGAAGGAGCTCAAATTCTTCAAAAGCAAGGGTGAAGGAAGGGAAGCTCATGAAAATGGAAGAGGGATTCACACCAAGATCATTGGTAAGGATCTTCTTCTTAGTTTTAATATGAATGGATTCAAGTTTCTACCATCTAAGAGTTTGAATTTGGCTTATCATGCATGAATTTAATTCTTAAATGAATCTAGATCTTAATGAGTTTTGATTAATGAATATAGATCTTTGTAAACTTGTGATAATATTTTCATGTTGCTAACATAGGAACTCACCATTTCTTAGTAAGACGGATTGATATGTTGCAAATCTAACTCCCTACATGCAAACATCATAATCTATTATCATTGATACAAAATTAGCTTGCATTGAAAAGACATAACTTGACTACCAATTAGTGTCCATTTGGGCTTGGATGTCAAGTCATGGATTATCCAGGAGAGAGGTTAATCCATCTTCTAGAGCCTTATTTTATTACTACATTTTCATTTGAACTAGTTGAGCTTCCCATTTTTCAACTTGATTGTCTAGCTCTTCCCATTTTTCTATTGCTCCTCTAATTCAGTTCTCAATGCTTCCACCTAATAGACCTATTTTTCTTTATCTGGTATCCTTTCATGCTCTTCATATAGCTTCCATAGGTTAATTATGTGTTCCAATTCATGGAAACCATGTATTATGGATTGTATGGAGTGTTGCAGATGCATGTTATTATCCTATAATCGCATAAATCCATGCATAAGGAAACAATCTCCATCATCCCACTACCCTCCATCCTCCATGATTTCACTACTCACTTTGAATTCCCTTATAAATCTCACATTTCCACCCCCCCTCCCAATAGCCTGAAGCTTTGCAACAACCTGGTGCTTTTCCACAACCTACCTTCCTATAGCTCCTTACTACAAAGCCCAACTCGGTGTTGAATATAATATCCCCTGCCACAAAAATTCATAATTGTTCCCATTACAAAGGTGGTAATTACATGCTAATATTGGGGACGATCCCACTAATGCAATAGAGCTAGAGGGATGATTTCCATGTCCGAATCCAACTTAGTGGACAAGACCAAAATCTCAAGCCTACTCCTTCCATCATTTATTTCCACTCAGTTTTTCCTTGTGTATCCACGACTATCCATTGTTTCCTACTCCTCCTTCCTCTGCATGTTGCAACCACACATTCCTGGCCAATGTTGTTCTCCCATCCCATGCCCTCGCTTGACTTGGGACTTTTCCTTAGTCCCCTAGTCACCTGCTGGATCATGGTTCCTTCTTTTACACCTATTAATGTTGTCCTATTTCTTATGCTTTCAAGCCTTATGAAATTGGATCCTTTCTCTCATATGTGTTATTAAATTTGAAAACCCCTTCTGGGAGTGTTGAGGCTAGATTGGCCATTCAATCAACTTCCTTGTTATTCTCCCATAAAACATGGCAAAACTGATCATATCCCAGCTTGTCTAACAACCTTTTTGTTCTTTCAAAAATTATAGCAATCCTGAGGTTTGAAGGTTCAGATTGATAGATAAAGGGTTGAAGAGTTGTTATTGAGACTTCAAGGATTAGAACATCTTGGATCCCTTTTCTTAAAATAGTTTTTATTCCTTGATATAGAGCCAAATATTCTATGATATTGTTCATTTTTTTCCAAGTCCCCATTCAAATTTTCCTTGTGCATTTCCATCATGTTCAAGAATCTCTCCTCCAACTCCTACCACCCCTCTTAATAAGTACATTATTACTAGTAGTTCAAATATTGCTATTTTGTTGATTACCTTTTGATTGACCCAATTCATCTCTTTACCACTTTTCCATCAAGTTTTTATGCTCTTTTGCACTTAGATTGCAAACAATCTTAGAGTTTCTTCAAGTTTTTTCTTTGCATGACACACATTAACCAATATACATCATTTAAACTGCGAAATAATTCAAACATATTAATTTTATATTAAAATTTTGAATAACTTGCCTTGTTCTCTTTTTAGGATGTGCTCTCATTGTGATCATTGCAACAAGTTCTTTTCCTTGAACTTAGACTATTAGACATATTATATCAATAAATGCTTCATTAAATAGAGAAACTATTAAATATTTTTAAGAAATAAATTAAATAATTTTTAGCTAAAATGTTTTCAGGTTCATTGGTGCACATTGTACATAAATATGCACCAGTGATTTATCATCCCACAAATGCACCGATGTGCAAAATTCATATATACACACCGGTATAGTGTGGAAAACTTTTAAAAATGACTTCAATTTCACCACTATGTATCATCTATATGTGTTGCATCGATATAACCATGATAATTTTGAAATAATTAATATTTAAATGGTGTGTTTTTGTATGGAAGCGCACCAGTGCATTAATATGTATAGCACACACCAAAAACACAATAATGTTTAAAAAAACACTAACAAGGACAAGTTTCGATGACATTTTTAAAAAATTAACATTAAAATGGCGTGCTTTTTAGTGAATGTTACGAGTGTGTTAATTTATACACTACACACCTAAAAAGTGAAAACATTTAAAAAAAATACCAAGGACAGGTTTTGATAGTTGAGTCAATAAGTGGACCCATTGCAATAGATGCCTCATATATAAAAACACAAATATGTAACAAACATACAATGTCTACAAAGAAAAACTCGCATTGCGAAATAGGAGGGGATTAAACCCTAATTATAAATTTTACAGCCACATAAAACAAAAGGGAAGCTACAAGAAAACAATGGTTTGTAATGTTAAATGTAATTAGTAAAATCCAATTATTTATCTATTAATTTATTTTCTTCAGAATATACTACAAATATCATAGGCAAGATTTAATGGGTCTTTTAAAACTATTAGGGGGCAATTCAATACCTAGAATTTCTTCTATTTAGTTTTGTATATGATCCACTATACCTTATCAAATTGGATCTTCAAAAAAAAATTTCCCAATCCAAAGTCCTCCCTGGTACTATCTCTTGTAGAACTCTCCCTCAAAATTTTGGCAAAATATTGAGATAGTGATTAGATTTTATTTTATAAACACATTTTTTGCAACTTACTTTTCGAAAATAAAATTTCCACTCATTTACCCTCTAGATATTTATGTGCATTAATGAAAACGCGTGCGGTTTTTTTTTTTATTTTCGTTTTTGGTATGGATAAATGTGTAAAGTCCACCATTAATATTTTTTAAATAATGCATCGCCATATATTTAGTAGAAAAATGCAAGTGCAAACCTCCATTATTACATTTAGCAAATTACTTATTTAGCAAATGTTTTTTCATATGTTTTTCTTTGATGTCCATTTTTTTTGCACCAGTGTGCTTTATTTTTTATTTTTTTTAACAGAAACGAATAGAAAAATTTTATATAAAAGGAGGAATAGAGATTACAAAAGGATTACATCGAGACTACTCTCTAGGTAGTAGGAGATTCGTGACTTCTTTCTTGATTTCTACCATACTATATCGTTCATGGTAAAGTCCTATTCTAGGTAGCTTATAGCTCCTAACAAACTGTCCTAAAATTAGAATGTAAGAACAGAGCATTGTTGAACTTGAGATCGGATACAAAAGAGAGCCAAACTAGCATTTGAGTTATGTTTCCAAGACATCCAGATACAAAACAACATGAAATTGAGAAAACCAAAAAGATTCAAACCCTAAGCTGGGTCACAATTGCTGGAAGGAGCTCGAATTAATAATGGGAAGACTCCACAGTTGATTTTCATGTGCTTCCTTTTATTTTGTTGGTGCAATTTTTGATCTCTTCCCTCATGTTGTCTATCTTTTCCTCCACCACCTTAATGCTTCTAAGAAGAGTAGTGATATTTTCACCAAGATTGACATTGCAGGGGAACCCTTTTTCAAGAGTTTTTGCCAAGCTGGTGACCTAGCCAGTAAGCTTGTTGCTGCTTCTTTGAACCTCCGAGTTTGTCATTTGAACTAAAAAGAAAATATGGGATAAATCTCACTTCAGTTCGTAGTTTTCACCACAAATGCTACGGATTTGAGCTTCCATATCTTTCATATACGTTTGTACCTCATCCGGCAGGCTGGAAAACCCCCTCGTAGAGCAAGAGAAACCGTCCTTCTTTCCACTAGAGAGCGCTTAAACCTTGGCCAAGAAATTCTTCCTTACAGGGCACCGACCATGTGTTTTGCTCCTTACCCAGTTCTCCATTAACCCCATCCTGACAGGATTCATTCGCATGAAGGTTGTATAGAGTTTCAAGGTTGATTCTCCCATGGGATGCTATCTGTTTCTTGCAAAGAAGGCATTGAAGCATGGATAGACTTGGGCCATCACCCATCTTGACATAGTAAGGAGAAGGAGAAACCACGCAACAGGGAGTGTACTCACCACAAAGGGTCTCTCTACTACCTCTATACTTGATCTTGCACCAGAGAATGAGTACGCAAGAAAGAAAAGAACCTTCCCATCCCTCCTTTAAAATCGAAGTGCCTCGTGGATTGGCCATAGTTAATCACTGCATGGTGGTCAGGTGGGTCGAGCGTACGAGCTGGGTCAGAACCGTCGAAAGGACATGGGAGGTGTCTTCAAAAATTAATTTGATGTTGGTGCAGAGTATGCCAATCACCAAATGTTGAAGTATATTGATATTAGCCAAGCAAATTTTCCACTTCCCTAGGTTGAAGAAGTTGTAGTGTCTACATTTAGATAACATAAAACAGAGCTATGGAACCCATGCAAACCCATGGACCTACTAGTTGCAAACCAAAACTCCACAATCAATATTGACTCCAATGTTTTCCATCTTGTCTACATACTTGTTGTTGGATCTCAAAATATGAAGAAAGTTGACAGCTTTGTATTCCTTGACAATGTTGTTTAGGAGATGATGAGTCTTAGTGACAGGTCTTAGTGATAATGTTGTTCAGGAGATGATGAGTCTTATTATCCTAGATCCAAAGAACAAAATATTTATCACACAATTGTTTCTAGAATTTACATTTTTTCAATTTCGGTAAATAACTTCATGATAAATTGTGTCGGAAGCAAGCATTATCGCTAAACATAATTATCGAATTATGAACATAGCACGTTCAATTTCAAAATTTGTCTCCAATATGGGCAAGTTACAACTTTTCCTTTGAAGGTAAAGAATCACCAAGTAAAAAGTAGGAGAATAGTGAGCCCTCCCTAAGAAAAGACTCAATATTGAATCATGATTGAGTGGAAATAACAAATTTTACATAAGCCACTGAATCTGTGATGTTTGTGAAGTCCTTCACAGATCTTATGAGAAGAGTGATATAAGCACTAACATTGTTATGATTCAAGGGTAAACACTTTTTCTATAATTATCCTCATGACAACACCTTTAGGAAGGGGAAGATGAGCCATGAATCTTAACATTACCTTTGAACTTTACCTTTACCTTCACTTTTTCCAAGTTTGACTGCTTTTCAATCCCAACTTTGTTTACATTCTTCTCATACTTAGTAGCTACAAATTTTTGTATCAACATTGTTACTTAAGTGGTACTTGTAACCAGCAATGAACAATCTTGAATATTATATATATATATATTTTTTGTAACATTACGTTGACCAACGGATTTATTTTAACCTATCTTTCCACTTTCTAATATGTTGTCTTTCTCTTAGGTAGTAATTAACAACCTAAAATTAACATTGTTTTTGTTAAAATTTAATATGCTAAGACATAGAATATTAGTATTACATTCTATTTCACAACAATAGCATATACAGAATCACTAAAAGAACAACAAGCACAACATAAACACAAGAGACACGGATTTATCCTAGGAAACCCTCATGGGTTAGAAAACCCAGCAAAGCTTCCTCAATATAGATGACCGGCAAATACAAATATGTAAACCCTATACATGAGCTCCTTCTCCTCCATAGAATATCTCTCCCTCACCTATGCGCCAATCACAAGTGAGTGAATTTGTGTTAAATGAGGAACACACCTCCTCTATTTATACACAACTTCGACTTGACTTTTACACTAACTAGGTCGGCCCCAATTTAACTACTTAACATAATGTGACAGGGCCGACCCCACTAGGGTGTTCTAATAACCCTTTAACCCACATGACTCATACAGGTCCGACCCCCACTAGGGAAATCTAATAACCCAAGTTACCACATTCTCCATGGAGGAATAAAACATCTCCGGATATACAATAAGGTCTTCACGGAGGAATGAAACATCTCCGAAATAATAAAGTACAAATATAATATTCTTAGAAGTTACAATATTTCAACACTCCCCCTTAACGAGAAGGATATTATAATTACATCTGCATGATCAAGGAGTCATCAACTAAATGATACATGATATATCTATAAATTATTGGAATCTTTCTTCATACATCATCAGTAACTCAACTAGTTACTGGAATATATTCAAGATCTTTAATACTGGAACATCAACATCTTCAGTACTGAGTCTTCATCTTCTGCAGCACTCGAACAACTACAGTAACATCATCATCTAGATCTCTCGATCAACATCATCAACATCTGGATCCTCTCTATCAACATCTGGATCAACAACATCAACATCTGGATCCTCTCTATCAACATTTGGATCAACAACATCAACATTTGGATCCCTCTATCAAGAGCATCATCTAGATCTCTAGATCAACAACATCATCTGGATCTCGTTATCAACGACATCATCTGGATCTCTAGATCAACAAAATCATAGCAGCATACCCTGTAGCACACATGATCCAATTACGGGATGATCAATCCCTCTCACTTTAAGACATCTCCCATGTCTATGGATGATACAATCTAGATCTACTTCCAGGATGATCAATCCTTATCAATTTAATACAAGTCTCATGTCTATGGATGATGCAATCCATATCTACTTCCAGGATGATCAATCCTTATCAATTTAAGACGGGTCTCATGTCTATGGACGATGCAATCCATATCTACTTCCAGGATGATCAATCCTTATCAATTTAAGACAAGTCTCATGTCCATGGACGATGCAATCCGTGATCCTTTTAAGGCAAGTCTCATGTCTAGGGACGATACAATCCGTGATCCTTTTAAGACACGTCTCATGTCTAGGGACGATACAATATTTGATCATTTTAAGACAAGTCTCATGTCTAGGGACGATACAATCCATGATCCTTTTAAGATAAGTCTCATGTATAGGGACGATACAATCCGTGATCCTTTTAAGACAAGTCTCATGTCTAGGGACGATACAATCCCATCATGTGCATTTTGAACCAAATGTTCAAGGACAATGTAGTCCTATCACGTACATTTTGAACCAAATTTTCAGGGACGATGCAGTCCTATCATGTACATTTTGAACCAAATGTCCAGGTACGATGCAGTCCTATCACGTACATTTTGAACTAAACGTACAGGCTCGATGTAGTCATATCACATACATTTTGAACTAAACATTCAGAGACGATGCATTCCTATCATGAACATTTTGAACTAAATGTTCGTGGACGATGTAGTCCTATCACGTACATTTTGAACCAAATGTTCAAAGACGATGCAGTCCTATCATGTATATTTTGAACCAAATGTTTAGGGACGATGCAGTCCTATCACGTACACTAGGGACCACTTTCTTGGAGACATATGTCTACGGATCTATTTGGACATGTGTACAGGGATGATATAATCCCTCTCGTCCACTAGGGATCATTTCTTGGAGACATATGTCTATGGATCAATTCAGGGACCGAAGTACGGGGATGATACAATCCCTCCTCGTCCACTTAGACAGAGTCTAAGGACCATATATCAACCTCATCGTTGGAACAGGTAACCTCATCATCGACCTTATCGTCGAAACATGTAACCTCATCATCGACACAAGTATCCACATCATTGACCTTACCGTCGATGAAGCAAATCTCATCATCAACGACCATATCACTCCCCCTTTCAAGGAGGGTCCTTCTACACCAAGCTTGTCTCAAAATTATTCAAACTTTACTTGAGACAGAGGTTTGGTCAATGTATCAGCAACTTGTTCGTCAGTGTTCACATACTCGAGCTTTATAGCTCCTTTCTGCACCATACCCCGTATATATAAATATAGGATCTCTATGTGCTTTGACTTATCATGGAACACTATATTCTTATTCATCTTGATATAACTCTGGTTTTCACACAAGATCACAGTGGGGTCCATCTCCAAGTCAAACAATCCTGATAGCAACTTCTGAAGCCATATCACTTCACAACAAGTAGAGTAAGAAACAATATATTCCACTTCAGCCGTGTTGAGAGCCACACTAGACTGCTTCCTACTAAACCATGAGATTATGGAAGATCCCAGACAATAACATCCACCTGATGTGCTCTTCCTGTCTGATACACTACCTTCCCAATCAACATCTGTGTAGCCATACAATATGAAGTCATGATCTCCAATATAACATAGACCAAAGTCTATCGTACCCTTTGGGTACCTCATCACATGCTTTGCAGCAATCAGGTGAACATGTCTAGGTTCCACTAGATACTGACTCAAGGTGTTCACAGCAAAGCATATATCTGGCCTAGTGTTCGTTAAATACATCAATGACCCAATAATCTGTCTGTATAGAGTCACTTCCACTAATTTTGATGATTCATCAACTAACATCTTCAAGTTGGAGTCCATGAGAGTGGCCATATCAGATCTTTTCAATATTTCCATAGCATACTTTCCCTAGTTGAGAAATATTCCTTCTCAACCTTGCCATACTTCCAGACCTAGGAAGTAATGCATCAATCCGAGATATTTCATCTCAAATTCTGTAGCTAGCTTCTTCTTGTTTTCCATGATCTGTTTCTCATTCCCTGTCAGAAAGAGATCATCCACATACAACAATAGTATAATGGGTTCATCATTCATAACCTTAAGGTAAAGGTTAGGATCAGCTTTACTTTTGGTAAATCCCAAGCTTGTCAAGAAGCTATCAATTCTCCCTCTATGACTGAACATCATTCACACTCTGTATTGAGTGATCTTCTGCACATCTATCTGTGCCATCTCTCGTCAGATGGGTCTACTGATATGAGCCTCAAGATCATTCGAACTCTGTGATGAGTTCCTTCTTGTATACATCTAAGAGAAGAATGTCATATGTATATAGGCACCATCTTCAACCTTGTAGCAAAGGTTGAAATCCGCATCACCCATGGTGATCATTAAGCTCATCAAGTTACTATCGATCCTGGGTACTCATACAAATATTTCTTCAATTACACTATTAAGAGAATGGTCTTATCTAGCCACTTGGAGAAACCTCTCGTCATGATCCTCATACTCTTTCTAAGAGAATCTTCTAGCCACGAGCCTTCTATTTTATGTTTGATTTGTAAGTCTTCTTGTTTGAACATCCATCACTTGTTTGGTGTTCATCATTTTTCCGTGATCTTTCCTACAAATCAAAGTTAATTACATGATTAGTAATACTTCATAATCATCAAATCATGTTGTCATTTCAATGATAACCTATTATGCATACTGATATGATTCACATAGTTATGCAACTATCTTGACCAATATTTTGGCACAACACTTTTCCATATCCTATATGCATACAGTGGCTATCTGGATGCCTTCTATCTCTACCAGAACATACTATCAAGAGCATGCACAGCTCTCAGCATTTCAGCAAAGAGGTTTCATTATATATAAACAACAATGGAATGTTTGTCCAACTTACCCATCATATGCATATTAGTAGTATACTGTTCAATGCCAGATAAATGCTTACATTATGCATGATATATACAAATATGCATACAACTATTACGATCAATATTATTGACTATTCAGAGATTCAAATAACAACTCAAATACTTATATTTTATGTTTGTGTGGTTGCCTCCCACTTGATCTTTATGATAGCATCATGATTATAAGTCTTTGAACTTCTATCCATCCTGCACCACTATGCATTTCAAGTGTGCACTAGTGTCATCCTCATGATGTCATACATAATCATACATTCATTAGCATAGTCTCAATACTATCAAAACATTATAATTCTAAATAATCTTAAGTATGTATGGTCATGATCATTTCATACATAGGTATACTTACCTAAGATTCTAACAAAGTAGGATTCTAACTTGATATAGGAAAACATACTTGGATTGTCAAGCTTGGTTATGTCTTAACATACTCAAACAATATCTTCTTTGTTTTCTTCAATGATTTAGAGACCTTGTCCTAGAACCTGCATATCTCATAAGTTAAGCATAGTAGACAAAGTCATACATACCTCGTAAGTAGATCTTCTATGTGATGAAATATTATGGATGAGTCTTTGTCTTCATGTCATCATGGTCATAGAACTTGATTTGTCTTTCTTGATGTACCTGTATCTTGTTAGCAGACAACATCATCCTCATACAACACCACAGGTGCATTAGTACAATCATAAGTGTCATAAACCTAATCAATGAATGTCTTTTATCCCTCACATGCATTCATTATCAAACAATCATAATTGTACTAACCTCAATAATATGAAGACAAAGATATCATAAACTTAATCATGAACAGATTTCAACACATACCTATATCTCCTCAAGTCATACCTATCGAGATTTCTTGTAGTCTTCTTATGTAAGGCCTTAGCCTCATCTCCCCCTGAAACTAGAACTTCTTCACTTATGTAAGTGTCCAATTCATCCTCTTCTAGGATTAACCCAATCCACTTTGATTTGCTGAGACTGGATCTGGAGTTGGATTAAGGTTTGTTAGAGAAACCCTAAAAATTCAAATTTTGAATTTCAAACTTCTGAATGGATGGAAAGATGTGGCTTGTTGAGCTGATCAAGCTGGTATACTTCAATTTTGAAAACTGCAAAATTTGACCCCTCAAAATTGCCTTTAAAACTTCTGGATCTTCTAGATAGGATCCTGAACTAGGGTTTGATAAATCCCAGTATTCTTCCCATCCAAAAGGTTCGATCTTTTGTTCTAAACTTCGATTTTTCTGAGGAGCTTATAGGCGTGGTCACAAATTTCAGAAATTTCACCATTTCGATCAAAATCCCGAACTAGGGTTTGATCAAGCCCGACCTTCTGCCCAACCAAAAAATTTGATCTTGGTCTCTAAATTTCGATTTTGATGAGGATCATTCAGTCATGGACTCTGATTCCAAAACTTCCAACTTTCCCCGAAGCCGTAAATTCCCGCAGTGGTGACAAGCCAAGACTGAAGGTGCTCAGAATCCAATTCTGTTTTGTCATAGATATGCACCTGATTGTTTATGCTGCATCTCTGAAATTATGAATCCAAAAGGTCTGAAACTTCAGCTTGTGGTATCTTGACCTATCATCTTTCCAACCCCATAGGTCTGACCTCAATTGGACTCTCTAAGAGAGAGTTATTCCAAATGTCGCAACGTGACTTGTTTATGGGATAAAACAGGACAACGAACTTGTATGGCATTCCACGTGTCACTAGTTCAACTTAGGAATCTAAAAAGTGGACCTGTGAAAGTAAAGTCCGTTCCCTACCTGTCACCTTTTATGAAATTTCATTTGGAGCTTCCTAGCCCGAGATATGACCTTTTTTCCTAGGTCACCTATTTATGACTGAGATCTGGAAGAGGCAGAAACCCTAACTTGTACAGATCATAAATCACAAAGTACAATGAATCTGAGGCTTTCCTTTGGAAACAAGGTACAGGGGTATGTTATCTACGACCTCTAGACGTTTCAGACCCTGAACCTTCTCCAAACTCTATTTATAGAGAAAGTTCCACGATGACTGGTTTTTGTTATACAAAACCCTATCTTGCAAATTATCGCAAGTGAGACAAGTGTCGTAAGTGCCATACATTGCCTTCATTCAGGCTAGCTCTGATACCATGATAAAATTTAATATGCTAAAACATAGAATATCAGTATTACATTCCCTTTCACAACAATAGCATATATAGGATCACTGAAAGAACAACAAGCATAGCATAAACACAAGAGACACAGATTTATCCTGGGAAACCCTCATGGGGTAAAAAACCCAGCAAAGCTTCCTCAATATAGATGACCAGCAAATACAAATATGTAAACCCTAAACATGAGCTCCTTCTCCTCCATAGCATATCTCTCCCTCACCTATGCGCCAATCACAAGTGAGTGAATGTGTATTAAATGAGGAACACACCTCCTCTATTTATACACAACTCCGACTTGACTTTTACACTAACTTGGTCAGCCACAATTTAACTACTTAACATAATGTGACAAGGTTGACCCCACTAGGGTGGTATAATAACCCTTTAACCCACATGACTCATATAGGGCCGACCCCCACTAGGGAAGTCTAATAACCCAAGTTATGACATTCTCCACGGAGGAATAAAACATCTCCAGATATACAATAAGGTCTTCACGGAGGAATGAAACATCTCCAAAATAATAAAGTACAAATATAATATTCTTAGAAGTTACAGTATTTCAACAATTTTGTCAAGTACTATTTCTAACCTACATAACCAATATGATATATGCTCTTATTTTATGCTTCATTTCTTTATAAACAATGTTTAGAAGCACCTATATTTATTTCTTGCAACAACTTATCATCATTTATCCATACTCCCCTTATCTTTTACAATCTACCTTTGTTCACTCTTCCAATGGTTAAATATATAGTATGTTTCTCTTTCGCCAAAGTAACCATCAAGATCATAGCCACCACACAAATTCTTTTGTAGTCATGTCAACAAATCTTGACACTGATCAAATAAATGCACGCAAAAGAGTTCTATATGATCAAAAAAAAAAAACAAGCGTCAACGCCTTCTATATAGAGATGCTCGTCAAGTTGTTAATATCCCTTCCCCATTTCACGTTGTCCAACATTCCCTAACACCCTCTCCACCATCCACATCTACAACACCCCATTCAACAAACTCTACCCTCGATGGTGCACAACAACAATTACGTACAGTATTGTACAAACTATATCCCATGAATGTATGCTCTATATGCATGGAATCTTACCCTAGAATTAAAACAAACCACTTTTGTGGTGCATATGCATGTTCTTGTTGTATCGCGGGAAAAAATGTCCACCGCTTTTACTTGGAAAACAACATGGATCTTGGCATACAACCATTTGTACTTGCAAGGATTACTCAAGTTGAAGAAATGCTCATTTCTCGTGTTAACCCAATCTTACAAGTCACTCATGCCTGTGGCGGACAATATACATATTCTCGCCACACTATTAGCTTCCCACAAAACATTTCTAGCATTGCCACTTCCATCCGTCGTTTACTTTCAGACATTGACATCCTTATTGTTCGCAAACGCAGCCCTACAAACAAGCCTTATGAATTCTTTGTTAGTCGAGCACGTGTTCTTGTTGCTCTTGAATACAAACTATCAATTGACCCATACTACAAAGATGTTCAAGTTAACCCAATTGCATTATCTTCTTTTCCTCTTGAACCAACAGACATTTCATCCCTCCTTCATCATGTCACATCCGATGAAACCCCATTTGATGACTATACCTCATATTCTACTGTTCAACTACCCATCTTCCTTGAACCCCATGAAGTACAATCCTCCTCCTTTATATCTACACAAACAAATTGTTGAACTAAGGTTGATGAAATCAAACGCTTCTTAGCCAAAAGCAATGCACCAAATCCACCTTGCATTGACTGGCCGCCAATAGATGCTTCCCCTATCAATGAGTACAACACAATAGGCCTCCCCTCCATGGCCTTCCCAACCTTGTTTCCCACTGCAGTTTCCATGCTTAAACAACCACACATTCAAATCAAATACTAAAAGTGATGATCATTATTCTAATTAAATCAACAAGCTGAAACAATTAACTTCTATGTGATCGAACTCAGATAAGGGAAATATGCATGGAATTGCATATCTGAATCATTCTCTAGAATTAATATAAAATGCTGGAAAATAGGGGTAAAATATGCCTGTGTAAAATGCATGTACAATACCATGGAAAGCGTGTTACGAAACTACATAATCGATATTATCGAACTATAAGGAAAAATCATTGAACTGAAATAAGAATCTGTTGTTAAAATCATTATCAAAGTACTTCACATATTATGATGATTAAACCAATTAGCAAAACACATGAGAAATACCTGAAGTAAAACGAGGCTCCTGACCTACGTGTTGAGGGGGCCCTTCCCAACCCGTATTTCAGAAGTGAAGAAAACTTATAAACTTAAAGCTTGAAATAACATCAATTCTTCCATTATTAAAATCGTAACTTCATGTCACTGAAAAGTCTTAGAACAGAACTGTCTCGAATAACATATGTTGAATATAAGTTCTACAAAAATGCCAATAGGAACCCCTTGCTACTCAAGATATATATATATATATATTATGAATCATAACATAACTCTATGCTTTAAATGTCGATTCTGCTAAACATGAGTTTTCTTCTATAAATTAGGAAAAAGGGCGCTGAGCCACTCATGGTCTTTCAGTCTTTGAGCTGGATTTGCTTGGTGTCTCTTAGATCACCTACACCTTCTCATACATACTTATTTTCATATAATTAGCTCATAGAAAATGCCTTTAAGAATAAAAGAATAATCTCTAAACTACTTTATTAAATAATAAAAACGAATGCATTATTACCCACAAACAGAGGTATTTTCCTTATCCATTAGTGTGCTTGTGTGGCATAAAAAGGCTATATAACCTCATGATGCGCCACTGTAGTCATTCTACTGCTTCCGTATTTGTCAAACGGAACATTGAAGATACATTGCCTCCAACCATCTCAGAACTTGTACATCAATTACAAGACATGCCCGATGCTAAGATCATTGAACAATTCATGCGCTTTGGCTCCACCCTTCGTGGGACACGTTCCTATTGGAATAAAAGTAAGGGTGAACTAGCTGACATGATCAATTAACAAGGGACACCAACATTCTTTTCCACTCTCAGCGCAACTGATACCAATTGGTCGAATTTGCATTCTCTGATGCCTGGACAAGCTCCAACCACTTCAAATCAAAAACACCAACGGAGGATTCGCAACCTTATTGCCAATCCACATGTTGCATCTCAATACATGCACAATAGATTGAAAATATTCCTTGAAGAGGTTCTTCAAAAAGGGCTTTCTACAAAAGACTACTGGTGCAGGTTGGTAACAAATCATATTCTTATCAAAGTTGCCTATATTCAGAACCTCAAATGTACCTTCCTAATATTTGTAATTTCCATGTAGGTATGAATGGAAACATAGGGGCTCTATGCATATACATGGATTCTTATGGCTTGAAAATGCACCCAATATGGACACGTTAGATTGGGCAGATGCTACCAAGGTCGAAGATGCAAAAAAATACTTTGACAAATATGTTACTGCATGGAATCCTCGACCCAACCATTCTACAACCCCATGCTTCCAACCCTCTGCTACAAATGATCCATGCACCATTGGATCACATTGCATACTTGCAGCTAACCACTTGGATGATTATGAAGACCTTGTTAATTGTGTTCAAAGGTACACAAAATCTTCAGAATCATCTCGCCTCCGGAAAAAGGGATCATCTCTTCAATGTCGCTACGGCTTCCCCTTTGATCTACAACCTACTTCTTCTTTTTTCATTGATGCAAATGGACACAAAACGTATTACCCTGCAAGGAATGATTCCCTCCTAAACATTCACAACCCTACCATGCTCTCAATTTGGAGAGCTAATGTTGATTGCCAACCTGTTCTCTCTAGACATGTTGTCCTCAAATACATTTCAAAATATGCAGCAAAGGTAGAGCCCAAATCAAAAAGCTACCATGCAATTCTTTCTCATCTTGCACATGCAACTCCAAATGATAGCCCCATCCTTCAACCAATTAGATAATTCTTGTCAGAAACTGTTGCAGATCGTGACATTGGTGCACAAGAGACTTTCCACATGCTCCAAAAACTCCCTCTTTCCCTTTGCAGTCGCTCCTTTGTATCCTTGAATGTTATCCAAAGCGTTTTTCAATGTGTTTCCAATGACTCTCCTAACACCCCGCTAACACCCACCTTCATTTTTGCATACATACAGTGACCCCCTACACTCAAGCACCTTACCCTTCTTGAAGCTGCATGTTCTTGGCCATTCTCTCCTCGTAGAAAGCACTCCCAATGGAAACCAATCTACCCTCCCAAAATTGTTCGTCTCTTTCCTTGCTTCACTACCATTCCACTCTTTACTGCAGATTCCTTTGCTTCATTCTGCTGGAGCGAGCTCCTCCTATACAAAACCTTTCACATTGAAGACACATACACTACATGGCGTGTTGATCGTTTTCCAGAATCCCCCAATGAAAAAAGAATGAAAATGACCGCTCAACCAGATATTGTCACCGTCACAGAAAACACACTTGTAGAAGGCACCCAAAAGGACCCCAAATTCACAGTCTCCGTGAATGTTGCAGTTGCATAAGCAAGTGATGACAATGTCGACAAGCTGCTTACTACTATTGAGCGAAACAAAGAAAAAATGTTGAAACTCAAGGCCACCTTGGTAAAGCAACATGGAGAGACCATTGAGTTAAACACAAAATTACAAGCCACATTATTTGAGAAAGACAATTTACTAGTTGCGTACAACAACCTTAACACAGAAAAGGAAGCATTGACTATTCAATCAATGATAATGGAAGGGGAGACAAATGATTAAGCAAAGCTTACAGACTTTGAAACACGTGCATCAGTGGCGAACGAAAAGGCCAATGAATTGAACGCTCAGGTAGATAAGTTGTTTTGAGAGAAGGAATCACTCATGGAACTATTCTGGGCACAAGCATGAAAGATTCAAGAGCAAGTCTCAAACTGTCAAAAAACACTCTTTTAACAAATCTACAATATCAAACTATTCATGCCAAGGATGCAAGAAATTGCTGCAAGCTCAATACAAATGCATCAACATTTGATTAATACTAGAAACAAGATTAACAAATAGTTAACTTGGAGAGAAAAAACCCAGCATTTCCTCCTCACCTCCCTAAAAAAACACTAGCAACCCTGAAGTTGGATATTGCACTCCTTGAATTTTATAGGAAATCCACTAATCGACTAAATGCCGAGATTGATAAAACTCTTGAAAAGTGCACAAAATTCTATGAGGAAATCCATCAGGTTCATTGTAAATGTCATCTCCCTATGGCAACCAATATCGATGAGCTCCCCCCCAAGGATCAACAAATGGTAGAACTTCAGCAAGTGTTGCAATCAAACTTGGACTACATCAAGAAAATTGATGCTCTACAGAAGAAGACATCGACTTGATTATGCATTACTGGTTTTGTCTCTCTTTCCCTTGGTTATAGTTCAATAATCTCTATTAGATTTGTCTGCATCTATAAAAATCCATCAATATCTAGAATCAAGATGGATGATGAGAGTTCCCATGATTGAATAATTGTGTGGCATTGCTAAAATTATGTTTGATTGATGGCATTTGTAGGAAAATGAAGAAGCAAATGATAAGGTTCTAGAGATTGAACAAATTTACATGGAGAAAAGGACCTATTTACCATAGGCGCAAGGAAGTTATAGAAAAGATCCCAGAATTTTTGCTTACCGCAGTAAGTTCTAATGAACCCTAGGTTTGTCTTATATGTGTGTGTTATGATGTATTTATATATAATATAGATCACTCATGCTTATCTATTTCTTGAACATTGCACATGGAAAAGGTATGTTTCATAAACCAATCATGGAAATGTCATTTCAAATAAACATGGAAAACCTAAAATTATGCAGAATACCAAAGGCACATATTTTCTTTTCTAGAATATATTTATGAATTTACTGACCACTATTTTAAATATTGTCAACTTTACATGTCTTGTACATGTGTTCTAAAAAAATTGAAATCCTTGGAACCAATTTCTTTCAAACTGTATAGAAAAGTGGCAAATATGTTTTGGAGACCAAGCAACCTTTTTTATTTTTATGTCTTCCATTTTGTATTTTTAGAATTTTGTCATGTCATGAATTTATTTGTTCTACTTCTTCCCCTCCCTGCCTTGTGAATACCTCCCTTCCCAGGTTCTCCCTTTCTTCATACCTGTTCCTTGGATTGACCAACATGTAATGCTTTTTAAACACTCTTTCAGCATCCTGACAGACCCCAACTCAACCATCTATTGTTTTATAGGAAAATGGACAATATTTTGGTGAACATAATGAGACCTCTACTTGTCTGTCATGGTTAAAATCCTAGGAACTGCCCTTGTAACTAACCCAGGAAAATATTTTGATGCCTATGCATGAAACAGTTTCCATTAGGTGCAAATGAAAAAGAGATGATAAAAACAAATTAAATCATTGTTGCGAAATTCTAATCAAGCAATGGGTCCCTTTTCTGCTTCTTAACCAAAGATGCGCTTAAATAAAAATAATTTAGTGAATAATTTTTTTTTTAATTTACCTCTCTTTTTGAAGAAGATGAATTATAAATAATTTCTCATTCTTTTGTTATTATCTATTATATATTTGAGTGATATGTGCTAAGGATTGATATCAGAATTGATTGGTTGGTTCCATGTTATCATGTAGTTCTTGAGTCATCCACACCGATCTGACCTTCTGATCGAGGATGATTAAAAGAAAAGTTTATGAACTTCTTAAAGTTTGTTCTCTAATTTCTATTGTAGCGGAGTTCATACTATCGGTTGAGTTGGTGTTCATGTTGCAGTTTATCCCCTACTTGTTTTGTGTTTATTTTAACTTGCCTTTCTACTGGGGCTATCTATTTTATCCATGATGTTTTATTTTTTGTTAGGAACTGTGTAGCCTGCTGGAAAGTGCATGAATAGCTTTTTCGTATGGAGTATATACTTTACACATTAACAATATTTTTGCTATATTGTAGTAATTATACAAGGTATATTTTTGTCTAAAAATGCCCACTAAAGTCAATGAAATAAGTTACCGAGGCCAGAAGAATAACTACTAACTATATGTGTTCTCTTATTTCTAAAGTTTCTTTTGATGATTATAACTTTCCTTTACCGAGAATGGTTTAGTCACATTCACACTTTCCATCTATAAATCTTTGCATATCTCTTTTGCACAAATTTAGTGGCTAATTGGTACTGGTATACACTTATTGTATGTTACATGGTAGTTGGACTTTGGAGTATTACTTTTGACAATTTGGATTCAAAGACAGGAAGGTTTCTCTTCACAAAGTCATTGTTGCACTATGTGCACTAAAAGGCTGAGGGTTACATTTATTCCAAACCATTTTGGTAAAGGTATAAACTGGAGTTTAATTTTAAGTTTGCGTTTAATGTTCTGAATCAGGATATCTTTGACTTTATTTGCAGGAATTCAAATATATGCAGTCTTTGAATGTTGAAGACTTGGGAAATTTAAAGTCAGGCTATAAAATAAATTTTTTGATTTTTACATCCAAGAAAAATGATTAATTTGAAAAGGAAAGAATTTTATTGGTTGTCAATCAGATATCCCCTTTCTTATCGATATTTTTTTTTTGCATGGCTGCTACAACAATGGTTTTTGTGATTCTCCACCCTAGTTTTTATTGTCCTTGATTTTGGTTTTTCTTGTGTAGGATTTTGCGCCAAACCATTATTTTGAATACAGAGGGCTATGCAAGATGTTTGGGTATGTGGATGATGATGCGGTTACAGGTGTGGGAAATGATCCCCATTGGAAAGATGAAATGGTATGTTCTCACATTTTTCCTTTACCAACCTTGTGTTTTGTTTCCACTGAATATATAGTTACATAGAACTTTTTCCTTGATTTGGAAAAGGATTCTTAATATTCTAAGCATTTGCAAGATTTGAAAAAACCAAAGAAGGATGAGAAAAGAGGAAAGATACGGTCATTGAAATCAGTGGGGTAGAATTTTATTTTTGGAAAATGCACACATTAGCTACGTGTTCATATTTATTTAGTGGATATATATTTATCTATTTTCATATGTACATGTATATATGTATGCTATAAACTTGATGAAGAATAAAAATTAAAGTGATCTCTGTCTGTTTCTCTCCGTGCACACCCAAACCGACCAATACATACCCATGACAAATAATTTATAATTTCCCCAATTTTTATCTTCATTCATATCTGAAATTAATGTAAGGTCTTTTGAATATTTACATATCATTTTGCTCTTCTATTGATTTTTCATAAGATGGTTTGGTGCGAGTACAACCAAGGGTCCATGTGAATGGAGTTTGAATGATTATCTTTTTATGCATATATACTAGAAGTATATGTACACGCACATACATTAAGTACATGCCCTTACCATGATGGGATCCTCAATTTATCAACTTGAAAACCATATATTAGGTTGGGCTAGATATGCATGGGTGTGATTTTCAACTATGGTTAACAAAAGATAATATTTGATGTATTTAACTATGGCAAATTTTTATTGTAGTGTATGCTGGTCAATTTTTATCCATCGTGCATTTGTTGTTATCATGGGAGGTTTAGGTCAACTCTTTTCCAACACAAGAGAGGTTTCCTTAGGAAAATGTATGGTAGATTTATAAAAAAATAATGGATGGGTGGACCAAAATTATTGCTTATCTTAATAGGTCAAAGGGAGTCAAGAGAGGTCTTGTTGGGTTGTTTTCTTATGAGATAAGAACATAATGAAGTTGGAATCAACAAGATGAAACTATCCTTATATTGCCTGATTGTACTACCTACAAAAGTAATACCCTGCTATCCAAACTGCTGCAATAATATCAGCTTCACTATTTCTCTCTTGTGCTACCTTTCCAATAGTAAAAAAATAATCAGCAAATGCTCTGATTATGCTAGGCACGGATCCAAAGAAGAAAATCGGGTTTCAACTCATTGATATACATGCAATACTTGCCTTTTAAATTGACTGACATAACTTGACTTGAATAGAGACCTCACTTGTAACATCAGTTGGAACTTGACATGCAAACTTTGAACTTCACAACTCGTCTTGCAACTGAACTAGAAACTCGAATAGAATCTTTTAGTTAGAGTCTATACACAAGGACAATGCATGCAATCAGGTTATACAACTCGGAATAGACACTTGAGTTCAATAAATTCGAAATGGACACTTGTTTTCAATCACAAGTTCACACAAATGGCCAATGTATCAAAGGTTAGAACATGAGACATGCAACCTTGTGGTGAATGTTGGACCCGAGTCTAGATGGCATTGGACTAGTGTAGTTTCATTGTTTCCATCCATTGCCTTGATGTTTCTGTTATTTCCTTAGCCACGGGTCATGGGCTTGATCGCATAGAGTAGCATCATTTGTAATTAGAAGCACTGGACAACCACCAATGGCATGCCAGAACAGAGGGATAGTTAACATATAGGTTTGGGAAGCTGTGTTCCCCAGCAAACAGTCTTCCTTATCAACAAATGAATAATGACCAATTAGATTACAAATCCACCATGATAGTGCTCTTTAGTGAGCTTTCCAAAACAAGTCTAGGCCTGATTGTACTACCTACAAAAGTAATACCTCGCTGTCGAAAATGTTGCAATAATATCAGCTACACTATTTATTAGAATTATAATATTTGATATGTATATTTAATATCCACGTTCTCTAAGTTTGGCAATCTGCTTGTTTCAGGGAAAAAGTTGAGGATGCAAGCAAGGTTCAAACACTCCTTTTTAGCGCAACAATGTCAGATTCGGTAAAGAAGGTAATGTTTCTGAGAACATTGAGTGTTGTTTTGTGTTGTTTGTTGCAATAGATTGTACATATTTTATTTTTTTGTTTTAACCTTTAGTTGCTCTTGATTTTTGTGAATATTCTTATGACAATGTAGAACCAAGATTCTTGATCTAGTTTTGCATATTTTAATTATAATGATGTTTGTTATCTTGGTATACTTGATGAATAGATTGCATCAAGGTTCTTGAATCCTGACAAAGAAACTGTGGATCTTGTTGGAGATGATAAGATGAAAGCTAGTAGAAGTGTGAGATGCATCGTCCTTCCCTATTTTTATTCAACAAGAGGACATGTTATACTAGATGGTTGAAAGTAAGAAAATTGTAGATGACTTAGAAAAACCTTTAAGTAACTAAAATTTTGTCATTTTCTATTGACTATGTGAATTATGAACATTGTCTTGAATCTATATTGCTTTTGCAAGAATGGTGATGAAAGATGCATGCTATTGTAGAGGACAATGATATTGGGTTCCAACATGTCATCAGGAAAGAGTTACATTTACCACCATGTCCCATGATGCTGATAAAATAGTGTTTAAGGCTACTAGAAAAGGAGCTTTCCTACAGTTTTTAAACCACTCCATATTGACCCTTTCCATAAGATTGGAAACTCAAACAAGAATTATCATTGTTAATCTCTGTAGATGGCGGCATTGGTATGAAAGTTGGAACATGTACACGCAAATTATTGTTTATGCAAAATTACTTTCATGATAACCCAAGCTTACATGAAGCTGGCAAGTACAATTTTGTTACATTATATAGCATGTTAAGTGCATGTTATGAGGCTTGTGGTAAAAGATTGTTTCGATTGATATTTTCTTTCTTTTGTACTTTTCTTCATTGCTTCTTGATTTTTCTTTACTATTATCCATAGAAATGTGTTGCTAGCCATCTCCATTAGTAACAACACATGCCTACGATTGTCATCATTGTGGAAATTAAAGCTATTGTTTAATTATGTGACTGTGACCAATGTGTAAATTAAATATGATGCTTAATTCCATGACCATCACCATTAATGAAATACTAACCGTTTGCAATTTAATGACTATTACAATTATTTTCAAAGTGAATATAAATGGCGAAAATTTTTAATTGCACGTAATTAAAATATTTTCAATTTGAAAATTGGTGATGATCTTGTAGGGCCCATCACCATTGATATGATAATAGGAATGATGTCAATAGTGAGGGTCATCGAAATCCCATCACCATACATCACTATTGTTCATAGGATATGGTGACGGTCTTTGACCATCTCCATATATGCCATCAATAATGACGGTCATCAAAGGCCTATCATTAAAAGTTACTATAGTGAGGGTCATTAAAGACTTTTCACCAAAAAACCTATTGTTCAGAACAAATGGTGATGGACACCATTCTTCATTATAATTATTATTGCTAACAGAACTTGAACCTCACCATATCATCTTTACTTTTGGAGAGGCTTCCTTTGGTGATGCTCGGCTTTTGGTAAAGGAGGCCCTTTTGAACGTCACCAAAATATGCATAAATAGTGAGGGATATTAAAGTCTCGTCACCATAAATCACTATTATTCATAGAAAATGGTGAGGGAAACCATCCGTCACAATAATGATTATTGCTAACGGAACTTGAACGTCATCATATCACCTTTATTTTTGGCGATGCCACCTCTGGTGACGTTCAGTTTTTGGTTACAAAGGCCTTTTTGAACGTCACTGATATATCGATCAATAGTGAGGGACATTAAAGACTCATCACTATTATTGATAGGAAATGGTGAGGGACATGACCCGTCACAATAATTATTATTGGTGACGAAACTTGAACCTCCCTATATTTCCTATACTTTTGGTGACGCCACCTTTGGTGAGGTTTAGTTTTTTGTGATGAACACCCATTTGAACGTAACCAATGAGCTTATGGTGACATTTTTTTACCCTCACCAATATCGTGTTTTGTAGTAGTGTATGTTAGGGAAAATGGGAGTATGTGAGAGAGAGAGGGGGTAAGGGGTAGAGAGAGAGAGAGAGAGAGAGAGAGAGAGAGAGAGATGAAGAGAGGTTATTCATAGGGAGGGGGGGATTAGGAGTTATAGAGAAAGAGGGGGGGTAGGTTTTGGGGGGTTGAGGGTAGAGAGAGAGGGGGAGATGCAGGAGGGAGTGATTAGGGGTAGGGGTTGGATGGGGTTGCGGAAGAGAATGACAGATCAAGGGGGTTAAGGGTTTGGGGAGGAGGGGGGTTGTGGGAAAGAGAAAGAGAGAGGCATTAGGGGGTTTGGAATTTGGGGAGGATGGGGGTTGTGAGAGAGAGAGAGAGAGGGGGTAGGGGTAGGAGGGGAGAGAGAGAGTTGGGGTTTAGGAGTGGGGAGAGGAGAGATAGAGAGAAGGGATGTGGTTATGGGTGGGGAAGGATAGGGAGAGAGAGAGAGAGAGAGAGAGAGAGAGAGGTGTGGGTTAGGGGTGGGGCGAGGATACATATAGAGAGAGGGGATGGGGTTAGGGGTAGGGCGAGGATGGGAGAGAGAGAGAGAGAGAGAGAGATACATGGGGTAGTTAGTGGTTTGGGGGAGGAGGTTAGGGGTTAGATAAAGAGAAGGAACGAGAGTGGGGGGGTAGAGAGGAGGCGGTTAGGGACAATGGTGGAGAGATGTGGCGTTAGAGAGATAAAGAGAAAAAGAGAGAGTGAGGAGAAATTAAAAAGGTAGGGAAAAACAATGTGCATGCGTTATTAACTTACACACATTATTTTTCGTATAGAAACATGCACATGTTATTAACGTGTGAACATTTCAAATTTGAAAAATGTTTGGCACGAATGAATTTTTCCACCTACATGGTGGATGAGTTTTTTAATTTGGTTTTAGGTATGGATTGTCAAACATGTGGTTTGGTCCTGCAACTAATAAAACACCTCCATTTTTTCATTTTTCTTGTTTTTCAACCTCAAATCTACATATGCTAGAGCAATTTGTTGCTAATAAAATTGCACAAACTTATAGAGATTTATGTGCATATTCCAAATATTTATTTTTGGAAAACAATATTGTTTTATATTTTTATTTGGTCATATGTCAAATTTGTAAAAAAACATAGCTTTCTTATTTTCTTTGTAACTTTTGATTGGTTCACCTCATTTGAAAACGAAAAAGAACCCACAGAAGTGTAGACGAAAACCTACACACTAAAAAAAGGTTCTTTGATTGTGTTAAGACCCTCATAGTGGGGCCTAGCACTCAACCTTCTAATTCTGGGGCTTCACTGACTTTATAATATATATATATATATATATGTGTATGTATAATTATATATATATATAATTATACATACATATATATGTATGTATAATTATATATATATATAATTACACACACACACACACACACACACACACACACACACACACACACATATATATATATATATATATATATATATATAATTATAATTATGAAATATTAGTGTTGCACAAGAACCGCATGTTAACTACAACTTTGCAATATTAAAAAAAAATAGTGTTCTCATACCAAACCCGAGGCCTAACGTGAACATATGTATTATTTCTTAGAAAAAAAAATATCATACCAATCTTAGGATAATACCATTTTCTTGGAGTTATAGTAATTTTCCATAAATAAAAGTTATATATTCTCGAAGGTAACTCGATTGTTTATGTTTCATATTTTAACACCATGTTCTAAAAAGTTGTGCATATACCTCTAATATTTATTTTTAGTGATCATATTTATGTTTCTACAGGTTTCCATTGCAACTAACATGTCATAATTGGGTAGCATTACCTTGCACCAACCCTAAACTAACTTTCAAAACTATAAATTGGACTCATTTATTGGAAAATGGGAATTAACAATAAGAGAACCCATATATTGTAGAGTGATTGGAATAAGCCCATATTTTTAATTATATTCTCTTCCATTAGAAACCCGTGTTTCTGAACTATAAATTATTTTCCTAAATACGAGACCCAAGCCTTAATTGGTCTTCTCACCTATTGAAAAGAAGGGATTTTTCATATACGAAGTTGTCTTAGGTGACTAGGATGGAGGAACTCAGATTTCAATTACAAAAGGTGCCAACAACAAAAAAATCAGGTACATTTGTAATCTATTGGTATCGTTAATAAAAGGAAGAATTGCAATTGTTCTTTGATTATTAATTTCAAATTTTATTTGAATGAGTGAATTAACTTGCCTTACTAAGTTAGTTAAAGTTAACTATTTTCATATTTGCTTTCTTTGTAACGAGTTGCATAGGTTGTTGTGTTTTGTGTGCAATTTTAAAAGTTTAGATTGAATTGTTGACAAGTGAATCGAGATCAACATAACAAAGGAACTTGTTTTCTAGAAATAATTACTTAAAAAATATTTAATTATAAACTATAAAAATTTATCCATTTTTTCCTTATAGTAAAACAATATTTTTTGATAAATTAAATAATTAAAATAATAAAACATAATGTTTCTTAACAACATTTTTCCATGATAGATACATTGGAATTTTACAAAACAATTAAAACTTTAGTGAACAAAATACATGGCAATATACATATTCCCATGTAAAATGTTTTGTAATCAAACATCATGGTCAAATTTTGAAGAGATCTCTACAAGAATAACCTATTAAATCCCCAAAAATATAGATCGCCGATTTTGTCATTTTTCCTTTCTAATTTAAGAAAGGCAATAGTTACATGATAGATTGCAAATACTTTTATATTATTTTCAATCCTTGTTTTTTTGGCATCCCTGTTGTATTCCTCTTTGTGACTTTTTAAACTATTTTTTATTTTTGTTACTTCTGGTTTTTTTTTCACATAAATGGTTTAGACTTTTATATAATAAAAAGGATAAGATAGAACTAGATTACAAAGAGTAGGAGTAGGGTGTTCTTTGTCAGTGATGGCCATCATCTACCTTACCAATTTGCTTGTTCAGAAAATAAAAAAATATCCCTATCTAAGCATATCAACCATCCGATATACAATTGTCAAAGAAACCCGGTTCTTCATAGCTTATAGCGTTGCATACATATATCAAACAGAATGTAATATGGCCAAGAAACAACCAAAATGATACCAAATGGACCTAGAGACTCCACAGGCTTTGTTCTTGAAAGCAGTAGACAATGAAAGCTATCCCATCATGAAAAAGAAGAGAGTAATGGCCATCCTGTAGGCCCGAACCTTTCAAAAAAATAAAAAGGATAGAGTTCAAATCAAAATGTGCAGAGAGAATTGGCAGACAACTCTACCGATTCGTAAGAATAACCTTCAATCCCGCTCATTCCTCACAAACTCCATGGACATTTGCTACTACTTCGTTGGTGATGGCACATATTTATATGATCTGAGTTGTGTCTTGTGTGTCCCCCTACTCCATTGCCACCTCCAGGGTTTGTAACTTGTCTTTCAACCTACGAGCTTCCAAGTTCACTACCATTTTCGAATTTACCAGACGAGACACTGTTTTCTTTAGATACACATTATCCAAGCGAAGAATGTGTACCTGAACCTCGAGGATGGTCACCCAGTCATCCATGACACTGTGTGAAGCCATTAGTGTCTCCTTGTCCAAACCCCCAGAGCCATGGGGCCACTCCAAGCTCAGCCCGAGATTGGCATTAGAGAAATTACCAACTAAAGAGAGTTTGCGTTTCCTGAAAACTGTTTCACCCACTGTATGTCCATCCAAGGCTGAACACTAGCCAGAGTTTGCGTTTCCTGCAAAATTACCAACCGTATCACCATTCAATGCTGAACACTGGCTCTTGTGATGTAGGTCCTCCCCATACTCTGTCCATGTGGGAGCTATTTTACGAAAATTCAAAGCATTGCTGCCTACAACAGGGATAGTGCTCATACGAGTATGGTAACCAGAGAAATCCATGTTGTTAAAATGATTTTGGAGATTTGAATTGCAGACCCTAGCTTGCCATCAGGCTATCTCATACTTCCTAAAAGCCTGCACTTCCATGACCTTTTGTAGGGGCTAGGAGGGATGCCCCATGCGAGCACCTAAGCCATTAAAGTATACGTCCTTGCCTCGAAGATCGCAAATGGGTTTAGGACTATATACTAGGAATTGTTGACAAGCTATTTCCACTAATGGATGAAACCAAATCAAGTGTTTTGTGCATTTTGACATTGCAATCGAAAGTTGTAGAGTTAAGGGGTCCCAATTTTATTTTTGGTTATGCCATTGCTTACAAGGACTCCTCTACCTAGGATGAATCCTTCATTGGCCTTCTTGTCCGTAGCTTGGTTATTCGATCTCAGGACATGGTAGGAGCTGATGGAGTTGAATTTACTAACCAGATACTTGACAAGGCTATGTAATTTGGATGTTGGTCTTTTGTTATTCATACTCAGGTTCCTTGCTTCTTTGATTACAATCATAGAGTCGCCACAAATCGCAAGGTAAGTAATTCCATCTTCTCTAGCAATCTCCAGTCCTTTCGTAAGGGCAAGACATTCCGCCCTATTATTGGTGCTCCTTCCAATGCCCCAGGCATCATCGTTTCTTCTATTTCCACCATAGTCGTGAAGAACTCCTCCCGCACCTGCCAACCCAGGGTTTCCCTTCGAGGCTCCGTCAAAGAAGAGGGAATTGCATCCAATATTTCCCTTCCACGATTGTATTTCTTTTGTATTCATCCTAAGTTGCCAGTGCTTAGTGCTGGAAATCCTATTCATGGCTGGGAGACAGAGATAGGAATTTGGGGAAATGAAGTCTTGAGCCCAAATTTTTTCCTCCATCGTGAGGGGTTCTTTGGAGATGTTGTACATCCCTTGAGTTAACAGTGCTTCAATCTAGAGAGATTTAGTCGAGGCAAGTACTTGCGCAGGGGAAGAGACAAGTCCATCAAACACTTCCTTGTTTCTAGTTGTCCAGAGTCTCCAACAAATAAATTTGGGAAGGGCATCCCAGGCTCTTTTGAAGTCTGGTTTGTTATGAAAAGTACCAATGTAGTAGTAACTCCAGCCGGCATGAAGGTTATCCCAATTTGAAGGGAGATTCACTTCAAAATTTAGATTGTGATAGGCTCTGTGCCATACATCCTGGGCATATTTGCAGGTAAAGAACAGGTGCTCTACCGATTCCTCCGATTCTTTGCAGAGGATGCATCTTTCTAGCCCCTCAATGCCTCCTTTTTTGAGATTCTCAGCTATTAGACTTTACTTATGACCAAGAATTCAGGTGAACGCATTTATCTTAGGAAGGCTGTCCTTACCCCAGACTTTGACCCATTTTTTGTTTTTGTCCCTACTATTGTTATCCAATTATCGATACCCAACTTTTACAGTATAGAGGCCCGAGCTACCCCATCCTCTTTTATCCAACATTTTTTGGTGTACTGGAGCTGCAGCATATAAGAGGTCGAGCAGTATATCAAAATCATGCTGAAGATGACTTGAGATTTCGAGGGAACGCCAACCAACCCATCTGCCAGAATCTGACCACTCTGAGAGGTCGGATAGGGTGAAAATATTTCTACTGGTCATCCAATCTTTGAGTTCTCTGAGGCTGTGTTGAAAGTTGATAGGGGAGCTAGAATTCGGTCCTAGTTTGTCCCCCCAAAGTTTTACCTTCTTGTCATTTCTGGGGATCGAAAAGGAGGGGTTTTGGAGCATTGGCGCTGCCTTTTTGCACAAGTTCCATATGGGTGAGCCAACTTTTTCCTGATCAATATTCTCAAGACACCGGAGTCTGTTACCAACCATATATTTCTTACGAAGAATCTCTTTTCACCAGGATTTTTTGCCTGTGATCACTGTCCATAACAATTTGGCACCTAAGGCTATGTTCATGAGTGAAGGGTCACGTATTCCTACGCCCCCAGCGTCTTTCATTCTGCACACTATGTCCCATCTTACCAGGTGGCATTGTTTGGTTCCATTGGTCTTCCCACCTTGCCACAGGAATTTTCGAAGCTCTTAAGTAATCTTTTGAATGACACTATTGGGAGCTAAGGAGATAGAGCAAGTGTAGATGTGGTATGCAGAGAGGACCGACTTGATCAGAACAAGTTTCCCTGCTAAATTAAGCCACCTGAATTCCCACGCGGTGACTGTTTTTAATATTATCTATCAAATCCTACCAATCCAAAGCTTTTTTATTTCCTTTGAAGATGGGTATGCCTAAGAAGACAAAGGAATTCCAAAGAAGGCAGCCTTCGAACCCCAAGATCCTAGATATTCTTATTAAGGTTTCATTTGAACAGTTCCAAACATATATTTTAGACTTAGTGGCATTGATTTTCTCATCCGAGGCTTTGAGAAAGCTGGATAACACACTCTTGAACCTCTCAGCTATGATAGTAGAATCCCCTCCCATCAGGATCGTATCATCTCCAAATCTGGCATGGTTGGATGGACAAAGTCCTCTTGCAAATCTTCAAACCTTTAAGATCGCCTAACCTTTGGAGGTGATTAAGCTTGCGGCTCAAAGATTCTGCCACCAGTAGATAGAGGAAGGGGGACATAGGGCACCCCTGCTATAGTCCTCGAGAGATTTGAAATAAAGAAGAGGGTCTACCATTGACAAGAGGGGCGATCTAGGGCTTGCTTATACAAGCCTTCACCCATCTAACAAACCTACTGGAGAAACCAAACTTCTTCATGATCTCAAATAAGAAGACATGATTCACCTTGTCAAAGGCATTTGCCATATCCAATTTAATTTCCATTCCCTGTTGGTGTCTCTCCATGCTTGAATGAATAGCCTCCGTAACTATGACAATATTATCCAAGATCTGACGTCCAACGATGAAACCTCCTTGAGAGTCAGAGATAACATTCGCCATGATGTTTTTCATGTGGGTGGCTATTATCTTTGAGAGGATCTTATAAGAGGTATTACAAAGGGAGATAGGCCTAAATTTGTCAATAGAGCTAGGTTTTTTTTTTTCGGAATAAGCACGAGGAAGGATGAGTTGGTTGCTCCTCTAATTTTGTCCTTCTTTCTAGTCCAGTTTAACATTCTCTTGAGATCGTCTTTGATAATGTCCTAGGATGCACGATAGAAGTTAATGGTGAAACCATCCGACCCCAGGGCTTTATCCATACTCAAAGCCCAAACAACATCTCTGATTTTATTCTCATAAATAGGTTTATCCAGCTCATTATTTTCAAAATCAGAGATAAGTGAAGGAACACCTACCAAAAGGTTTGATTGTGCTCATGGATCGGCCTCATTATTGTCAGCGTAGAGCTTCTGGAAGTGCTCCAAGGCACGTGCTTGAATGTCAGCCTATCCTTCAATCCGATTTCCAACACTATCTTTTAGTTCTTTGATAGCATTATAACTTTCCCTAGCTTTGGCTTGCTTGTGGTAATATTTGGTATTGTTGTCCCCCCCTTTAAGCCATAGCCACCGAGATTTAATTCTCCAGAGTTCTTTCTCCTGTCTAGATACATAGAGAATCCTGAGGTTAAGATCCTTTTCATGTATGAGAGAGGTGCCAGTGATATCATTTTCCTCCATGCTTTCTTGATGGCTAGCCAGTTCCAATTCCAAGGAGCGTTTGGTGGTGATTGGGCTCGTGAACTTCTTCCTGGCCCAATTTTTTAAATCCGCGCGAACAGCTCTCAGTTTGCACTCCCATATATAGCTGGATGACCCTTGAAAGTCAATGCTCCAGACATCATGAACTAATTTGAGGACGTGATCTTCATAGAGCCACAGGGGATTGAATCTAAAAGGGATTGGTCCAAGGTTTTTAGGAGTGGAAAGCGTTCGACTAATCGGTTTGTGATCTGAGGTTGTTGATGGGATGGCTTTCACCGTAAGGATGCAATTTTGGAGGAGGAATGTGGAGCTGACCAAGAACCTGTCAAGTTTAATTACAATGTGACCAATCCTTGCTCTACAATTGGTCCAACTATACTTGCCATTTTTCATTTCAATATCTAAAAAATCCAAGTCAACTATTAGATCCTCCATTCTTTCCTCATAAGGATCCCTGACTCTGGATCCGCCTCTTTTTTCCTGCTCATTTCGAGTAGTGTTAAAATCCCCTGCTATAATTATATCCTTTCCATGGAAATTGTTTTTGAGATCAGATAAATCCTCCCAAAATTTATCCTTATCCCAATAATGAGTTGGGCCGTAGACATTGCATATATAAGTGAATGACTTATTTATTTTGTTTAAGATTTCAATCAAGAGCCAGAATTTATTCTCTTTGTAAGAGTTTATGATGAAATTGCTGGAAAGTAAAGTGGCAATCCCACCTAATGCTCCTTGAGAGTTGATACCCTGTCCAATGCTATCCTTCCAAAAGTGACGCGAGACTACTATAGCTTCCTCATGTTGCATTTTGTCTCCTGCAACAGTACTAAGTCTGGTTTTTTGTTCTTGATTAAGTCTCTCAACGCTTCTACTTTGCTAGAACCACCCAGACCCCCACAATTCCAGGAAACAAGCTTCATTATTTCTTACTGATGTGAGAACCTGCCCTCAGTTTGCCATCTCGTTTAGATCCATCCTGGTTTTTGTTCAGCTAAAGCAAATTAGTGTCTTCTATGCATTTCTGTCCTCCGAGATCTAGATCCCTTTCTGCTTCTTGTTCACGCTGCTGTCTTAAAGTCTTTCTTCCCCTCGTTTTTGGGACATCTTGCAGATCTAAAAATTCTTGGGATGAGGAAGTTTCCGGGGATAATATTTGTGGAATAACTTTACTTTGTTTGACCCTGTCCGTCCAAGAGCCTCCTGGAGTAAGCTTTTCTCTTAGAACCATGCTTGGAGTGGATTGAGGTGCAGAGATGGGTTCTAAAGGGGTACTTTCTGCGGCTGGCTCAGTCTCAAGATTATCAATTTCATTAGCGGGAATTTCACCCTCCTCCATGGCCAAAGCATGGAATTGGTTACTGATTGTCGTCCCTTTCTTCGATTTCTCTTTAGCTTTTTCTTTCTCCGGTTGTTCTCCAGTAGTTGCTGCGGTAGATTGGGTGTTTTTCCTGCCCTTTTTTGCATGTTTCCAACCTTCTCCTTGATTATGTTCCTGAGACTCTGATACAACTTTGGGGCAATTTTTGACAAAGTGGCCATACTCATGGCATTTCTTGCATTTGAAAGGGAGCTGATTGTAATCAACCTTTTGAAGATGCTCCCAACCCTCCATTTGTAGGTTTACAACTTCCGATAGACCTTTTTCTAGATCTACTTCCACACATATTCTAGCGTAGGAGAACAAAGGTCCTTTAGGTTCAGCTTTGTCGATATAGGTGCCCAAAGCGTTCCCTATCACTTGCAGAGTTTCATCATTCCAACAATGAAGAGGAAGATGGCGGAGGCGGACCCATATAGGAACTGTCGAGGGGACATCTTTTTCCGGGTCAAAAGAGAGACTCCATCGATTCAGATAAAAACCTCAGGTACCCAGAAAATAAGGGCCACTTCTAAAGATTAGATCCCAATCTATCTTGTGTTCAAAAAGAAAAGTAAAGAAGCCCTTACCGCAGAAATAGTGTTGCAGGCCTCCGGAGATTAAGGGCATCCAGTTTTTCGGATCTAGGCTTCCATAGTTTTTGGTGAAGGCCAGATGCCTGTAAATTGACCGATCAAGCCTCGTTCGCTTAGAGCGAGGGATTTCAGGCGCGAAGCTTCCGACGTGATCTAGATTAGCGGGGCCTCCTTGTGTTTGACAAAGGCATCACTGGAGGACGGCTCAGCCTGGGACGACGGTGGAGAGGCAGCGATAAGGGCCCTAAACGCCTCATCCAAACGATGTCTCTTCTCGAAAGGACTGGGATCAGTTGGGGGATCCATGGGAGACCCAAGCTGAGATGGCCGAGGGGCCCTAGACCAGGACGCAGAGCCGAAGAGCGGCTAGGTCGAAGCTTGTCTTCTTCTCATCACATGTATGTAATCTTACTTATTTTTGTTACTTCTGTTAGGGAAAAACAATATCCAAATTAAATATAGAAAAAAAACCTAAAATAAGATTTTAAAAAAGAAGTGAAAGTCTATACTAATTAATGTTTTTTGCAAGTTTTGTCCACGATTTATTGCTGAAATTGCGATTTTCATTGTTGAAATTGCAATTTTGATTGCAAAAATAAATTTAATGCCCTCAATTACCGGGAATACTTGATTATGTAATTCCAACAACTTAAAACTCCCATTTCAACAATTTCTACCTGATTTTGATCAGAAAATTAACCCAATAATAAATGCAAATCGTATAAACTTTTACATCCAAAAAAAATTACAAAATGAATAATAAAAAATATTGTTTATGTAAAAAGATGCAAAGTGACAAATGAATTCTGCGAGGAGAAGCCACAAGAGTACATTTAGTGTCGTTTCTTGTGTATTAGTAAATCCGGAAAAAAATAAAGGACATAACAAAGCCAATATGCAAACTAGTACTCAATAATTGACATGATTATGTAATATGAATTATACATATAATTTCTTCAAAATTTTAATAGTATACCCCAAAGATCGTCCCAAAATAAAAAAACATATAGCAACGCGTAATTCATTTATAGATAATCGGTTGGTATGTGTACCCATTAATAGAAATATGTACTCAATTAGCCTCAAGAATATGTGATGTGGTGGGGTTAATAACTGATGTAAAGTTGTAAACATGTGTTATGTCCTTCATTTTAATGCTGTTATGTGCTTATAATCTATAAGGATAAAGATTATTAAATTGTCTCAAATTTCCAACATGAGTAAGGATCTCAACATTTGGTTCCACGGGTGGTTGAGAGTTTTTAGTATAGTGTTTAGGTTTATGTGGTAAGCCTTCACAATTTGAAGGGTTTGAGTTTTGATTTTTTTGGAGTTTGGTTTTACAATATTTTTTATTGTAATTAGAAAATAAATTTTAATAAAAACAAGTATTTGTAAGAAGGAATCAATTAAATAGATATTAATTGTATTGAGAGGAGTGAGATGTTCTACAATCTAGTGTGGGGGAGATGTTTTTTTCAAAGAAAAAAAATCATATTTTTGATATTCTATTAGAATAAAAAAGTATAAAACTGTCTATTATATTCAGTTCAGAAACTGGCTATCATCTCTCGAAATAGTACTATCCAAAATATATCAAAAGTCTTCCAACCAAAGACCAAAGTTCAAAACCATCACTTGAATACCAATCAACTACACCAAACTATAAAACCATAACTAAGTACAAGAAGAAACTAAGAAATGAAAAAAAGAGTACTCCCCATATCAGATTTCTTATCATCTAGAAATGCCTCCCAAAGTAAGGTCCCTTCAACTCCTTCCAAAGCCTCCTTTGAGAGTTTGTCTGCTATCATATTCTGTTCTCTATAGATATGGATGAGTTCCAAATGCAATAAATTATTTAGTTCTTCTTTAATTTCGGAGCACCAAGGAACAAGATTGAGCATTTGTAACTTATAGTTTCCACTCGCCCATTTAATAATAACTCTAGAGTCCCCAAAAATCACAAGAGACATTATTCCAAAGTTTGTTGCCATTTTACATAAGCAACACAAGACCAATAACTTAGCCTTCATATTTGTGCCAAAGCCACAATGAAGTTTGAATTAAAAACTGTGATCTTCATTAATATAAAGTACTACACCTGCAACACAACGACCATATTGAGCATCGCCATAAAAGAAAACCAATAGCTCCGTTGTGATTTTGAAACTCCTTGAAAACTCTAGTTCTGCAGACTTTATTTTTTTCAAATTTGTACTCTTTGACCCAATTCAGAATTTGCATGACAATAACATCCAACTGATCAATTTCATCTTAAAAACACAGTTATTCCTAGCTTTCTAGATTCTCCAAGAAATAATAGCTAGCAGAATATTGTATTCTTTGCATGAATTATGCCACTCTTTGTAGGTCTATTCAACTTGCAAGGTTTAAATTTTGAATTGGGGAGATGTTGTAACGTACCGTAACGTTACCAAAAATAAAAAATAATTAAAAAATACATGTCGGCTCATAAAATTAAAAAAAAAAACACTTGACTCAAGAAATTGGATCCCTCTCGGTGCTTGATAGATTTGGGTTTAAGTTTTACTTTTCATAATTTTTTATTGGAGTTTAAGATTTTAAAAAATATACACCTCAAGAAATTGGATAGATCCGAATTTAAAATGGATTTATGGTGGTTAATAAAAAAACTAACATAAATAAATTCCTCTACCTTCCACTTGCATAATGAAATACACAAATGCCTCTACCTTCCACTTGCATAATGATATACACCCGTGCATGGATATATTGTCAAGTCATTGATTATTGAATGGATGAAAGAAATGGAACCACATTGACAATGTTGTCCACTTATTGTTAAATATCACAATACATTAAAAAGGTTATGTCTATTTGTTGTTAAATATTATAATATTTGTTATTAAATATAATGGTATATGTTAAATGCATATGTTATCTATTTGTTGTTAAATATTAAATATTATAATATTTGTTATTAAATATCACAAGAAATTGGACACTGAATTGTTCGTACTTTGGAATCTTTGTTGTTAAATATTATAATATTTGTTAAATAGCACAAGATATGAGGAGAATTTGGACATTGAATTGTTTGTATTTTGAAATTATTGTTAAATATTATAATATTTGTTAATTAATATGAAAAGAAATTAGTTAAATGGATTGTTCATATTTTGAATATAAAACTTTTTAAAAGAAAATTTAACCATTAAACTCATTTCTTAACTGGAAAAACATATATAAAAGCTATTTAACTAAAAAACGTATACACCAAGCTATAACATTTAATATCATAATAAAAACATATACACAAAGTTATTTAACTAAAAAACTTATACACCAAGCTACAACATTTAAAATTATAACATTTAAAATTATAACATAAGCAAGTTGATAATAATCAATATAGACTTGTCATTTATCATTTAATACATTAAATATTATAATACAAGCAAGTTGATAATAATCAATATAGCTAGACTTATCATTTAATACATTACATCTTAGTATGTTTTGACTTATCTTGAAAGTTTTTTTTTTATAATCATGTAACAAAATGTATCTAATTTGTAATCGAAATCTTGTGAAGCTACTCGGTTGTTGTGCACAGGGATTACAAAAGTTGCTTGTCTTTGAGTATCTACCTAATAATAGCCTCTATAAAATCCTATTCAGTGAGTGACTTCCATCTTTACTATGTATGTAAGATTTATTAATGTTTTAATAAATCTTATTTCGGTCATGATCATAGTGTCCTTCATGGATGCAGATCCAATCAAACGCAAATAGCTTGATTGGTAGATGCGTTACAACATCATACTGGGAGTGGCTCGTGGGCTTCTTTATCTTCATGAGGATTCTCAGTCGAGGATTATCCATCGGGATATTAAAGCCAGCAACATTTTATTGGACCAGAATTTGAATCCTAAGATAGCAGATTTCGACTTGGCTAAACTTTTTCCTGAAGACGAGAGTTATGTCAGCACGCACACAAAAGTGGCTGGCACTCAGTAAGATTCCAAGAGTTAAAAATGAAGGATTCTCATTATTTCATTTCAACATTATTCAAAATATTATTTTAAGCCATCTTTGTTTTCGGAAGTTACTTTTTTTCGCGTGTGGTTTCACTTTATCATTACCGATTCTTAAATTTTGCCTTACTATATAACGTTATATAATGATATGCAGCGGGTATATGGCACCAGAGTATGCTATGCATGGTCAATTATCGGCAAAAGCTGATATCTATAGCTTTGGCATTCTTCTCCTGGAACTTATCACAAGAAGAAGGAACACGGATTATAATTTGTAGCCTGAAATGCAGTTTCTTTTGGAATGGGTGATACAGTGGTTTTATTGTAATTTTTATTGATTATATTTGTCACCATCTTATTGATTTATTTATATTAGGTCGTCATATATTTTTTAAATGGTTTATTTAGAATTTGTATATCTACTAGAAAATAATTTTTTACAATACATTTATCTTATTTCCTTTTATATATATATATATATATACATATAATTCATCTTCCTTCAACCACATCATATATATATATATATATATATATATATTTACATATATTTACATGATTCTGCAACCACATCATCCACTTCAACTGATTTGGCTCCTGCAGCTCCTCCATCTATCGCCACTGTATCTGGTATCGAATTGGCACCTAGGTAATGTTGATTCTGAATGAATGCATGTATTATCGTTTGTTTCATGTTTGTACTTTAGTCTCAGCCGTTTAGATGTCATACTGTTACAGGATCGAATATTGAGTAGTGTATATACATTTATAAATATCAATATTTCATAGGGATGATGAAAGTTTTTAGAATAATTTCTTTGGTAAAAGCAATTCATAACACATTTATTAATTCTACTTAATTTACAATATATTATGAAATCACAATAAGAAAATCTAACTTTTAGCACCACAAGTTATTATTTATATTTTGTGGTGTTGAAGTGGTGATATTAACACTTACAATTTTGTGATATTAATGTGGTGGTATTAGCACATTTACATTTTGTCTAGTGTTGAGGTGGTTGCATTAATATAATTTATATTTTCTGGTTTTAAGATGGTGTTAATGTTTATTAATATTATTAGAAGTTGAATTTTGTGCTAAGTTATTATTTGGCACATGAACATGTACAAGTAGAATTTAATTATGAAAATTTGCACCACAAACACAACTACTTCACAAATAATTATTTTGAAAATAACATAATTCATTTTTTATATTCATTCAAATCAATCATCAAAAATTATTTATGAGTTGTTTGCAAGACAATCACAACAAATTCAATTATTTATATTTTTACTATTTAAAATAAAAGAAACATTATTTATTTTCATACTATTTAAAATAAATTCACAGGATTCATTTATGAGGCTTTGCATTACAAGTTCACAAATAATTATTTTGTAAATAATTCAATTCAATTTATATTCATTTTTAATACTATTTAAACAAATAAATACCAAGGATGCTTAATTTTGACAAATAATTAATAACACTCATTTTTAATTTATTACTATTATAAAGTAGTAATAAAAATTATTTGAATTAAAAGTTGATTTTCTACAGAAATATTTGTATTGATCTTATTAAATTTTTGATAGACAATCTCATTATTAAGTTTCTAGCACAAGGTCTCATATTCACGGACATGGTCAAGGTAGAAAACCTCTACCTTGTTCTCTAAAGAAACTTTTAGGAATCTAAGACCAAGAAAGAGACCTCAAAGGTCACCACACATATCTTCCTAAGAGTATTCTTAGCCTCTAAGTATGGGCAGCCTAAAGAAATCTTTTAGGATTCTAGGACCAAGAAAGAGACCTCAAAGGTCACCACACATCTTCCTCGGAGTCTTATTATCCTTTACCTATGGGCATTGACACTATTATAAGGTTTTAATCACTAGGCATAGGTTTAGTGGCCCTCAACATGGTTGAGAGAATAAACCTATGCCTTAGGCTAGAAAATGTCATGTTGGCAAGTATCATATAGTGGTGCTAAGCACTTATTTGTAGCATGGACCTACAAATATAGATTTTAATTATAATGATTTGCACCATAAACACAACAACTTCACAAATAATTATTTTTTAAATAACTTAATTATTTTTTGTTGCATTCAAATAAATGATTAATATTAATTTATGAGGTTTTACACCACAATCACAACTAATTCGATTATTTATGTTTATACTATTTAAAAAAATAAGCTGACATGATTCACTTATGAGAATTTGCACCACAAGCACAACAAGTTCACATATAATTATTTTGTAAATAACTCAATTCAATTATTCATTTTTTATATTATTTTAACAAATAAATACCCAGGATTCTTAATATTGACAAATAATAAAAGTGTTTTGACTTGAAATTTATGTATTTGATTGTCTATATTTTTATGGATCTTATTAACTTTATTGATGGATATTAGTATCTGTTGATGTAAATATAACTTCAGAATGTATTTCATATATGTATATTGTATCCCTACAAAGATGTTATTATTCCTATGTACATAAGTGTCGTCATTTGTATTTACAAGTGTCGCAAGTGTCGTAACTTATACAGGAGGGGTTATTAGACCACCAAATGTGGGGTCGACCGTGAGTTGGGTTACCATGGGCTATTAGACTCTCCTAGAGAAGTCAACCCTATTAGGCTATTAGGAAAGTCGAGTTGTGTATAAATAGAGTGAGGATGTCACTCTATTTGATCACTCACTTACTCATATCTCTCTCACTTGAGTGATGCGCACTAGTTGAGGAGGAGAAGCTACTAAGGAGACTATCTCTTGTACTTGGGTTTTTTATCATTGCTCTTTCTATCTCTGAGGAAGTTGCGGGGTTTTGTCACCTTCTTGGTTTTCCCCAAGGAAACTCTGTGTCTATTGTCTATTGTGCTTGTCTCTTATGATTGATATGATGTGCTTGTTATTCTCTCAAATAAGATCCTAGATCATATTGAATTAATGATCAAAATCTAACATGGTATCAGAGCTAACTTGAGAAGAAGACACTGTGCAGCTGCGGAAGCTAGGGATTCTCGATTTTTGGGTTTCTCTCCACATATCTTCAAAGGCAGGAGGCTATATTGACTCAAATTGCAAGGGTGCATATTTCTGTCGAGACAGAATTCAATTCTTAGCATTTTCAATTTTTGGCCCGTCACTGCTATGGGAAATTAGGGTTTCGAAGAAAGTTGGAATTTTTGGAATTTGAATCCATGGTTGGATGCTCCTTTGAAAAATCAAAATTTAGAGACCAAGATCATACTTTTTGGTTGGGTAGAAGGCCGAGCTTGATCAAACCCTAGATTGGGATTTTGATGAGAAAGATGGAAAATTAAGGTTTCTGCAAAAGTTTGAATTTCTAAAATCGGAGACCACTTCTGAAAGATCCTCTGAAAAATCAAAGTTTAGAGACCAAGATCGAATTTTTTGGTTGGGTGAAGCTGTGGGAAAATCAAACCCTAGTTCGGGGTTGTGTCTAGTGAATCTGCAAGTTTCAAAGGTAATTTTGAGGGGTCAAATTTTGTAGTTTTCAAATTTGGAGTATACGAGCTTGACCAGCTCAGCAAGTCACATCTTTCTATCCTTTCAGAAGTTTGAAATTCAAAGTTGGAATTTTTAGGGTTTCTCTGACAAACCCTAATCCCGCTCGAGATCCAGTTTTCAGCAAATCAAGTGATAATACCTAATAACTTTTCTAATTCCATTTGAAGTACTCTTTAAGATGTCTCACCACACCAAGCTTGAGGATAAGCTTGAAGGGGCTGATAACTTTTGATCATGGAAGTATGGGATTGGTTAATCGTGGAAGAAAATGAATTGGACACCTACATAAGTGAAGAGGTCCCTGTCCCAAAGGGAGAAGAGGCTAAAGCCTTACACAAGAAGAACTTGGTCAAGGCTAAGAGAATCATTGTTGATTATATCAAAGACCATCTCATACCTCATGCGTCTTCCCTAAAGACACCTAAGGAGATGTTTAACTCCTTGACCAACTTATTTGAAGGAAAAAACATAAATCGGAAGATGACTCTACGGAACTAATTGAAAGGGGTAAAGATTCGGAATGGAGAGACCATTTAATCCTACTTTTCTAAGGTCTCTCAAATCAAGGAACAACTTGAAGCTGTGGATGAAGTAGTAGAGAATGTAATGACCACATTGAATAGCCTACCGAGGTCATGGGACTCCTTCATCCAAGGAATCTATGCAAGAAGGAAACTGATCTCTTTCAGTAGATTGTGGGAGGAATGTTCACAAGAAGAAGCTAGGCTTGTGGCCCGAGAAGAAAAGATGGGAAATGAAGATCAAGCTCTCACGGTACACACCAAGAAAGGAAAGTCCAAGAGGGAACAATCTTATCACAAGAAAACTCCACACCATCATCATAGAGATAAGAAAGATCTAAGATGTTTTACATGTAATGAAAAGGGACACTTTTCCTCAAATGTCCTAAGAACAAAAACAACAACAACAACTACTACTACTACAAGCAATCTGACAGGCATGACTTACAGCTATGTTTTGAAATTTTTTCATGATTAAGTTTATGATATGTTTGTCTTCATATTGTCGAGGTTAGTACAATCTTGATTAATTTTAGACTTGTCTTATCACCTTAAAAAAAGTATGAATGCATGTGAATGATAGAAGACATTCATTGATTAGGGTTATGACACTTATGCTTGTACTAATGCACTATGGTGTTGTATGAGGATAATGTTATCCACTAACATGAAAGGTACAAATCAAGTTCTAGATCAATACCATGGTGACATGAAGACAAAGACTCATCCATAGATGGATCACATAGAAGCTCTACTTACGAGCTATGTAGATTTTGGTTCTACAATAGTTAACTTATGAGTTATGAAGGTCATTGAAGAGAACAAGAAGACATTGCTAGACATAACTAGCAAATACGATAACGAGGTATGTTTTTCCTATGTCAAGTTAGAATCCTACCTTTGTGTTAGGATATTATACTTTTGTATGATGATAATGATTACTCATGAATTTAGAATCAAGGGTTTATGCATATTATGTCTCTTACCCTGATTGATGATATGACTAACCAAAAGAGTCCTATGGTCAAATAAGAATATGCATGAGTAAAAGAAGTCTTGAATACAAATGCTTATTATCTGTGTTTGAAATGATCATGACTATACATGTTTAAGATTATTTTGTTTTGATAGTATTGAAATTATACTAATGGATGTATGATTATGTATGAGATCTTGAGGATGGCACAATCATGACACTAGTGCACACTTAAGCATGCATAGTGGTCCAGGATGAATATAAGTTCAAGGACAGGTAATCCAAGAAGCAAAGATCAAGAGGGAGCACACTCCAGTAGTTCCTGCAAGGAAGCAAATATTGAGAGGGAGTCCACCCAACAAAAAAACAAAAATAAATATTTTAATTGTCATTTATTATATGATTACTTAAATGATGTTGTCCAATCATGTACATACTTATGTTCCTAGATGCATATTAGAAAAGTTACATTAATGAACAACATACTACTAATATACAAGTAATGGGTAAGTGGCCTATGGTACTGTACAAAATTCCATCGCTACTTATCTAGAATGAAACCTCTTTGCTAACATGTTGGGAGTCGTGCACACTCTTAACAAATGTTTTGGTAGAGATGGAAGGCATCTATAAAGTTACCATGTGAATACAGGATATGGATAAATGTTGTATTGAAGCATTGGCTAAGATATTTGCATGACTGTATGACATATGTCTTTATGCATAAAAATGTGTGTTTTGAAAAAAATATGAGAAGTTTCTACTCATGCAATTGAATTTGACTTGTAGGAAAGATCATGTACAATCACCTACAAAAGAAGGACTACAACATTTGTTCCAGAAAAAAAAATTCAAAGAAAACTATCTATTGAAGGTATTAAAGAATCTGAAGTTCCCAAGATTCGGGATACAGTAATTAAAGAATGCCATGATCGAGGAGTACCAGTCGATCATGAAGAATGATGTTTGGGATGTGGTCCCAAGACCTGAAGCAGAGTATGTCGTAGCTTGTTTAGCGAGTTGTGAGGCAGTATGGCTGAGGAAGCTACTATCTGAGTTATTTGATCTCCCGTTGGATGCTACCTGTATCTTCTGTGACAACCAGAGTTGTGTGAAGTTTTCAAAGAACCCGATGTTCCATGATAGGTCGAAGCACATTGAGATCAAGTATCACTATATCAAGGATATGGTGCAGAGAGGAGCAGTGAAGCTCATGTAGGTTGCGATGAACGAGCAGATAGCCGATGTGTTGACCAAGTCGCTGGCCAGAGTGAAGTTTGAATACTTTAGAGAGAGACTTGGTGTACTTGAGATCGAGATTCCCTCCAAAGGGAAGTGATGAGTCTGGAGGCACAGATGCACATCAGCCATTCTCACGGAGTGGTAGGTAGGTCCTCCTATGGTGTAGATGTAAGGGCTAGAGCCATTCTCACATAGTGGTAGGTATGTCTTCCTTTGGTGCAGATATAAGGGCTAGGGCCATTATCACATGGTGGTAGGTATGTCCTCCCATGGTGAGATGTAAGGGTTGGCCGTGGCTTTTCCGACATGGTGGAAGGTGTGTCCTCCCATGGTTGTTGATGTAATTTTTGAGCCTTTCTGACATGGTGGCAGGTGTGTCCTCCCATGGTCGTTGATGTAAGTGATGTGCCTTTCCGACATGGTGGTAGGTGTGTCCTCCCATGGTCGTGATATAAGTGCTGAGCCATTCCTAGATGGTGGTAGGTAGGTCCTCCCATGCCGGTGTATGTAAGTGTTGTGTGATGTGCGTCTGGGTTGTGCTCCATGGATGATGAGGTGATATGAAGATGATGAGGTGACAGTATGGTACACAGGGTTTGCAGAGGCATATAATTGGTCCTGAGATGCTCTTGCAGGTTTTGCAAAGGCAGTGTAATAAGTCCTAGGAGATCTTGCAGGTTTTGCAAAGGCACTATAATCAGTCCTGAGGTGTACTTACGTAATGGATTTCTTGCAGAGATGATGAAGACCTACATGGAGTCTAGGCCTACAACCAACATGAAAAAGGGCTGGATATATAGAACTTCCTATGACGAGTAGATTGGAGATTGATTGAAATAACAGCAGTGACGATGATGATGATCTGATGACAATGATCTTATGATCCAGAGAAGAAGACTTGTGCTAGAAGACCTGTGTTGAGAAATACCTTCCTAGTTAAGAGGGAGTGTTGATGTATATGTAACTTTAGAATGTATTTCATATATGTATATTGTATCCCTAGACAGAGAGGTTATTATTCCTCTATATGGAAGTGTCATCATTTGTATTTACAAGTGTCGTAAATTATACAAGAAGGGTTATTAGACCACCAAGTGTGGGGTTGGCCCTGAGTTGGGTTACCATGGGTTATTAGACTCTCCTATAGAAGTCAGCCCTGTTAGGTTATTTTTGGATCGTATTTTCAACTTATCTCCTTGTATGTTTACTCAAATTTCAAGTGGGAGGACTCGTTAGATGCATAGTTAAATTATGCATCCAACGAGTACCCATGTTGCATACTTTCAACAACATCTACATAAGAAAAATTAAAAATACATTAAAAAACATGTTTTCTCTCACTAGAAACATGTTTTTTAATTTATTTTCAATTTTTCATGGTGTGGATGTTGTTAAAAGTATGCAACATGGGTACTCATTGGGTGCATAATTTAATTATGTATCCAATGAGTCTTCCCACTTGAAATTTGAGTAAACCTACAAGGAGATAAGTTGAAAATACGATCCAAAAATGTAGTTTTTTACTCTCTCTCTACTATTATTTTATTATTTTCATATTATTTTACTTAGGAGGCCCATTTTTTACCCAAATTTCCTCTAATGCGAGTTGTGTATAAATAGAGTGAGGGTGTCACTCTATTTGATCACTCACTTACTCATCTATCTCTCACTTGAGTGATGCACACTAGTGGAGGAGGAGAAGCTGCTAAGGAGACTATCTCTTGTACTTGGGTTTTGTATCATTATTTTTTCCATCTCTGAGGAAGTTGCGGGGTTTTTCACCTTCTTGGTTTTCCCCGAGGAAACTCTATGTCTATTGTCTATTGTGCTTATCTCTTATGATTGATATGGCGTGCTTGTTATTCTCTCAGATAAGATCCTAGATCATATTGAATTAATGCTCAAAATCTAATAGTATCATTATTAGGTTTTGAGCACAAGGTATTGGTCTCAAATCCATGGACATGATCAAGGGAGGAAACCTCTACCTTGGGCCCTAAAAGAAGCTTTTAGGAATCTATGACCAAGAAATATGCTTAACATACATGTCTTCCTATGAGTATTCTTAGCCTCTATGTGTGGGCATTGATGCCATTATAAGGTTTTAGTCACTAGCGATGGGTCTATTGGCCCTCAACCTAGTAAGGGAAGATGCATAGGTCTTAGTTTAAATGAAGCTTCTAAGCATCTAGGGATAATAATGATGTGTTGAGCCAAGACAAAAAAAATGAGAGGGTCCATGGCATTATAATAGGGATACAGGGGGGAATTGGAGGAAATAAAACTAGGTATAAGTCTAAACGGAATAGACATGATTAAGAGAGGAAACCAAGGTTTTGGACCTTGGAGGAAACCTCTAGGCGTATGAGATAAATAAGTATACCTCGAATCACCACATAAAACCTCTTAAGGTTATCCTTGGCCTAATATGGGGGGTATCAATGCACAAAGGCTTCACTAGCGAGATAATATCATATCACGTCCATTCATATTGGGGGTTTGAAAACTCTTAAAAAACTCAAAAAGTATATTTCCTTGTATTAAGGAGTCAAGGGGGGTTGTTAATTTAACATAGTAGTATAAATATTGAGGGTTATTTTATTTGGGTGGGTTGAGGAATAACCTCCAAATCATGGGATAGATTCATACCTCCAAATCATGAGCTCAATTAATACCTAAGGAATAACCAACCTCCAAATCACAGACTACATTCATACATACAAATCATGGGATGGATTCATATCAGTCCTAACTCCTGCTAAGGAAAAAAATGAGTTATGTAATTAATATTTTCAATTATGGGTTGATGAGAGGAAAAAAATAAGAACTCTATTGAATGCGATGAAATGTAAGGCTGAGAGTCTGAGCAAAGAACTCGTTGAGAACCCTTGGCAGCTGTTGGGTTCTAACATGGGGGAAATGAGCTATGCAATTAATATTTTCAATTATGGGTTGATGAGAGGAAAAAAAAAGAACTTTGTTGAATGCTATGAAATGTAAGGTCGAGAGTCTAAGCAAAGAACTCGTTTAGAACCCTTGGTAGCTGTTGGGTTCTTCTTCTTTGGGATTTTTGCCTTTTTCTCCGTGGAAGCTTTGGCAGGCTTGTTTCTGTAGGGGTTGGGATCTTCGTTCATAGTGGTCTTGGAAATTACGAGATCCACATCAGCATCTTTAAAGCCATGAATTATTACTTATCAAATTACACAATGCATAAGCTCGATTTTCACAGTGGAAAAGAAATTTGGCTTCTCTTGCGACACTGGATTCAATTGCAAGAATGCTAAGATCTGTAGGAATTGGAATTGAGAAACACGAAGGGTTCTTGCTTGAGGATGATAGAGAAGCACATGTTATTTAAATTCTCATGCTGTCAGGGACGTTCTCAATAGGGAGAAAGCATAAGAGCTTCTGCCAAATCCGTAAGTAAGTTCAGAGACTCGAACAAGTCTTCCTCCACCACTACACATAGACTCACCAACACATTTGGTTGGTGTACAAATTGAGGATATCATGCTTGAAATCGATTTCCCTGATAGCTTGACAATTTCTATCACGAAGTCGGCTAACTGTTGTACATAATTGATGTGAGGAGGAGGAGGAAGGATCAATACTTTATGGAGGGTTTCTTGGGATTCTTCTTGTTCGTTTATTTGAATCACTTGGACATCCATAATTCCCTGCATTTTCATAATAGAACGCAACAACTGCTTCTACAGTGGCAACCTGAATATGGTGTGTAGACAAATAAACTGGGTGTGAAATGTAATCAATGAGCTCTGGGAAATTAAGCACCGTGTGCTTCTTTCCCTTCAAATAGACCTCAACTATGTTGTAGGCTCGAGCTACCATCTCTGGTTATTTGAGTCGACATAACGTGAATTTGAACCTGTGATCGTCAAGATGGTTATTTAATATTATGTGAATGTTTGTCTCATGGTTTGAGAAATGGATATCTAAATTCAGCAGGTGCTTCTAACCTCTGAGGCCCATAACCAAAAAGCAAGCATGTACAGAATTCCATAGGTGATGCTTGGTAAATTCAGTAGCTAATAAATTGTTGATGCTTGGTAAATTAAGTAGCTAATAAATTGTTGATGCTTGGTAGGTGGTTGTGTTAATTCATTCATTAACATAGTTTAAAACGAACGACTTCTTCTAAAATGGTACCCATGTCTCTCTTGGAGTTGCACTTTCAGACTTGAAAACTGACTTATCCTCTAAAGGAATGGCACAAAGGCCAGGGAATTGCACTAAAAGGAAGGGTGCAACCCCGTATTGTGACAATGCTAACCAATATAAGAAAGAAAGAAGAAATGGAATGAAAGCAAAGCCATCCCCATTGAAGGAAAACTCACCCATCTATTCTTCAATCAAATGGGAAAGTTTCAATATCCGTCATTACAGATAATAACAACCACCTAGTGTATGCCATTTATCTAGGTGTACACATATCTTAACAATCCTATTAATAAAAATTGATGACAGTTTGAAAAAAATAATTAACCGTAAAAAATACGTCTTAGCAAATTGCTTGCCCATTCTTTGAGATGGTTTGTCAAAAAATTTAAGAGTATTTTGATGTGTAAAATGCCTCATGATGGACATATGCCCATCAAATTTCAACCATAGTCGGTGCAAAGGTAAATTAAAGGTGTTAGGAACATCGAGTGACGTATTGCTTAGTTGAGCCAATGCAACCAAGAACTTCATACCAATCACAAAATCATCATCTTGTCATTTGGTAAAATAATATACATTGGCATCCCGGGTCCCAAGCGAGACATGTCATTTTTAAAGGAACTCAACTTTGTAGTCCAATCATGTGAGTGATAGAGATGGAAGCTTCTCCGGACAGAAGAGAAGAATTGCTTTTCTTTAAGACTTGTTTTCCATTTGCTCTGATGAGACAAAGAAGCAATGCATATGGCTCCAAAAGAGAAATAATTAATATAATCAAAGACTTCACCCCCAAAGGAATATTGGAAGACATAAGCCCTTACCATGTGAACCACATATTTGTGTGTATATACATCCAAAGAGAGAGACACTCTCTCATCATGGGATCACATGGCTTCTATAAGCTACACACGACCACTATAATTATTAATTGAAAAAATGAGTCCCCTCAACAAAATACTTATCCCCCATCCCCTCCCCCCATGTGGCTTATGACTCATTGCTATGCACATGCAGATACTCAACTATTCATACATGCCATACCATGCCATGACAAACGTCCAACTGATTTAATGTTGGATGTGTGACTTAAATAAAATAAAATCTCCAAACTTTATAATTCTAGCTCTCTAGTCCCACTCCCCAGTGATCAGAGTGTTTTAATCGATGATCGTAGGAGAATGCTTTCCGGGTGATCAAGGGAAAAAGGAAACCTGCATAGTCAAGAAGATTTGACCTGCGCGGTGAATAAATAATTTTTTTTTTCTTGGTTTAGAACCTGCGCTCCACTTAGCAAATACTTTTCTCTTTAATTATTTTGCCGAATAATTTTCTTCACAAATTACCTGCGTAATTTCATTGATTACTGCGCATAGAGTAACTATGCAATTCTACCTTTTACGGCGTGGTGATTACCTGTGCATTTCGACTTTCTACTGCGCAGGATGTGCAGATCTCTACCCTCATAGAAATTCTTAACTTCACAAAATACTCTACAGAATACTTTACTTTGCATGTGCTTCACACTTCATACAAATTACCTTTTCATAACTTCTTTCAACTTTACGAAGGTTTCCCGCACGGGTGTGGCTCATTGGCGATTAAGTTGTTATGAGGTCACAGTTGTAAATGGAGGTCATGAGTTCAAATCACACCCATCTTTACCCGTGTCCCATGCTTTCGAGGTGTGTGGGGCACCTGGGCGTATAGTGGTAGCAGGATTGGATCCCTGGACCCTATGTCGCACGAGTACCAGCCCAGTCTCCAGTTGCTGATTCCCCTAGTTACAAAAAAAAAAATTACAAAGGTTAACTACGCACAAGTTACCTTCTCATTCCTATTTAGCTGCGCACAACCCATTCTTAAACAAACTTTGAGTAAATGTATTTCATGCTAAAACATAAGAACCGAAACATAATTTGAAGTTACTGCGAAGTTAAACTAGGTCTTTTACCACTGTGAAATACTTGGAATCTTGATTTGATTTACAGACCGTAAATGTAAACAACATTTACACAGGTCAATATGAAGTAGATGCGCGGGATGCATAAACCAACATTCTTGAGAATGAATACATAAAACTTAAAAACTTATATATATTACCATTGTAAAACAAAGTAACTTTGTCGCACTTATAGAGAGATGAGTTTTACTTCAATCTTTCACAATATTAAACAGAGCTTGGGCTCTTCATACACTTCACAGGTTTTCACTTCTTTTCTTCTTCTCTTTACTCCTACATCTCTTGTCTCTCATCTCTAACCTAATCTTCTGTGAGTGATTTTCATTTATAAAGTTTCATTATCACTGACTCAAGATCGCTTCACTTGGAAGCTACATGGTTTCATTAAAGACTGTAATAAATTTCTACCTAAGAATTCTTGATATGTAGAATACTAAAGCGGTCACATAAATACTAATTTGACGTGTGCCGGATTGGCTGCAAACTGACTCTTTGACTTCTGACATTGCAGACTGATTGAGTGTCTGACAGAGCCAGCACATATCAGATACACTATCAGCTCATTAATTACAATATTCCAACACTCCCCCTTAATTATGAGTGGATGAGGATCATCAAACAAAAATAAAATATTACAAAATATTTTAGAGCTACGACATGCTTTGTTCATGACATAGTTCACTACGCAGAACTTGTCACTCCCAAAATACTTCGCAAATACTGGAATGTATCCCTTGCCAATGGTTTTGTAAATATGTATGCTACCTAATCTTCAGACCTGCAAAATTCTAAACAGATTTCCTTTTTTTTATTATCAATTCTCTGATAAAATGATACCTTGTGTCGATGTGCTTGGTTCTCTTGTGAAACACATGATTCTTTGATAGTGCGATAGCTGAATTGTTGTCACAGTAAATGACTGTGGGTTCTTGTTGGTTCTATGACAGATCACTTAACACTCTGCGCATCCAAACTACTTGGCATGATGTGCTTGTAGCTACAACATACTCAACTTCTGCTGAAGAGAGAGTTACTATGGGCTATTTCTTTGAAGCCCATGATACAACACCTGTTACTACATGAAATATATTCCCATATGTGCTTTTTATGTCATCTATGCTGCCTCCATTATCACTATCAGTATATACAATGAGTTTGAAATTTTCTGAGGTTGAATACAAAATACCAAAGTATTTTATTCCACTTACATACCTCATGAATTCTTTTGTTTCACATTTTTCTCTACAGTTCCATCCCATGCTTCATTTTCTACAAACTGAACATCTCAACTGATAATAAATTTCCTTGTGACAGGGTCATACAACTTGTATTCTTTTGTGTCTTTAGAATACCCAATAAAAATGCATTTATGTCCTTTATTGTTTAATTCGCTTCTTAGCTGATCTGGAACATGTGCGTATGCTACACAACCAAAAACTTTTAAATGTGAAACACTATGTTTCATACCTGTCCATGCTTTTTGCGGAATTTTGTTCTTCGCGCTCTTTGTCGGACATCGATTCATGATGTATACAACAGTTGCCACTGCTTCAACCCAGTATTCATTTGATAGATGCGCGACTGCCAACATACTGTGCGCCATCTCCATAATGGTTCTATTCTTCCTCTCTGAGATACCATTCTGCTGTGGTGTATACCGCGAAGTGAATTTCTTATGTATGCCATGATTTTTGCAAAAGTTTAAGAAATCATTTGAAACATAATCACCACCCCTATCTGTTCTTAAGATATTGATGTTGTAACCACTCTGCTTCTCCACGAGTGCCTTGAACTGCTGAAAACAACTAAACGCATCAGATTTATGTTTTAGAAAATAAAACCAAGTTTTTCTTGTGAAATCATCAATAAATGTGAGAAGATAAGTGCATCCTCCCATGGACGGTGTTTGCATCGGTCCACAAATATTAGAGTGCACAATTTCAAGTGGTGTGTGAGCTCTGTATGACTTTCTGACTGGAAAAGTCTCTCTATGTTGTTTTCCAAAAATACAGCCTTCACAAATTCTCTCTAGTTTTTCAATCAATGGAAATCCTTTCACCATGTCCTTCGTGTGCAATAGCTTCCACCCACCAAAATTCAGATGTCCAAATCTGAAGTGCCATAACCAGGATTCATCCTTAATCTATGTCTAAAACGCAGCTTTCATTGCGCTGTCTTTTTCTTCTTTTGCGCAGTGAATTTTTGCTTCTTTACTTTCTGCTTTGAACGCAGATCCAGAATTTTCATTTTGTCTTTCATGAAAAACTTGAGTTGTTTTTCCTCTTATGATGGGTCTTATCCTTAAAGGAAACAAGCGACTGCTTGTCATCTGCACCTCTACTATTAATTGATTGCTTGGATATCTATCCTTGATCACACAGTGCTTCCCTACCATATGAACTTCGTAACCTTTATCCATCAACTGTCCTATGATCATCAGATTATGATTCAAACCTTGAACATAATAAACATCAGGCATAGATTTCTGCTCCCCCTGTTTGGTTAGAATATCAACAGTACCCTTTCCCAAAACAGTAACTTGGATATTGTTTCCAAGTGTGACATCAGTTTGAACTGATTTATCCAGACTAGAAAATAGATTTAAATTACCAGTCATGTGATTGATACAGCATGAGTCTAAATACTATATGTCATTTGGACTTTCTTGGACATCATTGCATTCCGGTGGAGATGCCCATGCTAAGATGTAACATCTCGAAAATCACAAAAAAAAATTAAAATTTTTCAATGTGACATTTATTACTAAACTTACTGTGTGGAAATGTAATAAATGCGTAATTATTCTTTTAAATATCATACTGAAAATATATTATCATAAGGATCATGGACGTCTATTGGTTTATGACATTATGCGAAAACTGTTTAAATGATCCGAAGGTGTTGTTGGATGCTTTCTTGCTTCAAACCCGCATACAAGGCTTCTCATGAGTATTTATGATTACTTGGAAATGATGTCAATGTTCTATAAGTTCCCCTAGTATTGTTATTATTTATATGTGCTAACCGTGTTCCTTTGTTTGTTGATGATGAAGGGTTCCCATGGACACCCTGAAGCTTACTTAGCTATTTGGCTAAAGCATTGGACTTTTGATTGCAAGTTACAGGTAAGATAAAGGTTTTCTTAAACGTATAACGAGGTCCTAAATAACTTCTGATAGCCTTCAATATTAGAGAAGGAATTTATACTATATATTAAATGGTTCCAGTGAGATCTATCCTAGTTCAACTTTCAAAATATGTTACTGTTTTCTACACCTTTTCTTGTACTGTAAAACCTGGGTAATAATGGAACCTTTTGCTTTGCAACTATCTTCTTAGAAATAATATGCATTGGTTAATGTCTAAATCTATGCTTGGATATTAATATCTTAATCCTAGATCTAACCTTATATATTATACATTATGTACATAACCTAGAAAGTAATTTTAATGCAATACATCGTTAATAGTCTAGGGTTGTGACTATATAATATAAGCACTTTCTCTAATAATTCATGTCATAGAAAAAGAGATCAAAAGTGCCAATAGCTTGGCTAATGTTTCGATGAAATGATTTATGGTCTTTATTTCCTTTCAAAGGTTAGCAATACTTTGATATGATGTAGTGTCTCCATCCTATGGTTTAATGGTTATAATAAAAGGTTGATACCTAAGCTTGGGACAAGATACAAAGGAAATCAAGGGAAATGACTTAGATGAATGTACCGAGTTTCAACCTTAGGTTATGTTACCCATACTATACTATAGACGTGGCTTGTAATATCTCGAAACCTGATATAACAACACTTGATGCCAGGAATGACGTACTTGGTAGATGTGTTTATTAAAGTGCAATAAAGGAGTTTTGAGTGGATAGTCGAGTGGCATCCTATGTGGCCTTGACTTCACGTGGTCTTTCATTGGGAATGTTGCTAGCTCTAAATGCTCGGGCTTACCTCATTGAGAGAATAATAATGCATTCATTTGACAGGAGAGGGGTTTGGAGAGGCTGACAGGCTGCGAAAATGTAGGGTTGATGTCTTGTTTTAGGAGAGGCCTTAACAGGGTTCGATACCCCGACCTTCAGTTTGCAAGTTTCCGACAGTGAGTTTCTTAGGGTTGTCTTTCTTATTCGCCGAGTTGCTAAGGTGGTTTTGGGTTCTGGTTTTCTTCTAGTGTGTTCATGCTGAGTTTCATGCACCAAGTTCTTTTGGCAAGGTAATGTACAGGTTTCGAAACCTGTTTTCTTCTATTGGTTTAAGAGTTGCAGTTGTTGTTATTTTGTCTTAATGAATTTTCTTTTATGATACTCGTTTGACCAGACTTTTTTTGTGTGGCAGGTTCCTTTGTCTTTTGGTTCCCAAGCTCGAGTTTGAAAGATGGCAACTGCAATGGAACTTGTAAGCTTTAGTGGTTTCCTTGATGGCTTCAGATTGGTGACTGTTGGTCCTTCTATGGTTTTTAGCCAAAACTTCAATGTTGATTTCCTATTGTAGAATGTGACCGTCGTTGTGAAAATTATGAGTTGGAAGATAGAGTGTGGAGGATGGACTCCTCGACCCTTTCATTGTTTAAGCCTACAGTGTTTTCCTTAAGTAAACACTTGTAAAAGATTGTAATACTGTGGAGAGGGTTTAACCCTCGACTACTGTGGTTAATGAAATATTTTGGCTCCTTGAACTTAAAAAAAATGTTTATGTGCATTGCAACTATAAGAAGGGTTTGTCCCTCGGTTGTTTTGATGGAAATAAAAGGAAAACAATAAGGTTGCGTCCTTCCAACTCAGTATTGTTTGTCAGTTTTCTGATGGGGTTTGATCTCGTATCGATACTGTAACTTTTAAATGTTGACTGTATTTATTATGAAGGCTAGTTATGGTTTAAATCAGTATTTGTAGATGATATGGTAGCTTGTTATAAGAACTGTGGCCTTCGGCTATTTTGGTGAATAAATGGTTGTTTGCAATAAAGCTTAAATGCATCGACTATGCTAACAGTTCTCTAAAAGCCTAGGTTGATTTGTTATCAGTGTTGTACCTGTATTATGGCTGTGAGCCAGTTTCGAACCCTATCCACACTAAAAAGCTTGTTGTGCCATTCTTGAAGGTTATGTACTTTGAATCCTTGTTTGTTTGGTTTAAAACTATTAATATGTTGTAATGTAAAGAAATGATGAGGGTCTCGAACCCATAACTGTTTGGTATGCAAATGCCTTCTAAGGGTCGAACCCTGTCTTGGATACTTCCTTCGTTTTGTAGCAAAAAGGAAAAGTGATGAAGTTAGGGTTCGAGAAAGTGAAAATGATATTTCGATTTTCTTAGGGTTTTTGATGAAACCTGTCGATATAAGAAAAATACCTTTACCTAGTTGAATTCTACTTTGTAGTTTACATGTGATACGTTAAGTGTTTAATGTTTAATATATGAAAAGCAAGGGTTCTATCCAAAGATGTATTCGTCCAAACAGAGCTATTTTTGTTTGCATAAAAGTTTTCAATTCGGTACTATTGGTAATGTTTGACAATATGGAAAAAGGATAGAAGTCCTAAAACAGTTTCGAATGGATAAACAAAAGAAAAACTTATGCAGATGTTTTGGGAAAACATAGAAATGTTAAACGCTATTTTAGATCTGTTGCTGCAAAAAGTAGAGATAATACAAGTTCAGAATAATCAGATATTCTATGTTTGATTTATAGCTACTTAATTTTCATAAGTATTTATAAAAGGCTAAAGTATAGTTTAAATACCAAAGGTATAAAAAGAAATGATAGAGAAGTGAATAGTATCTAACTACAATATGAACATACTTGATCCTGCACGGAAACCCTAGGTTTTGTGCAGATGAAAAAGTGTTTTACTTCTATTTCTAAACTACATTATGATGTTTTGCATAAAGTAAATTTCTATTATGTTTTTTCTGAAAAACTAAACATAAATAATTTGTATAGCAGAATATAACAGATAAGGACAATTTGAAATAAAACATAGTAGTGTTAGATTATTCATTCAATCTGTTCATTGATTTATCATTCATCTAATTTAATCTTCCCTCCCTGTACTAGAGTACGATATAGAAAACAGTATGGGGAAAAATACAGTGGAGGTATTTTATCAATTCTTATATTTATTCAATGGTTTACAAAATCCTAAATAGAGAAGAAGATCACACTTTTACTTCTATATAATATTAACTATCAGTTTTAAAACTAATGAATACTAAACCAAGAATTACAGAAAACAATCTAACTACTTAGGAGCTGAAATAACAAGTAGAACTTGTAATTGTAGATAGGGTGGACAAACACCCAAGGTGGCTTGTTCCTCCCAACCTTCTCTAGAAGAAGCAACCAATCTACTTGCCTCCTTTGGACCCCTGATCCTATTTACTGAACCACCAGGTAGAAGAACTCTGTGTAGAAGCAAGGCACTCTATTTTGTATAACCAGCAATCCATAAAGACTTGCCAAAAATCTCAATCTCTGCACTTAGTAGTAAATCAAGGCAGACTTACACCATGATAAAAAACATAGCATTTCCCTTCATCGAATCTCTTGTGTGCATACAACAGAAACACAAGGTAAGTTTCCTCGTCGAGAAAAGTGATGAACCTTAGTTCAAAATTCGATGGCTCTTAAAAAGATTGCCTAGGTCTTTAGTGGTTAGTTTTCAATAAATGAGCCTCAAGCTCCAGTCCCATCTTTTAGGGCACTATGACCACAATTAAAGGGAGTTGTCCCATACCAACAGCTAGTTACTTGCCTCATGATGTTACCACTTGTCCATTGCCTTATACCCCAGATTCCATTCCACCTAGTGGGTCAGTAAACACTCTTTCAACAACTCTCCTTGGGTGAGTGTATCCTATTCTATTTATTTAAATAATAATATTGTGCTATTACAGTCTTCCTTGGACACTTGTCCAAATATATAACTTTACAATAAAAGTTAAGATAATGTATTCTTCAAACATAAAATGTTTTCAGTAAAGGGGTATGTTACATAAGAATAGTGAGTTGTTCGAAGTGATGTTGTTGCTTGACTGAGCTTCACCTTCCTTTCCTTGGTCATACTACTTCTTCCTGCATTCATATGCGAAGTGTCCATACTTCTTACAGTAATGAAATTGAATTTTTTATTTATCATACCTTTGTCCACTTGGTTGATTGGGGGTCTAATTCTGGCCTCTACCAACGACATGCATAGGGCTGCTGCTGTGACCTCCTCTGAAAGAAATTCGTCCTCTACCTCTAGAGTTTGATCTTCCTCTACCTCTTCCACGACTTATGGATGATTGTGTTGCGAATGCACCTTCCAGTGATGTTTCTGAACCACTGATTCTATGTTCATGATTGAGTAATGAGGCTTGCAACTCATCAATAGTAAATGTGGACATATCTTTGTTTTCCTCCAGGGTAACAACTAAAGATTCAAATTTCTTTGGAATAACTCTAAGAACTTTTTCAACAACTCTTTTGTCACCTAAAGTTTCTCTATGAGACTTTATTTGATTAACCAAACCAATAACATGAGTGTAGAATGATTTTACTGACTCTGTATTTTTCATTGACAGAGATTCAAAATCTCTTCTAAGAATTTGAAGTTTGGAATTATTTACCTTGTTCAAACCTTGATATGAAGTTTCCAGTGTGTCCCACGCTTCTTTAACTGACTACACTGCTACTACTTTTGGGAGTATGGATTCATGTATTGCTTGATGGATGTGGAACAATGTCTTTCCATCTTTCTTCCTTTGTTCCCTTAAGACATCCTTCTCAACCTGTGTGAGATTGTTGTATGCTGCTAGATGTGCTGGTTCTGCATAACCATGTTGGATTATTTCCCATACATCTTGACCTCTACACAAAGCTTTCATAGTTAGAGACCAATATTCATATTTTTTACCAAAAAATATTGGAGTTTGGAAATTACCTGAAGTGGAAGCCATTCTTAGCTTTAATTGCTTTTCCCCTTTAGTAAATACAATTCTTACTTTCCGTAAACGAAGCTCTGATACCAGATCAAGGGAAAAAGGAAACCTATGCAGTCAAAAAGATTTGACGTGCGCGATGAATAAATAATTTTTCTTTTCTTGGTTTAGAACCTACGCTCTACTTAGCAAATACTTTTCTCTTTAATTATTTTGCCGAATAATTTTCTTCACAAATTACCTGCGCGTAAAATATCTTCTCAATTTCACTGTTTACTCTGCACAGATTAACTGTGCAATTCTACCTTTTACTGCGCGGTGATTACCTGCGCATTTCGACTTTCTACTACGTAGGATGCGTAGTTCTCTACCCTCGCAGAAATTATTAACCTCACATACTTTGCAGAATACTTTACTTTGCATGAGCTTCGCACTTCATACAAATTACCTTTGCATAACTTCTTTTAACTTTACGAAGGTTGACTGCTCACAAGTTACCTTTGCATTCCTATTTAGTTGCGCACAACCCAATCTTAAACAAACTTTGAATAAATGAATTTAATGATAAAACATAAGAACCAAAACATAAGTTAAAGTTACTACGAAGTTAAACTAAGTCTTTTACCACCGTGAAATACTTGGAATCTTGATTTGATTTACAGACCGCAAATGTAAACAACATTTACACAGGTCAATATGAAGTAGATGTGCGGGATGCATAAACCAACATTCTTGAGAATGAAGACATAAAACTTAAAGACTTATATATTACCACTCTAAAATAGAGTAACTTTGTTGCACTTAAAGAGAGATGAGTTTTACTTCAATATTTCACAATATTACACAGAGCTTGTGCTCTTCATACACTTCACGAGTTTTCACTTCTTTTCTTCTTCTCTTCACTCCTACATCTCTTGTCTCTCATCTCTAACCTAATCTTCTGTGAGTGATTTTCATTTATAGAGTTTCATTATCACCGACTCAAGATCGCTTCACTTGGAAGCTACAGGATTTCATTAAAGAGTGTAATCAATTTCTACCTAAGAATTCTTGATATGTAGAATACTAAAGCGGTCACATAAATACTAATTTGATGTGCATCGGATTGGCTGCAAACTGAATGACTGACTTCTGACATTGTAGACTGATTGAGTGTCTGATAGAGCCGATGCATATACACTATCAGCTCATTAATTACAATATTCCAACAAAATTGTAGCGTAATTAGACAACTCCAAAGGGTCAGTGGGACAGTTACAGAGTTAAGGGGAACATTCATATCTAGCCTCTCTATTCTCCAATAGCTGTCTCTCCATTGTCCAATATCGGCCATGGAAACCCTATCGAATATCAACTTCCGTCAAGGGAGGGATTCTGCATGCTCTCTCCTCATCCTATTCTACATAAGTGTTGTGTCGTCGTATTTGATCATTACTCTTCATGCAGAGGTCCTCAATTTAACTGACCAGACTTGGTGCAAAAATGACAGTTACTATGCTCAAGGCGGTGTGTTTCAAAGAAATCTGGAAACAATGTTTAATAGTCTGGTCCAAAACATGCCCAAAACTTGGTTTAACACTTCTGTTTATGGCCAAAGTCCGGACCAAATATATGGCCTCCTCCAGTGCAGGGGAGACTCAACAGTCGAGTAATGCTACAAGTGTTCACAAAACGCAACGATTTCTATTTGACAAAGTTGTGGGAATGCCGGTGGCGGTAGAATTTGGTTGGATGCCTGCTACTTATGTTATGATGACTCTAGCTTCATCAGACAAATAGATTATGATTCTGGATTGTTTATTTACTCGTTACATAATGTCTCCTATCCTGGTGCCTTTAACGGGGTTCTGCAGAGCCTATTAACCAATTTGTCAGCTGAGGTAACAAATGTAACTTCATGGAATCGATATGCTTCTGGAACAACTGTAGCCAACTTCTTCCCAAGGATTTACACTCTCGTCAATCTGCAATCAAGGAAATTAAAGATAATTACTATGGAAACAACGGAGTTCATGGTTTGTTTGGAAGTTGCATAGTTAGTTATGAATTATATAAGTTCTTTAACTCGACTACTCGTCCACCACCCCTTGCAAAAGCGCCAGGTAAGACGCTGGTGGCTACACCATCGACTAATAGTACAAATATTAGCAACTCACATAAATATTCAAAGAAAATACCCATAATTTTAGGCGTTGTTATTGGCGGCTTGCTTCTGCTTCTGCTTATGGCGCTATTGGTATGCTTCTTTACAACTCAGAGAAAATTGTTTATAGATACGAAGGTAATGTATATGATTATATGACCTGGTTTTCCATACATTATTTTCCCCTAACAAAAAGCCTTCTTTGGAAAATGTCATGTCATGTTCTGGACGGTTCTCTAAATTGCATTTTGACTAGCACATACCAATCTAAATAGGGTTCTGATCTAGAGTAGCATATGATCAGACCCCTATTCTGTTGGGTATGTGCCACTTCTATCAGCATATTCAATACATTGTGTAGATTTAATACACTGTTACATAGATAGGTTCTAATTTACACATCATTTAGTCTTTGCCTAAATTATATTTTCTAATTTAGCTGCGTATATTTTTATTGTATAGTTGATGAGCAAATCGAGGAAGACACATTAGTCAGTGAGGATCGACAAATGTTGACGTTTAATATAGAAACATTGATAGCTTCTACGGAAAATTTTCATGATGATAACAACCTCGGAGAGAGAGGATTTGGCCCTGTATACAAGGTAACATAGGTTAAGAAAGATTTTACTAATTTTCAGAATCATTTTATCAATCTAAGGGTTGCTATAAACACCCTTGACCATTGGATGTAAATTATTAGCTTGAAAATAAATAGAGTAGAAAGACAATTAAGCTTAAATACTTCCCAAAATATTCACTTGGATCTTTTGCCTGATTTTGTCAGTGAATCACTCATGATGGAAAGGAAATAGCTGTGAAGAAGTTGTCCTTAAATTCTATGCAAGGAAAAAAAAAATTTCTGACTGAAGTTAAGCGTGTCGCCCAAATTCAGCATCGAAATATTGCGAAGTTACTCGGCTGTTGTGAAGAGGGATTAAAAAAATTGCTTGTATATGAGTATCTACCTAATAATAGCCTCGATAAAATCGTATTCAGTCAGTGACTTCCATCTTTACTATGTAGGTATGTTGACAAAAGTATTAATGTTTTAATAAATCTTATTTCGGTCATGTTCACAATGTCCTTTATGGATGCAGATCCAATCAAACGCAACCATCTTGATTGGAAGATGCGTTACAACATCATACTGGGAGTGGCTCGTGGGATTCTTTATCTTCATGAGGATTCTCAGCCAAGGATTATCCATCGGGATATTAAAGCCAGCAATATTTTATTGGACCAGAATCTGAATCCTATGATAGCATATTTCGGCTTGGCTAAACGTTTTGCTGAAGATGAGAGTTATGTCAGCATGCTCACAAATGTGGTTGGCACTCGGTAATATTTCAAGAAAATCACCAGGTTCTCGCACTGCCAAAAGATGAAGGATTCTCATGAAGTTACTGTTTTTTTGCGTGTGGTTTCAATTTATCATTACCAATTCTTAAATTTGGCCTATAATGGATATGCAACGGGTATATGGCACCGGAGTATGCTATGCACGGCCAATTATCGGCAAAAGCTGATGTCTATAACTTTGGAATCCTTCTCGTGGAACTTGTCACAGGAAGAAGCAACACGGATTATAATTTGTCGCCTGAAATACAGTTTCTTTTAGAATGGGTGAGACACAGCTGGTTTTGTTGTAGTTTTTATTTATTTATATTAGGTCATCATATATTTTTCAAATTGTTTATTTAGAATCTATACATCTACCATAAAATAAATTTTGACAGTAAGACTAATCTTATGGATCTATGTACATAATAATTCAAAATGACTATGCGTTGTGATTATGCATGCAGGCATGGATATCATATGAAGAAGGAAAGAGCGTTGAGATTATTGATCTAGTAGCATTAATTGAAAGTTGTGATGAGGAGCAAGCGGTGAGATGCATTGAGGTTGGTATTTGGTGTACACAGGCAGACTCGTCACTTCATCCAACAATGTCTACAGTCACTCTGATGCTTTCATCTCATTCTGTGAAGTTGTCGGAGCTGACAAAGTCTGTTTTCACCAATTCTCATTCTGTTGGCTGATTTAACATGATGTACAATAGTTCTCGTTCTGGGTTGTCACATGCTTCTGCAACCACATCATTCACTTCATCTGATCTATCTCCTGCTCCTCCATCTAATGCCTCAGGCTCTGCTTGTAATATTGAATTGGTACCTAGGTAATGTTGATTCGATAGGGTTCGTGTTACAATTGTAACATGAACGAATGCATGTATTATCATTTGTTTCGTGTTTCTACTTTAGGCTCAGCGGTTTAGAATATCGAGTATTGAGTAGGGTATATACACTTATGTACAAGATCGAATATTGAGTAGGGTATATACACTTATGTACAACATCAAATATTGAGTAGGGTATATACACGTATGAATATCGAAATTTCGTGTGGATGAGGTTAAGTTTCTTAAATATCTAATAGAATGATTTCTTTGACTAGACAAAGCAATTCATATCACGTTCCTAATTTATTAAAATAAGAAATTTTACTTATTCATAATATATGAAATTTATTATATAACTTTATTTGAGTACAATGTTATATAATAGTTGCATAATTGGGCCCTATTAGTAGTTGTGTATATGGAAGTTTGAAACAAATTTGAATGGTTCAATATTCAGTATAGGTATTTTTAATAGTTAACAATTATATTTTTAAAATCAATTTAAAAAAACAAACTTTATTTATTTAAACAATATAAAACAAAAATACATTCAATTTAATACTATCTTATTAAAATAATTATTAATAACTAATTATTTTTACAAGACACACTTTTCATATTGTCGAGATTTTATATATTTGTTTTTAAAATAAATATTTCATTTTAGTAAATAAATGTCTATATACATTTATGGTATATTTGTGAATATTTAATTAAAAGTATCATATATAAGCAGACTAGATTTTTTCATTAGTTTTTTAAGTATCGAATCATACTCAATATCATAACTTTCCAATATCATGCCAAAAATAATACTCAATGAAGATAACCAAATTTGAAAAAATTAATAAACAACAATTTCATCTATAGTTTGCACATTTTCTTGTATTATTTTGACTTTTTTTTGTCTTTGAGACGATGAAATAATCTGGTTAAAGAAAGAAACTAAGTCAAAAAGGAAAATGTAGACTAGATACATTTATATAATTTAGTATATAAATGTCTATATACATTTATGATATCTTTGTGAATATTTAATTAAAAGTATCATATATAAGCAGACTAGATTTTTCATTAGTTTTTTAAATATCGAATCATACTCAATATCATAACTTTTCAATATCATGCGAAAAATCATACTCAATGAAGATAACCAAATTTGAAAAAATTAATAAACAACAATTTTGCCTATAGTTTGCACATTTTCTTGTATTATTTTGACTTTTTTTTGTCTTTGAGACGATGAAATAATCTGGTTAAAGAAAGAAACTAAGTCAAAAAGGAAAATAAGTGGGTTATGAAATATAATCTATTAAGGTTAATTATCATTGTATTTTGTATTTATATTCACATCTTGAGTGAATATAAAAGTTATCTTGAAAGATGAAATTAAGCATTACCTTAGATTGTATTTATATGTATATTCTTTTAATAGAAATATAGAGCTTTCAAGTCTATTCCATGGTGGTCTAGTATTTGGTTATCTGGGCAATTAGGCATTCCAACACATATTATTATAGGGTTTGAGGTAGAGGTGGTGATGCATCGAAAAAAAAATGTAGACTCTACCTCTACACTACATTGTTACAACCACATGAATGTACACTACTTTGTTACAACCACCCAACTCCTCATGTTAAACCCTTGTTGATCAACAAACATCAGCCCTAAGGGATATAGCTTATATGGCCCTGATGCTCATTTGTGTTGGTTGCATAAGGATAACACTAGTTGATTATAGTAATTTAAATATAATTATAATTTAAAACTCGAATATATATCATATTAAAAATATAAATATTTATAAAAACTGTTTTATTTTAAAAATAAAATAAATAATTATTACTTTTAAATATAAATATAGAATCAAAGATTAACTTTTAAATTACTTGTATTCCATGGTTGATATTAGCCGATCAACAAATATCAACCACATTTAAAAATGTGGTTGTTGCTTGTAGACACTCAGCCCAACCAAGAAATTAAATTAAATTAAAATTTTAATAAAAATGTTATTTCCAAATAAAAAAGAAAAGAAAAAAAAAATATTAAAACATATTAAAATAAACTAAAGTAAATTAAATAAAAAAGAAATAAAGTAATGTGAAAGAAAGATGGCAATAGGGTGTTTAATTACCATATTGACATTGATATTTTGTAAATAAAGTAGAATACGAGTAAATTAAAAATACGATAAATATAAAATAAAACTAAAGTAAAGTAAATTAAATTAAATAAAAGTAAAGTAAGTAAATAAAGTAAAAAATTAAATAAAATAAATAAATAAATAAAGTAAAATAACGAAATAAAATAGAATAAAAAATAAACTAAATAAAGTAAAATTTAGAAATAAAAATAAAGTAAAGTAAATTAAATTAAACTACTTAATTAAAGTAAAATAAATAAATAAAATTAAAGTATACAATATATAAATAAATATAATTGAAAAAAAGTAAAATAAATAATATAATAATAAAATAAAATAAATAATAAAAAAATTAAAAATAAGTAAACTAATTGATATTAAAGGTAAATTCAGAATAAAATAATTTATTGATATTATAGAAAATTAAAATAATTGTTATTAAAAAAATAAAAGTAAAATAAGAGATATTAAATGCAATTTAAAAATAAAATAACCGATATTACAAATAATTGAATTAATTAGTGTTAAATATAAATCAAAAAGAAAATAATTGATATTAGATTTAATTAAATAAATGTAAGTAAAGAAAAGTAATGGTGAAGTCAACCTAACCAAAGTCAACATTTATGGATATGTTTGACTTGTGTTTTCCCATGGTTGGCTAAGGGTTGACCATGGTTGGCCACGGTTAACCATGGTCAACCATGATTAACCATGGCCATGGTTCAACCATGACCAACCATGGTTGGCCATGGCCATGATTGGCTAATCAAACCATGGTCAACCATGGTTGACCATGGTTTGGTTGGCCAACCATGGCTTTGCCAACCGTTGATATTCAACCATGGCCATGGTTTCCCAACCATAATTTTTTACTGTTGATTATGACATAAAAAATAAAGTAAATTATATTAATTTGGTTGACTTTGGTAAAACATTGTTGACAATCGTTGACCTAGTTTGGCCATAATTGACTATTAGTTGACCATGGTTGACTATGGTGGAATATGGTTCAAAATGGTTGACTATGGTTTCCCATGCTTGTATTCATTGGTTGACTAAGGTGTACGTTGTTTAACTATGGTTGACTTTGTTTGATTATGGATGACCATGCTTGACCAGGTTCGACTACGGTTGACTTTGGTTGGCCCTAATTGACTTTGATTAACTATGGTTGACCATGGTTTCCTATTGTTAACATTGTTTAACTAAGGTTGACTTTGCTAGCTAATTGACTATGGTTGACTATGATTACACGTGGTTGGTTAAGGGTAACTTTGTTTTGTCGTAATTGACTATTGGTTGACCTTGTTTAACTTTTGCCTATGGTTGACTCATTTACTATGATTCACGATGGTTGACTATTGTCGAACATGGTTGACGTTTTTTTGCTACAACTGACCATTCACTAAACTTAGTTAACTTTTAACTTTGGTTGGATATGGTTGAATTTGGTTAACTCTGGTTGAGTTTGGTTGCCTTTGGTAGGTTATGGTTGACCATAGTTGACTATGGATGACTCTATTTGACTATTTAACTAGGGTTTAGTGTGCTTGACCATGGTTGATGATGGTTGTCTCTCACTGACCGTGGTTAACTATGGTTGATGGTGGTTGGGAATGGTTGAATTTAGCTTTCTTTGGTTTATATTAATATCATATGCTTTATTATCATTGATTTTTTAACTTGATTATGGGTGACACAAGGGTTGAATTTAAAATCATATCGTTATTATTAACCATCATTGACTTTGGTTGGCCATGCTTAACAATGGTTGAGTTTTTTTAACCATGGTTGGCTATGGTTGACCATGCTTGACTATGGTTAACTTTGGTTGGCCATGGTTGAATATGGTTAGATTTAGTTGGCCATGGTTGACTCTAGTTGTTTTTGGTTGAATATGGTTGACTATGGTTAACGATGGTTAACTATGGTTGACTAATTTAGTATGGTCGACTATGGTTTCCCATGGTGGCTATGGTTGGCCATAGTTGAATTTGGTTGACTTTTGTAAACCATTGTTCACCATGGTTGACCATTAATATTATTATTATTATTATTGTTATTATTATTAACCAACCATGGTAGACCATAATCAACCATCGCCAATGATGGTTGACTATCATTGGCGATGGTTGATTATGGTCTACCATGGTTGGCTATGGTCTATAATGGTTGACTTTGGTTGATCATGGTCAACCATGGTTAACTATGGTCAGCATTGGTGGCCATGGTTGTCTGTGGTTAGCTTTGGTTAGCTTTAGTTAGCCATGGTTGACTATGGTTGACCATTTTTTACTATGGTTGTCTTTGGTTGAATTTCATTGACTATGGTTAACAATGCTTAACTGTGATTGACCATTTTTTCTATGGTTGTATTTGGTTGAATATGGTTGACTTTCATTGACTATGGTTAACAACGGTTAACTCTGGTTGACTAATTAACTATGGTCGACTATGGTTGCCCATGTTTGACTATGGTTGGCCATGGTTGACCATGGTTGAATTTGGTTGACTTTGGTTAACCATTGTTGATTATGGTTGACCTAGTTTGGCCATAATTGACTGTTGGTTTACTATGGTGGAATATGGTTCGATATGGTTGACTATGGTTGACCATGGTTGGCTATGGTTGACTGAGGTTTACATTGTTTAACTATGGTTGACTTTGTTTGATTATGAATGACTATGGTTGACTTTGGTTGGCCATAATTGACTTCGGTTGACTATGGTTGACCATTGTTAACTTTGTTTAATATGGTTGTGACTAATTGACTATGGTTGACTATGATTGCCCATGGTTGGATAAGGGTGACTTTGTTTTGCTATAACTAATTCGTTGACCATGTTCAATCATAGTCAACCATGGCTAATAATAATAATAATATTATTATTATTATTATTATTACTACTACTTAGCAACGATGGTTATCGAGGGGAATCCATAGTCAACGATGGTCAACCATATGGCTAATTATGCTTGACTTTGGTTGACCAAGGTTGACTTATTTAACCATGGTCAACCAAGGTTAACGATGGTTGACTATGGTCAGCCATGGTTTACCATGGTTAACATTCGTTGGCCATGGTTGAATATGGTTAACCATGGTTGGTTATTGTTGATCATGGTCAACCATAATTAATAGACAACCATGGTTTATAATAATATTATTATTATTTTTAACGATCATAGTTGGTTATTATTATTATTATTAACCAATGATGCTCAATCATAGTCAACCATGGTCAACCATATGGTTGACTTTGGTTAAGGAAAGTTAGCTATGGTTGACCGTTGTTGACTTGGGTTGACCATGGTTGAATATGGTTTAGTTTAGTTGATCGTCATTGAGTATGACTAACCAATGTTGACTTTGGTTAACCATGGTTGAATATGGTTGGCATTGGTTGACCATGGTTGACTTTGGTTGATCATGGTTTAACATAGTTGATCATCATTATTATTATTATTATTATTAACCAACCATGGTCAACCACAGTCAATCATAGTCAACCATAGGAAACCATATGGTTGACTTTGGTTGGCCATGCTTATCCATGGTTAAATATTGTTGACTTTGGTTCACCATGGTTGGCTATAGTTGACCATGGTTGACTTTGGTTGGCCATGCTTGACCATCGTTGACTATAGTTAGCTTTAGTTGGCCATGGTTTTCCATGGTTGTGTCACAACCCCACCCATCCATCCAAGGCAAGGGAGGGACCATGAAGCCAATCTATGGGGCTTTTCATAAAACTCAGCCCAGTCATTAGCACCATATGAATAAAAACATTGGTGTGCAGATACAAATTAGGCAAAATGCATAGCGGAATTGAAACTAATCCACACACAATTCATGCCCATCCAACATATCAAAATAGTCATCAAATTAATGCATTGCAGAAGTGAATACATAGACAGGAAATACTTATCTTCATGGTGCAATTGTCCCAAGCAACTAGCTATGTTGCTGCAACGTTCCACCCAACCGTAGGCTCTTTGACAGCATATACTGAGTCCGTCCGAAGGCCACCCCCGAGCTGGGCATGATATCTACAAGGAACTTGGGAATTTCAAGCTCATACACAGCCTAACATCCAATTAATCATTTTGATCTTAAGCCAAGCCAGAACACTGCTGGGTTTATCAGGCCAAATCTGAACCCTCTTCAATTGTGGATGCTTCCACTCAAGTTCAAGCCAAGACAATGAAAACCCATTTCAACCCCAGCAATCTCCCACACACAGAAAACTCATAAACTGGGTATGGGTACACATAACAGCAAAATCCCAGGTGTTGGGTATGAAGGGAAAACATGGACAACCCAAAACGAAATGAGAAATGGGGAAAACAACCTTGGAAAGGCAATTTCGTTTTCAGAAAACGTCCATGGGCATTCAAAGAGCAGCAGTGGTCTCTACAAACCCCTAAAATCGTGCTCTTTCCTTCCCAATAGGTCTGTAACACAAAAACGAGTTCCCAGCAATGCCAAAATCGTCCAACAAGCCAAAAACGCCCAGCAGGCTTCAACAAAAACACCCAGCAAGCTAAAAACGCCTCAGTAAACCAAAATGCCCAGCAAACTTCCAAAAATGCCCAGCAAGCTAAAAATACCCAGCAGGCTTCAAGAAAAACACCTAGCAAACTTCCAAAAATGCCCAACAAGCTAAAAACACCCAGCAGGCTTCAAGAAAAATGCCCAACAAGCTTCAACAAAAACGCCCAGCAAGCTCTCAAGATGCCCAACAGGCTCTCCCAATGTGAGAGGATGAAGTCTGACCATGAATAATGGCTTGGGAAGGAAATTCGTGGGTGTTTTCTTGCCCAAGAAGGAGAAACACGATTTTCCATGAGGGTGGCTTGCCCATACTCGAATTTGGATAGCCATACCTCCCCAATCCCCAAGGAATTAACTTCTTCACCCACCTCTTGGGAGAAATGAATGATTGGGCACCAAAGTCAACATGGGTAGTTGATGGTTCATGGGTTCTCACATTGATAGTTGGCTTGACTTCACTGGTTCAAGGGTTTAAATATTTTCCTCCCAATTCCTTGCAATATCATGCCCCCATCTCTTTGTTGCATTGCATAGCTAGTTGTGGGCATTTATATTAAAATGCATATTTACAATTCCCATGGCTCACTAGCATATGGGTTAATTAATACCAACATACTTTCCTCTTCAAGATAGAGCATTCATTAGTGGGGCCTTGGCCTTGAGCTCCACGCTAGGAATCATACAAAATATGCATACAATATTTACATTATAGCCCAAATATTACAAGGGTCAAAATGGGGTATGTGACAGGTTGACTATGGTTAACGGCGGTTAACTATGGTGGACTAATTCACTATGGTCGACTATGGTTTCCCATGCTGACTATGGTTAGCCATGGGTTGTTAAACACAATATTTAAGATTTGAATATGGTTAACTTTGGTTGGATATGGTTAACTTTGGTTGGCCATGGTTCACCATGGTTGACGATGGTTAGCTTTAGTTGGCCATGGTTGACTCTCGTTGTCTTTGGTTGAATATGGTTGACTTTGTTTGACTATGGTTACCGACAGTTGACTATGGTTGACTAATTCACTATGGTCGACTATGGTTACCCATGGTGACTATGGTTTCCCATGGTTGACCATAGTTGAATTTGGTTGGCTTTTGTAAACCATTGTTCATTATGGTTGACCATTATTCTTCTTCTTATTATTATTGTTATTATTATTAACCAACCATCGTAAACACAGTTAACCAAATGAAACAATGGCCAACCATATGGTTTACTTTTGTTGATGATGGCTGACTATCATTGACCATGGTTGACTATGGTCTACCATGGTTAGCTATGGTCTGCAATGGTTGACTTTGAGTTATCGACAGTTAACTGACTATGGTTAACGACGGTTAATTGTGGTTGACTAATTCACTATGGTTGACTATGGTTGGCCATGGTTGACCATGGTTGAATTTCATTAACTATGGTTGACCTAGTTTGGCCATAATTGGTTGTTGGTTGACAATGGCTTCCTATGGTGGAATGTGATTTCATATGGTTTACTATGGTTGACCATGGTTGACTTTGGGTGACCATGGTTGGCTATGGTTGACTAATGTTTACATTGTTTAAATATGGTTGACTTTGTTTGATTATGAATGACTATGGTTGACTATGCTTAACCATGTTCGACTATGGTTGACTTTGGTTGGCCATAATTGACTTCGGTTGACTATGGTTGACCATGGGTGACTATTGTTAACTTTGTTTTGTTGTAATTGATTCGTTGAACATGGTCAAACATAGTCGACCATGGTTAATAATAATAATATATTATTTATTATTATTATTACTACTACTACTTAGCAACCATGGTTATCGATGGCAATCCATAGTCAACAATGGTCAACCATATGGTTAACTATGGTTGACTTTGGTTAACGATGGTTAACTTTGGTTGACCATGGATGAATATGGTTGATCATGGTTGGCTATTGTTGACCATGGTCAACCATAATTAATAGACAACCATGGTCTATAATAATAATATTTTTTTTTTAACAATCGAATGTGGTTATTATTATTAAGCATGGTTGACTTCAATCCATAGTTGAGTATGTTTATTATTAATGGTCTTAATGATATTATTGATGTCTTTATTGTTAAAATTAATATTCATATTAATATTAATTAAGGGTCAATAATGTAAAAATCAAGTTTCAATATTATGACAATTGTGAAAATGAAGAATAGTATATTTATAAAATTATGTTATGGTTTAGGTTGGTATTAATGATTCCTAATACTAATGTTAATATTGATATTATTGTTTCTTAATATTAATATTAATGTTATCCATTTATTTCCAGCGAAAAATGTTATCCATTTATTAATTGTATTGTTATTGTTAATGTTATTAATTACAATATTAATATTTAATATCTATTAATATTGTTAATCTTATTGCATTAATAATGTTAATGTTATATTAATATTTCTTAACAAATAATAAAATAAAAATATATTTTTCATTATGGATGAACCTTCGTTAACTTTAATAATCTTTAAATAACTTTGGTTAACTTTAATAATCCTTAGATGTGTTTTATAATGGATAACTATGGTTGACCTTATTTTAACATGGTCACATTTATTGACCATGGTTATGTATGGATGACTAAGCTTAATTAGCCCAGTTAAATCATGTCAAAAATATTTATTTTTATTGAAGCATTTTATTTTATTTTATAAATTATTGTTAACTAACTTACAATTTTGTAAACACTTGTTTTCTATATTTCTAATTAAATGTGTATATCTATGTTTAATGATATAATAAATGGTTTATATATATATATATATATATGATTTGTTATTTATATTAAAAAAAAGAATAATAAGATTAAAAATTATTGAAAACATATATATATATGTTTTCAATCATTTTTAATCCTATTTTTCTTTTTTATATATGTAAATAACAAATCATTTTTAAATAAATATTATTTTGAAATTATATTAACAATCTAAATTTATTAATCACTTATTAAAAAAATTTACAATTTAAATTTTTTAACATATCTATAAATAAAATTCATTAATATATATCTTAGTGTTATTTATAAAATTCATTAATATATATTATAAATTAGTATTATTTAAATAATGTTCAATAAAATAAAATAAAATTAGAAAATTACATCTAACATCATTATTTTTCAAATAATTTTACCTATACTTTTCAATATAACTTACACATTATTCCAAGATATGACTTGATACCATTTTTATTAGTATTTCATATAGGGAAATAAGAATAATATTGTAAATTAATAAAAAAAAGTAAATAAATTAATTAAAAGCAATAATTTTGATTATTAAAATGTTAAATTTAATAGTTTATAAATTAAAATTCTCTAACTTAAGGAGACTTTTTTTTTTTCCCATAAAAATAATAAAAATTTAAATTTAAACATTTTAAATTAAAAAAAATATTTTAATAAAAAAATTAAAGATTATTATTTTATAAATTCATAATATCTCATAAATAATGAGACAAAAACAAAGATACAAATTCTAATATATATATATATATATATATATATATATATTTCACATAAAAATAGTAAAAATACAAATTTGATTATTCATTAAAAATTTTTATTTTATAAATTCAATATCAAATAATCAAAAGAAATACAAATTCTAATATATTTTTTCTTTATGTTTTAACATAAATATAATAATGAAAATATAAATTTCAATATTCATTAAAGTTTTCCATTTTATAAATTCATTATATCTAATGAATAATTCAAAGAAGTTACAAACTCCAAGTCCATGATAATTCAATAAGACGAAGGTATATGCTAATCGAGTTATACGAAGGTATATGTTAATCCAATTTAATCACAAGTGCCCATCCTTAATCAATCACATTTAATAACTTATAAAAATAATATATATATATATATATATATATATATATATATATATATATATATATATATTCAAAGTAGTATAAAATATAATAACTACTCATCATCCATACATCATAGAAGTAGTCAAACTTACTTCATCTTAAATGGATTTATGTGTATATATATTTAAATTAGTTATAAAAATTATATCCTAAATGGGTTTATGTGTATATATACTTAAATTAGTTATAAAAATTATAATTATGCTTTGATGCTTTCGACATTAATGGTTGTCTTAAAAATTCAGTAAAGTAAATGAAACTTTAGATATAGCATTTGATTAAACTCGAATTAAAAATTAAAAATTTTAAGTACTTTTATCGTAACTAAGTAAGGGTACTCAAACGAGTTTTTAATTTAAATTGAATTAAAAATAAATATCACCAATTTATTTTATTATCTTTAAATTCATAAATTTTAAAATTAAATATATTTAAATAAATTTTAAATATAAATGATATACTTAAATACTCTTCTATCATATGGAAGGTTGGAATGTGAATATGATCATTTAAAAAATGTTATTAAATATATATATATATATATATATATATTAAACTAAATTTTTTGGTGTTCAAATTGTGATTTTGAATGTAAATAAATTGAGGATGGTTTGAAAAATGTTATTAAATATGTTTTTTTAGTGTTTTTTTTTTCAAAAAACTAAATTTAATTTATTGTTAAAATCGTGATTTTGAATATAAATAAATTCAACCACATTCAAAAACTCCAGAACACCTATAATCTAAAAATTTAAATATTATTATTACAAATTTTAAGAATTTCTAGAATGCTTTGAAATCATGCTTTAACACCCCTCCAAATTTGATCCCTAATATGATTATCTTTGGTAAATGTAATTGTAATTGAGTAAATGGCCTTGATGAGGAGCTCAAGGCCCCATTAGTAGACCTTGAAAGTTTTGTTTGTTATTTGCTAAGTTGCAAATATGGATTTTGGACTTAGGAAACTAGAGACGTTGACGGAGCTAAACGATGAGTAACTGAAGTCACTTTGGGAGTGAGGTGGACTAGCTAGGAAGCCATAAAGGTCCAAGATGTAGATGTCATACATCTTGGCATCAGTACACACTTAAGAACAATGTAACCATATACTTGGTCTTAGATGTCGTCTTAATTCCTAGCAAAGTAATTAATTAATACAAGCTAGTAACAAACTCCTAAATATGTACAAAATGACGTAAGGATATTTATCACCTAGATAATCCTAAATAAACTTACATGTTAATTTTATCTCCAAAAGGACTACGAGAGAGAAGGGGTTATAAACCTAAGAAATCCTTCCTTGAAAACAAGGCATTTGAATTTCTCCTTTTTATTTTATATATATATATATATATATATATATATATATATATCTTTGAAAGCCTAACTATGAGGCATAAAAGAAAACCTTACAATGTTATATCGTATATAACTATGAATTACTTCTTTAAATACAAAACGAAAGATTTACAAGCTTATTATAAAGGATACCATATAAATAGTCACTTATTACTCAAAAATATTAACAACAATGGATAATTGTTTATACATGAGTAGATAAGAATATTAATATATATATGTGTGTGTGTGTTTCTCCTTCTTGTTGATGTATATGTAACTTCAGAATGTATTTCACATACATGTATATTGTATTCCTATAGAGATGTTATTATTCTTCTATACGGAAGTGTCGTCATTTATATTGTAAGTGTCGTAACTTATACTTGATGGGTTATTAGACCACCTTGTTGGGGTCGGCCCTGTATAAGTCATGTGGGTCAAAGGGTTATTAGACCACCCTAGTGGGGGTCGGCCCAGTCAGCATTATGTTAAGTGGTTAAGTTGAGACCGACCTAGTTGAGTAAAGGTCAAGTCAATTTAGTGTATAAATAGAGATTGTGTCTCTCTCATTTTACACATTCTATTCTCTCACTCACACTTTGGAGAGTGGCACACTTGTGGAGGAGGAGGCTCTGCTGCTAGGAGAAGACTATCTCTTGTATTCTGGTTGTATCATTGCTCTATCTATCTCTAAGGAAGTTATTGGGGTTTTTCACCTTTATGGTTTTCCCCAAGTAAACTCTGTGTCTCTTGTGTGCTTGCATTATTGTGTCCATGATTGATATGCTGTAGATTTTTTGTACATGTTGTTCTCTCATTTAAGATCCTAGATCAGATTGAAGTAAATTCTGAAAATTTAACATGTATCAGAGTTAGCCTGAAAGAAGGCATGATATGGCATGTATGACACTTGTTGCACTTACAATGCTAGGGCTTGATATAGCAAAAACCAGGCATCGTAGCACTTTTGCTATAAATCCGTTTTGGTGAAGTTTTCGGATATGAAACTTTTACAGGTCGAAGATCAGATCCCCATGTACCTTGTGTCCAAAGGACAACCTCTAATTCATTGTACCTTGTGTCAAAAAATATTATATATACTAAACAAATATCTCTAAACTATAGATACACCTAACTACTCTAAGATGAAGTAAGATGTGATGGTCGCCTTTCAAAGCATGATAGTCTGGTTGTGTCGGGGTCTCTATCATTGCAATTTTTTCATTCATATCCTTTCAATTATCAGCATGGAAATTGTTGGCTCCAATTCCACACCATAGAGAGAGAAAAAAGATTAATTGTACAAGGAAATTCCAACTATAGCTTAACATGCAAACGATCAAACTTACAGTGACAATAACATTTTGAAACAAATCTATTAATACAATTTCTTTCTTGAAATACAAATGGACTATCTCTAAAATTCATCATATTTTTGTTTCCACCACTTTTTTCCATTCACATCAACTTCTCTTCTTTAAAAATTTAGAAATACAATTTCTTTCTCAAAATGTAATTTGACTAACCCTAAACTAAGCGATAGAGACTAGCTACTATGTAGCACTTGTTAATATTAAACAAATGCATGTTTGGAGAATTATCATGAATCATGGGATGTGATATTCAATAAAGATTGCAACAATTACAAAATGAGGATCAACCAAAGCAATTTTATCCCAAAACTACCAGGGTTGATCTAGCTAAATGAAACCTTCAAAAAAGAAAAAAAGATATTATGTGAGTGTATGTTGGAAAAAAGGTGATATATTTGCAATTTACTAGGCCGGAAGACCTCATATTCACATTTTAGCTTTTTTATCACTATATTCATGCTAAAAGACTCTTCTCATCAAGATGAGAAAGATGGAATATCGATCCTTGTACTAGTATTTTTTTACTTGAATTTAAAAAAACTTGGTGTAAGTTAATGATGATTCATTTTGATTTATACATATATATATTATTATTTGCATTGCATAATCCTTTTTATGTCCCTGACATATATGTTTCGGTGGGGGACATTAATCTGGAGGGTGAACTCCAAATTTTTTCCCTTTCAATAAGGTTTTGGCATAGTCCGTTTGAATTTTGAATTTTTATAATTTTTTTAAAATACAATTTTTTCTGGCTTTTTATTGGCTCCGGATGCCATGACGTTGGCCTGGGTTTCTATGCCCCAGGCCCCGACGGCGTGCTGGCGTCATAGTGGTTTAAATGCGATTAGTAGTGTTGCTTATACGGGTGTTGTTGCGTGTACAGGTGCAGTGCTATTGTTGCGTGTACCAGTGATTTTCTCCTACCGAAGTGATTTAGCTCTGGGATCGATCTTTCTGGTCCTTTCTTGTCTTAGATCTGTCTTGAAATCTTTTTGAGCTTCCGTCGCTGTCTCTATTTGGAAATCCTTGATGTTTACATGTAAAAGAAACAGTGCATAAGGATCCCAAGGCTGGAAATAATGACCCGAGTATTTTCTCAGCACGCTGACTGAGGGAATAATGAACAATGAATTTTCTCAGCACGCTGATTGAGGGAAAATGTTAAAGTCTAGTGGGTGCCAAATTTATCAGCCATGTCTTCTCTTTGCAGAGAACTTGTGTTTTTCATTCTCCAGTTTCTAATGAGAGGTTTAAGGAGACAGTCCACAAGTAAGTAGATCTTTCGTAGTTAATCAAACTTGAATTGTCTCAAATTATTCGTATTTGTATTGGGCTATTCTAGTGGAGGACACAATATAAGAATCCCATCCTTGATTACCTAGATTCCCAATCAAGGTTATGGTTAATGCAACTGCTATGGTTCATGAAATTATGAAATCTAGTAGATCAAACCCTATTTGATCAAATTGATAGTGTGTACCAGTAAAATCTCACTGGAAATTGTAATGTGTGACATTCTATTCACATCCTTTTCTACTCGGATTCTCAATACCAAGGCTGCGGTCAATACAACTGTTATGGGTTATGAATTTGTGACCTCTATTAGATTAAACCCGAAATAACCACGTGCATAGTGTATACCAGCAAAATTTTTCTGCTAAGTGGAATATGTGGCATTTTATATTTTGCACACAAGAAGTTCTGTTTCTAGAAAAAGACTTCAGTTTAGTACTCTTTATCACTTTGTCATAATAATGTGCTTGAGCATTGTATAGGGAATTTCTCTTAGATTCTGCTTGGGTTCTCATAATGAGTATGTTCACAATGCAGAGTAGGACTATTCTTCAACTTGATGTCAGTTGATTTAGTGACTATCATGGCCCAGCCTATGGTTCAAGAATGAGTAGAATATATCCATACTTGTCTAATGTGCTCAATTTGTTGGCATGAATGACATTTACTACTGATTATTATCAGGCAAAAACTAGTTTGAATAGAATCGGGAAGCTATTCTATCCATTATCCAGGATTTGGGAATTGAGAAATGTTGTTTCCCTTTTGTATATGTTTTCCCATCATTCTTCCACTTTGGAAGTATATTTGTTGATTCATTGTATAGGAATCAAAATTCCACATGCATGCAAAAAGAAATAGAATTATCGAGGGCCTCATTGTATTCCATCATTAGTTGGGCTAGCAATAATTGCTGATTAACGGTTCGTGTCATTCGCATCTCCATATGCACATCAAAGATGAGACAGATTGAATATAATTAGCTATTGCACTAATGTTTTCAGTGGTTCACCTTTCCCGTTGTTCAACTGTTCGACTTTCTTTATCAGGAATGAGTGTTCCCAGTTGTAGTTTAGTCCAAAATAGTGGATTCCTGCTTGATGCTAGGAGATCTAATATAAAATTTTGAACCGATTAATTTTTTGAGTCTTAAGGGAACTTGAATTTAGTTATCTCAAGGAGGCGAAAAGCACGCTTGACCAAGGGGAGAGGAGGCAGGAGAAAATATAGAACTATAAGGGAAAGAGAATAATCCAAGCCAATCCCTTATATAAAACAAAAAAGCTGGCCTAGTCGGTTCATAAGAGCGAGAATCAGGAAGTAATTGCATCTTCAATTACCTGACTGACTTACAAGACTACTGTAATTCCAGAGTGTACTATTTAGTGGATAAAATATAATCCCGGAATTGAACAACCACTTTTCACGTGAGCATACTCAATCCTTCAGGTAAACATCCTCTGAGTATATTTATTTAAGATATCATCCTTTCTCTTATATAGCCTTGCAAAAGCGAAAGATTTAAGGTCCATATCAACTGCTAAAGGTTATGTTGCAAGCCAATTCAATTTTTGGTAACTGTTTCATGCATTTAAAGATATTTTATGGTCCCAGGATTTTGGTATCCTGTCTTCTTGCATTTGCAAAGTCATAAATTATAATAAAAAAATAAAAAAAAATATATAAATACAAATATCACAACATTTTCAACCAGTTACAACCACCAATATTAATTGCTTTCAATCATTGCAAATTACACAATGCATTGCATACAAGCATAATTTTCAACTGCAATGTCAGGGACATTGCCACCTCGTGGGTCTTGTTAATTTTTTAAGATTGGCGCATGACAAAAACAAACCTTGACATATTCATATATCTAGCTTATAAAGGCTTCTATTAAAATGAAACATAAATTTACCACAAAAGCATAAAAACACTACCATAGTTTCTTAATCTTGAATATTTTAAGCGTTAAAAGGGTTGCACTTAAAGTTTCTTACTCTTCTAAATGCTTAATAGATTTCCAGAACATTAATAAAGCACCAAGGCATTACACACAGTCAACCTTATCGTCAAATTTAAACTAATAAATGATCAGTTCTAGGTATACACTTCTTCCAGTTTTTATAAGGCACTTCTATCATTGGGTTGTTTACTATACAAATAACTTTTTAGGCCATTTCAATAAATTAGGTGTTTGCTTTTGGGTTTATAACTAAAGGTATAACACGTTGAGTTATAGTGTCATTACAGTTGTTTCCATATAAGTAAGCTAAAATAATATTTTGTTGTTGATAATTAAAAAAGACAAAACCTTATTCGACCACACTTCTAACTTTGTGTGTGTACTTCACATTGTAACTTATATTATTTTTCAAATTTCAAAGTTCTATCATAATTACATCACTTCTAGATTCCCCCTTTATTATGTCCTACTTTTTGCACTCAGATGTACATTCATTAGAAGAACAGTCTAGTGTAGATATGCATTGTAATAAGGAGGTGAGGTGGAAGTCATGATGTGAAGTGTAAGGAAGTGCAGAAAACAGTAAAAGCAGAAAATATATCAAATATAAAAGAAAGTTGAGAAGATATAAATGTATTCATATTTGACATTGGAAATATTTGTTATTTATACAGTATATGTTTTTTAATATTTGTAGCTTTGTGGGGGCAAAAGCGATAACAATAATGAACATAAAGAGCAATGAACAATGGTAAGTGAGTGTAGTTAAAGTGTTCAAAAAGGAATCTCCACGTGCATATGATAGTGTAGTTACAAGTTCCATATAAAAGATGGACTTACAAGAGAATGCCTTTTCAAAATATAGAAATGATTGAGTGTACATGTAAATTTCTTGTAATGAGGTTGTTTAAGCATTAAAGGGTTTTCATAGTCCAACACATGATATCTAATTTTTGGGATTATCCATGTAGTGTAAATCATTAATCTATGACCCATATCCCATAAGTACAGTCGAAACTCACCAATTTCTCATGGTTTTTAATAGTCCACTTAGCACTCACTGCATTGGATGATGCTCACAGGAGTGAAGAAGTGAGATTGAGACTAGTGAAATGAAACACATAGAATCAATCATAACTTATGGGGCTTGCACCAGGTAACCAATACTTCCTGGGAGGTCACCCATCCGAAGGCCCCTCTGGCTCAAGTGCACTTAAATGTGGAATTTTCCCCACAATCAAGCCCACTTAGATTGCTTCTCCATTTGCAAAACATTATCAAGTATTGTGCCTTATGAACTATTTAGTTAAAGATCCATTGACTCTTTTATTTTTAATAATTAAGGGGTTTTTGTAGTCCAACATATGATAGATAATTTTTGGGATTATCTGTGTACTATAAGTCATTAATCTATGACCCATATCACATGAGTATAGTTGCAACTAACCCATTTATCATGGTTTTGAATAATCCACTTAGCACTCATTGCATCAAGTGATGCTCACGTGGTGAAGAAGTGGGATTGGGAGTAGCGAAATGAATCACATAGCATCAATCATCACTTCCATGGCTTGCAACTGGTAACCAGAACTTCCCAAGAAGTCACCCATCCCAAGACTCCTTTGGCTCATGCGCGTTTAACTGTGGAGTTTTCCACACAATCAAGCCCACTTAGATTTCTACCCCATTTGCAAAACCTTAGAAAGTATTGTACCTTATGATCTATTCAGTTAAAGCTCATTTGAAACTTTTTATTTAAGCATTAAGGGTTTTTTCGCTGTCCAACATATGAGATATCAGTTTTGGGATTATCTCCATAGTGTAAGTCTATAATCTATGAAACATATCCTATGAGTATAGTCACAACTAACCAATTTATCATGGTTTTGAATAGTCCACTTAGCACTCATTACATCAAGTGATGCTCATAGGGGTAAAGAAGTGGGGTTGATACTAGCGAAATGAATCAAATAGCATCAATAATCACTTCCAAGGATTGCACCCAATAACCAAGACTTCCTGGGAGGTCACCCATCCCAAGACTCCTCTAGATCAAGCACACTTAACTGTGGAATTTTCCCACAATCAAACCCACTTAGCTTGCTACCCCCATTTTCAAAACCTTAGCAAGTATTGTGCCTTATGAAATATTAAGTTAGAGCTCCCTTAACTCTTTTTATTTAAGCATTAAGGGGTTTTCCCAGTCCAACATATGATATAAAATTTTTGGGATTATCTGGATAGTGTAAGTCATTAATCTATGACCCATATCCCATGAGTATAGTCACAATTAACCAATTTCTCATGGTTTTGAATAGTCTACTTAGCACTCATTGCATCAGTTGATGCTCACAGGGGTGAAGAAGTGGGATTGAAACTATCAAAATGAATCACATAGCATCAATCATATTTTTCATGGATTTCACCAAGTAACTGGGACTTCCTAGGGGGTCACACATGTGCCCTCATACAAACACATTGTAAAAAGGAAGCCTCTGCAAGTTTTTACTGGTTATGTTCCTAAGCCTGATTTGGTGGGATGGGGATCATGTTTGCGGGCTTTCGACCTCTTTGATTTGAAGGGGGGTTTATCCATGATCAATTTTTATGAGCATCTAGAGTAGAGTGTGGTAGTAAAAGGGGGTTTGGACCTTGAGTTTTCTTCGATTAGGACTAGAAGTGATCAGAAATTGAAGGGTTATGTTTCCTCGGATATTCTTGTAGACAAGGATTTGTCTAATGGTCATTGGGCTCTTAGAAATAAAAATCCTTTCCCATTCTAAGAAATGATATTGTTTTCCTTGAATTTAGGGGGGTTGGGGGGCACCCCAAATTCTTGGCCCTTCATCTCCTCTTTGAGAAAGTGGTTCCTCACATTATTTTTATTCAAGAAACTATGGTCAGAGGTGAGAGAGTAAGGGATACCTTTTCTAAATTGTTATCTAGATGGGAGATGTGTAGTATGGATTCAGTAGGCATGTCAGGAGGACTCATGTCAAAATCAAATCCCAAGAAAAAAAAATTATCCCCTTTTTGACCTCTACAGGTATTCTTTTGGAAGGTGTGTCAAATATTTCACATAAATTGAGTTTGGTAAACTGTTATGGGTTGTATTTTGAGCGTAAGGATTTCTAGGAGGCGGTGTTGACTCAAACCCAATCGACAGGGGTTCCCATCACTGTCGACACCAACCCATCGCGATCTCCATGAGCACCGGCCCAGACAGGTTTTACCCTGTCCAGCAACACCTGTGGAGCAGATGAGGTCTCACTCGAGATGTTCAACGGAGATTCGACGGAACCATGTTTCCACCAAATGAAGGAGGTTGTTTGTGGCAACGATCACTTAAACTTATTGCAACATTCAGAAATAGATCTATGCATTTAACTTTGACATCATTGTATTCATTGTATCATTCAACAGAAACATTCATCGTAGTAAGTATAACATGAAAGCATTAATTACAGCAAGGAAACATAGCAATATTCATCTATCGCAACATGCATTACCATAAGTGAACAGAAGATACATGGGGATTTCACGAAACAGTTCCATCATATCATATCAGCTCAGCAAAACCCAGATACAATATCTCTGCAAAACACATATCTCGCAGATAACTTAGACCCATACCAAGATCAGATCTCTAGTCACATTCGGATTGAATTTCGGTTATGATCTCATTCTCGGATTGGATTCCTATCAAACACCTATGACTCTATGACTATAAATAGGATTCTGCCTTTACATTGCTTGTCCACTTACTAACAACTTTCTAACCGACACTCTGAGAAAACGACCCAAAATCTAACTGACGCGGTTCAAATGACCCAAAAATCCGCATACTGCGGTACATATGACCCAAAATTACATAACATACTATCCAAATGACCCAAAACCTGTATACTACGGTACAATCGACCCAAAAATACATAAAATAATCTCCTTTACGCCCAGCTCTCTGCCTTCCGCAATATCTTCTGACTTGTTGCAGCATCCTCAATGCTGCAATGCTACCTTACCAAACCACCTACCAATAGGCTCCCAACACAATCTTGTGTCTTGCCCTCGACCCACGTCAATTGGACATGGTGTATTCGTCGGTCTTGACACAAAAATATTCATATTGCTATCGAATTTTGGTGACTTGCTGCAGGACTATTGCAACAATTTCCTTACTATTCTCAAGGTCCATGGCCAAAGGGTGGTCACACAGGTGTGTGTCAACTCTCTGCTTTGCGTCCTGCACCTCCTAGAGTGCAGAATCGGTAGTTGCATTAAGCTCAACCCCAATGTCTTGAAACTCATCCAACTGTGCAAACCGCTACTTCTATCATTCTTTTGCTTTGGAAACCCATTGCTGCAAGTCCTTGATCTCCGCCTTTCTAGAGACCTGTGCCACCAGTGGCATGGTGCGCATGGCAATCTTCAGTGTATCCAGCTGCTCTTCTGCCTCATGTCATTGCTTGGTCAATTATTCCAGCGACTCATGCTGGATGATGTTGCCCCAGAACAACGCAGTCTCTGTAGTGATCCTTGTTGCCTCCTGCTCTAACTTGGCCAGCTGAGTCGCTACTTCTTCAATGGCACTCTTTCGTTCCTCAACTTCCTTCTGTGGTGTGGCAGGATTCAGGGCATGGGTTAATGCCGCATTGTCCTCTCGCAATTGGGCGATAACATCCCCCAGATTCTATGCTTGCTCGATTGGATCTAACTCTGCGACGGGCTCAAAGACATGGTTACAGGCTTCGTCGATGGTCGCCTCCAACCGTGCTTGAGTTGAGCACAAGGATTTTTTTTCCATAGTCAACTGATCCTGCTCCTTCTTCAGATCCGTGATAGTAGCCTTCACATCCCGGAGGCTCTCCATCGTCTCCTTTAGCCCATCAACCACCTTCCATGCTGCCGCGGCCTTCCCTTTGAGATCCTCAGATTCCTAGCGGACCGCTGCATCCGCCACCTATGACCGTATGAGCTGAATCTGTGCATCACATTCTTTATCTACCAATTACTGACTGGAAACTGCTTGTATGCATTGGTCTTGACTCTACTATGGTTGAACTATATTTCTGCAACTATTCTTGCTATCTGGATCGCGTGGTGTTGTCTTGCTCCTTCTGCTACACTAATCATCGACTCACTGTCATGTACTTCTTACTCGAAATTGGGAATTTCCCGACTTGCTATCATGGACCTTGCAAACTCATCCTCCAGTCTCAAGGGATCGATTGCAGATGGAGGAGAAGTTTACGAAGAACACCGAGGTGCGAAACAGGCCAGCAGTTCTGGCACATCTGTTTTGCACCAGTAAGCACATGCTACAGGAACCACGGGGCTGCCACCCCCATCCTTTTTGTGGTCACAGGGACCACAAGGATTCAAACTATCACCACCTGCCTAGACATCTAGGAAGGGACTTCATGCTTGTAACCCCTGATTGTCCGCGATGTGGTTTGCACCAAGCGCTCATGCACACTCATCGTTCGGGACCTCAGCACACCTGGTGTGCTACCACATGAAATGAAATGGATAATTTCCACAGCCTCCATGGAATTCCTAACTTAGCTAGATGCCTAACCCTCTCGCAGCATAACTACCTCTCGATCGGAAATACCTCGGTGCTCTACTATCCTTGGGTGCCTATATTTATACATCGCCTTCATCCGGTTGTTGGCCTCAATAATCATTTACACCACGTGTTCACGTAAGATGCTAATCATATCATTTTGTTTTTTTGTGTGAGTATGAACCCAACTTCTGACGTGTGGCATGGCAGCCATACTGCTGCTGACTGCCATTCATGCCAAAGTGTGCAAACCATCATCCTAGGTGCCATCGTCCATGCCTCCATGGTGTACTCGTCATGCTAAACGTGCATGCTTTTGGAAGCAAGCCGAGCCGACTAACAATCATACTTACCAAAAGAAAAAGTTTCATTTGTTAATGATTCGTAATGATTCCTGATTTGACCCAATCACGACCCTGCTACTATCGTGGACCACTCCTAACTTACGGCACAAGCCTCCCTACCTGTGCATTCTGGTCTCTGTTGGTGCGCCATCCTGCCATCGATCAAACTGCATATATGTATATTTTTTTTGCCGATGAGACTTAAGCATCGCGTTGTTCCAAGCTCGACCGATAGGGCTTCAACCTACTGCTTTTAATCAATTTTGGGAGCATTGCACTGTCCAACTGCTGCAACTGTACTTCTTCTCTTGAAGTGATTCTACTAATGCGATACGAACCAAGGCAATGCATCTGTAGTTTTCCTGGATGTTTCATAAACTTACTGTCATACAGCAGCACCAAGTCACCCTGCTGAAATTGTTTTCTTTTGATGTGGTGATCATGCCAAGCCTTCTAGCGATCCTTCTCCACACTTTGGTGGAATCCTGCAATAAAGCGATCTTCTTCCATTTGTACTAACGGCGCTAGAGGTTTTTCTAATGCCGCTGCATCATCCATGCCTGTTGTTGCCGCGATGTGCAGACTTGGATTGATATACTCCGTTGGCATAATCGCTTCTTGTCCATACACCAACTTGAATGGTGTCTGTCCCGTCAACCTTTTAAACGTGGTGTGATACGCCCACAACACTGCTGGGATTTTCAGATCCCAGTTATCGTGGTTCACATTGCACACCTTTGTCAATGCATGCTCCAATATCTTGTTGAAAGCTTCCACCGTGCCATTTTCCTGCAGATAATATGGAATACTCTTCTTATGTTGTATCTACAGTTCCTCCGTCAATGCGCTGATGGTACGATTGAGAAAGTGGCTGCCTTGATCACTCAAAAGTATCTTGGGGCAGCCAAAACGGGTGACAATGTCATTGAACAAAAACTGCGTGGCCATGGCCGCGGAACAATCTACAACTGGTGCAGCCTCTGCCCATCTTGTCAAATAACCTGTCACCATGATGATGTATCTTGCACCAGTGTGCTTCCCCGGTGGATTGATTGGTCCCACAAAATCCATTGCCCATTTGTCGAATGGTTGTAATGTTAGCTGAGGCATCAATGGAATCTCATCTCTCCTGGATGGCTTCCCGGTTCTCTAACAAACATCGCAGGACCGCGCATATTCAGTCGCGTCATTGTGCATTGTGGGCCACTGGAGCCCCGTGTGAAGCACCTTCCTGGTAGTCGCACGACTGCCATAGTTCCCTCCAGCTACTCCTCCATGTGCTTCTGACAAGATCTGCTCTTGCTCAAGTGGCAAGACACACCGTTGCAATATCTCATCTGCACCCATCTTGTATAAATCTCCTGCGATTAGTTGGAAATATGCAGCCTTGACTACTAACTGCTTCTTTTGACTCGTGGTGAATTCTTCTGGTGCAGTACCTATCGCAAAAACCTGAATGATTTCTTCAAAATATCCATCGACTACTTCAATCTTAAATAGTTGCACATCAGGAAACCCGTCTTCAATGTTAGTTGGCTCCTCTCCTATTTCAATCCATGATAGATGATCAAGGCCAGCATTCAACCACCCTGGCTTCACAATTAATTCAAAATCGAACTCCTGAAAAAGAAGTAGCCATCGACATATCTTCCCCCCCAACACAGGCTTATTGACCAGGTATTTCAATGTGGAGTGGTTTGTGAACATCTTAAAAAGGACTCCCAATAAGTGGTCTCGAAACTTCTACAGGGCATAGATGATCGTAAGGCCTTCTTTATCGGTAGTGGTGTAGTTCCTTTCTGCGGATGACAGCTTCCGACTTGAGAAGGAAATAGGGTGATCGAGATCCCCCTATCTTGGTTGCGCTAGCACCACACCTAGTGCAATCGATGATGCATCAACATGGACATGGAATTCCTTACTCCAGTCTGGAAATACTAATATTGGTGCCGAAGCCATCTTCGCCTTTAGCATCTCAAAGCTATCCTGACATTCAAGGCTCCATTGAAATACCGCATCTTTATTTAATAGCTTCTCCATAGGGGCGGTGATCACTACATATCCCTTTATGAACTTGTAATAATACTTAGTATGCCCCAAAGTCGCCCACAACTGCTTAACATTAGTCGGTGGTGTTAAGCTCAAAATGAGCACAATCTTTGCTGGATCGACTAACAACCCTTGTTTGCACACAATGTGACCCAGCAATATCCCAAATGGTGCACAAAAGATGCACTTCTTCAAATTCAGCGATATCTGATGTTGTCAGCATCGCTCCAGCATCAACCATAGATTGGCCAGATGATCACGGATCAAACCATAGACTATCCAATCATCCATGTATACCTGCTGTAGCTAGGGTTTTACCCCTAGCTTGTGCAAATGGGCACCTACTAAGGAGAAGGGACTCCTTAGTAGCAGTTCAGTAAATTGTAATGTAAAATGCTAAAACAAAAATGTAAATTACTCTAAACATATGCATGAAACAGAAAAACAAGATATGAAAAATGGTTTTTGTATTGATTTTACCTCTAATGTGAAGGTTGGTGAAGCTCTTGCAATGTCCAAGAGGGTTGCTCCAAGCTCCAACTTGCTCCTTCTCTTTCTCCAAATGATGGGAATGGGCCAAAAGGGGCTCTCAAGGTGAAAGTAGCTCAAGGGTGAGCTAGGGTTTCAAGAGAGATTTTGGCAGAGTAAGGGTATACTTGATTGTGGATGTGAAATAAGGGGTCTCCATCACCTATTTATAGTTTTTTGGTGGTGGAGTGCTGGCCCATGGTTTTGGGAATCATATGGTTTAGGTCAGCTGTATAGGGTTTTTTTCCTCCTTTTTCCTCTTTTTCCTCATTTTTTAATATTTTTTATTCCCCTTTTAGAGGGTTTTTGCTATTTTTGGAGGAATTTTGGATTTTTTTGGGGGGGAAAAGGGGTTTTTTTAGCCTTTTTGAGGCTTTTTTGATGGTTTTGTGGCCTTTTGGAGGCTTTTTAGTTGGATTTGTAGGGTTTTTAAGGCAAATATGGTAGGAAAATGGACAAATGAGTCATGTAATGGGGTAGATGAGGTAGTGAGCACTTTTTGGGTGTTAACAGATTGCCCCCTGATGTGTGAGGGCAGGAGCTCATCGTATGGCCGATAGACATCATAAGTCCTATATGGTTTTCCTTGGGTGTGGAGAAGAGAACAGACAAACTGGAGCCCGGAACAACGATCCTGAACAACTGCAAAAACTAAAAGTACATAACCTCAATCATGGATGAGGGATAATCTGATCATATAGACGAGGCGGGCATTCCCATGCTCGTATGAAGATGTAGAACAATAATAACAATCGGGTCCAAAATATGCAGACCTAAAATATACATGGCCTCAAATACGGAATGAGGAAGAATCTCAATATATGGACGAGGCGGGCATACCCATGCTCATATCAAGATACATAAAAAATAACTGGGAGGCCCGAAAATGAGGACCTGTAAGATACATAGAGAACCACTGTGTACATCATAAGAGTCCAGAAGGGACACCAAATCTACGACATACTGCTGGGTGACCATGTCGTAGTCGAAGGACTGATACACTGGAATGATGACAGTGCTACTGAATGTGGTACCAAAGGAACTGATGAGCTGCTGCATTAGAGTGACAAGGGTCATACTCTCAATGGTACACTGAACTGGAACTGATCTGGGATGGAACTGGGTACTCAAGGAAGCATAAAACTGGATGGCTTCCGAATACAATCCCCAACGCAGCCCGGACATCCACGGGAACATATAACTGGTTGTTCCGAAGTGACTCATTAATGTGCTAGAGTCGGGGGAAATCCGGGGTCTTCGACAAATAATGGAAGGGATGTAAATCCTGGGCGATTCTCAACGATGCGATCAAGGTGCTGAAGTCGAGCATGTGAGAAACAACCATTCGGAGAGGCAATGATGACTCCTCCCAAAATGGTTCGTAGGCACTCACCACAGATGGTGATGGGTCCAAGGCGCAGGGACCTTTGGGTCTATCCTCTGGATTAGAGGGGCTGTCGTCGACAGAGGGAGACCTGCAACTATCCAGGCAATGATGTTTCCTTGACAGGAGCGCGAGGTGGAGAACCGAAGTGTGATAGTACTAATTGTAGGACTGACAAAATGTGGGGGATAACTGGGCAAGTAGGGTGGGTGGACTCAAACTTCCTTTGTTCAGAGTATGATGGCAGGGATGATCGGGCATCATATGAAACTGACTGGTGGGAAATGGATCATAGCTGTACTGGGAAGTGACTGGGATGAGGGAGACTCAAGCTGGTGTAAAATGGCAGGAGACTGTAGAATACTCTGAACAAAGGCGACCTGACTGGGGTTGCTACCGAGATGATCGATCATAGTGCCAAGAGGCACGGGGAACTTCTTCATGGGTTAAGGAACTAGAAGAAGTGTGTGTAAAATGTTACTGTCGTGTGGATTTATACGAGCCCAGGACAGTTCATGCTCGTGGTTGCTTTCAATTTTAAGGAGTCTGAAAGCAATAAGAAGACTCTGAAGTAATGGAATGGTACTGGCGTGTGGATTTATACGAGCCCAGGACAGTTCATGCTCATGGTTGCTTTCAATTTTAGAGAGTCTGAAAGCAAATAAGAAGACTCCAGGGGGTTTCTTTTTCGTGTGTTAGTCTCCAAGGCCCAAAGAAGCATAAAAGGATGCAATGAAGAACTCTTCTAGCCGGTGTGACTAGAGTATTCCTTTTTCGTAATTAGTCTACCAGGTCCGGAAAAGGGTTAAACTTATACCAGATAGATGCCCTTTTAGGTACTTTAACGAGCATGAAAGGAAGCAAGATTGCTCGGCGATCTTTTCATTGTTTTAGGAGTTAGAAAAGAGCTTAACAGAAACTCCCTAAGTGCCTTTTTTGTAAAGGACTTGTCCGGCCCGAAAAAGGGATAAAAAGGGATAAAATTATACAAAACAAAAGGAATGGCTAGGCAAGGAGGAAGTGTTCAATCAAGGAACATTTATGATGACCAAGAACGAGGGTGGGGGGGAACACTGATGGGCCTCCTTGTGGGGTAATGAATGGTGGAAAAATAACGACATAATTGCAGTATGACAAGAGTGAATGGCTCATGGAAAAATGTGGAACAATCCGATGGCGGTCGATGTGGCGCGCAAACCGAGGCAGCAAGGTGTCGGGAAACAATGTTGGAACTGTACCAAGTGAGAGTGAGAAATGATCTCAAGCATCATCGCGAGCTCAGAAAAATGAATCCGACGATATAAAAAGTGTCAAAAATGGAGAACGGCTGAAGTGGCCCGCAAATCGAAGCGACGGGGGGGTGTTTTGGAAAAATACTCAAAAAATATGGGGGTGAGAGCAAGAAATGATCTCAAGCATCATCACGGGCTCGAAAAAATGATTCCGATGATATAAAGTATATCAAAAATGGGCTACGGCCGATGTGGCACGCAAACCGGGGCGACAAGCTGTCGGGACACAATCTTGATATTGGTCCTAGTGAGAGCGAGAAATGATCTCAAGCATCATCACAAGCACGGAAAAAATGAATCCGACAGTGCAAATGGTGCGAGAAACGGAGGTCATAAGGACTCCGGAATGGTTAAAGGAAAGAACTAGGTGAAAAAATGGCTACAAAATAAAGGTGTGCCCACCAAGCAAAGGATGCAGTGGTGGGGAGAAATGATGACCCATAGGGGCAAAATACTAGGTGTATCAAATGAAAGCAAATATACAAGTGACATGTGACCTCAAAAATGGTTGAGATCACAAATGTAACAAAGTGAGCAGGGTTAATGACCTACCCCCATGCTATGTGCATGGGATTTGTGATTGTGGATCACATATGTGTTGGTCTGAATGATGGGTTCATGGACATGCTGAGATAAATGTGATGGGGCAGGTTCAAAATGGTTGATCATGCCCCCTATCCCAGGGTCGAGGTAATCTATTATGCCCCTTGACTCAGAGGTGTCAAGGTGGTGCTGTTTCTGGCGAACAGGGGGTACATCATGCCATGTGTCAATGTGGTGTTCTATAATGGCGGGGTCAAGACCAGGCATTTCGATATAGGACCAGGAAAAGACATCATGGAACTCTTGGAAGAGTTTTTTGTATGCGTCAATCTCACACTCACTGCAGGAGGCTCCTAAAGTTATGAGTTCAGGTGTACCTCGTGGGGTAGCAATATCAATTTGGATGACGGGTGAAATATTGGCCATGTTACCTTCCTCAAAGGCATCCAGAGCAAGAATAGGGTCCTTAAACCAGTCGACCTTGGTAGGAAGGAAATCTTTGGATTCAACTGCAAATTGGGTAGCGGTGCTAGAGGAAGATGCTTCTGGGAGGAAATATGAACGATGGTGCATGTCATCCCAGGGATACTCCGGGGCAGTGAGTGCCTCAAGAATCTCCTCATCCAAACGGAAAGTTTGGGTTGTCAAATCGGTTAACGAGGGAGTGGTGGTGGAAGAGATCATATAAATGGTATTAATCTCTCCAGAAGGGGATGAGACCAGGGGGTGGATTTCCTCAATGGTGGGTGGTGCCGTCTCAAGATCCAGATTGTTCATCTCATAGAGAGCTGCTCTATAATATGGGAGATCGGGACAGTGGTGTGAGTAATGCCCGTACACACCGCATATGGCACAGGGGTGGTTGGTACGCAGGGATTTATCTTTAGGGTTGGTGGTGGGGTCGAGTTTGACAATGGGAATATTGGGGTCGTCGTCAAGCAGTTGCATGTGTTTTTGTAATGCCGGTAACTGAGGACATTGATGAGTCGGATGACCTAACTCATCGCACAACGAGCATTTGGGAGGAGCATGAAACACTGGGGGGTTTTTGACTGTCTTGGGAGGGGGTGCAGTAGTGGATGGTTGTGGGCCTCTGCCCCTAGTGGGATTGGTAAGAGGAGGGGGGTTTGTGGAGGATGAAGGGGGTAGCGGCACTAGGAGGTGGCTGAGTAGTAGTGACAATGGGTTGCACCGGTTGCAGGACGACATCTGGGGTCGGTGGGGGAACGAGAGGCGAAAGGTACCACACGGGTAATACCAAGGTTAACCCAAGGAGGCTAAGGGTAGCCGTAACTGGGGCGCTTACTACTCCGGAGGGAGGGATTAGGAAAGGGATGGTGTGGATGGGTGTAACACCAATGTGACTAGGTACCAATGGTGGTTTAGGCAACAAGGGCGATTGATTATTAGGAGTTTGTGTGTTATGGGACAGGGTACATAGGTCAGACACATCAGTGATGGGTGACGGGGGTAGAATAGATTGGAAGGTGGAGGTGTACGTAACGCCTGATCAGTGGGATGAGTGTTAGTGTTTTTATCGACGGGAGGGGCTTCAGAGGTGGAGCCATACTGGTTCTGACGGGTCTGGAGGTTGACATCAGTGGAAGACATCATCAACAAGTGGTGGGTACCTGAGTCAAACATGGGTTGATCAGGAGCGGCGTAAGTGATCTGTTGTTGGGGTGGTGCATTGGCTGGAGGGGGAGCCAACGGCTGAGTGTTCACTACGCCTTGGTTTGGTAAGGGGTTTTGCAGCACTAAAGGTGGCTGCTGAGGTTGTGGGGGGTTGGGCGGTGCTTGAGGAGCTGCAAGCCCTTGGCGATGGGCATCATCAACCCAAAGTTGCCGAGAGCACTCCAAGTGTGGGAAAGCATGTGTGTAGTGGCCATAGACCCCGCAGATAGAACAAGGATGGTTCATTCACAAATTAGGGTTTTTAGCCTGCTTGGGCGGGCGATCAGGGTTTTGGTTAGCGGGGGCTGCATTATTGTTGTCTAGGGGATTAGGAGGTTGACCACCTTGGTCAGGAGGAGGGTTGTTCCCACGGTTACGGCCCTTGCCACAGTTTTGCTGGCCTTGGTTGCGTTGGTTATTTTGGTTTTGCTGCGGGTTGTGTTTGGCGTAAACTTGCCCTTGAGCAGCCGGTGGGTTCTGTGGTTGTGTAGGTGCGGGAGTAGGCTGCAGTGGATAATAAGTAGGTAGAGGCTGCGCAGGCGCGGCACCCTGAGGGGGTTGCTGATACGTCTGCGGAGCGGGATGTGGGTTTGCCGCAGGGGCTGTCTGTGGCGGGTAATAAGCCGGTTGGGCTTGGGAGGTCACAGGAGCTGGGGCAACTTGCTGGTGGTAATAGGGCTGAGGTGCGACCGGGGGAGCATAAGCGGGGGACGCATGCCCAAAGCACTGAGGTGGACATGAGGGTCTGTGAGAATGGTGGTGATGTGTCACAGGAGCATACGAATTGGTTGCTCCGGATTGAGATGTAGACTACGAAAGATCCAGGCCAGGGCTAGGACGTGCTATGGAAAAGGGTTGGGGATGCGAGGCAATACAACCAATGATGCCGTCTGTGGCGTGGGATGCCCCCGGTGCATCGTGCTGGGAGGAATCACCGTGAGGGGCGTCAGGGTTAATGGTATAGAGGTAACCCGACTGGGCATATATGAGGTCAAATTGTTGGACTTTGAGGATGGCCTCTTCTTCAGACTGGGGTCGTTCGGATGCCACATCCTTGGCAATGAAAGGAAGGAGGGATTTTAGGAACCAATCTAGGAAGATACGGTCGTCTAATTTGATTTTGTAGAGACTACGGCGTCGATGCCACTCATGAATGTGGTCAGTGATGTGGGTGGCCATGTTCTGTCTGCAGGACAGGAGGATCTCAACTCCCGTGTCATAGCGGACAGGTAACTGAAAGAACTGCAGGAAGGTCGAGGCAAGGGAAGTAAAGGTGGCATGGGTCCCATGGGGTTGCTCGATGTACCACTTAGCTGCAGAGCCAGTGAAGGTGCGCTGTAACAAACAGAGGCAGATAGAGTCGTCCACTATGGAGTTGGAGGAACACCATAGATGGAAGGACATAATATGGTTTTGAGGGTCCTCACCTACCTTGCCCTCAAACTTAGGGATGTCAAAGGGGAGCTTGGTAGGCATGTGAGGCCATGTAGGGTCGTGTCGCATGGGATCGTTAGTCAGTCTGGCTAGGTCAGGAAGGTTGAGGCTAGCCATGAATGGCAAACTAGTAAAAGGATGTGACATACTAGAGGGTGTGACCAAATTGGGGCCAATGCCCCCAAGTGGAGGAGCTGGGTTTGGGATGTTGCCCCCAAGTGGAGGGACGAACGTGGTATGGGATGGTCCTGCACCGCCCAGGGTAGTGTGAGTCACTGAGGGGGGTGGGACAGGTATTCCAGCTACTGGAATGGGTGCAATGAGTGGAACAGTAGACATGGGACCCATCGAGGGCATACCCAAAGCAGGTGTGGTAGCTGGTGTGGTGGTGGATGCTCCACCAATGGTCCCTACCAAGAAAGGGGTGGAAGTCACGCTAGCCATGGGGCTAGTGGGTGCAGTGTAAATGGGGTTCTCAGAGTCTGTCTCAGAATCCGAGGTAAAATAAGGGGCGTCAAGATCGGGTGACGAAGTCCTATGCCGCTGATGAGTGGAGTCAAGTGACAAGGCTTGAGATCTATGATAATTGGTATCAAGTGATGAAGATATGTGTCTATGACGGTTGCTGTCAAGTGAACCGTGCTGTGGGGGCTCGCCCCTGAGGCACCGAGAATGTCTCGGGGACTCAATGGTGACAGATGGTGTCAAATTTCTAGGGGTTGAGGTGAGTAAAAAACAACTCAAAAACCCTAATGCAACCGAGTGTGCAGAAGGAGAGCTCAAAAAATAGGGCACTCAGGCCAACAACCAACTCAAAACACCCACTGTAACAGCTGTGCTACAATAGTTGGAGTATCAACAGAAATGGTCAGAATACCAACAAGCAGCAGGTTTCCTAAAAATAAAAAATGGTGGACTCACTAGACCAAAAGGAGGTAAGGGAGCAAGCAAACACCTAACTAAATAGTATTCTGACTCAACTAGACATATCCTCTGCAAGGTGATGAAATCCAAGTCAGACAATATGGATAGGAGAGCCAAGTGGCTAAGATATCCCCCTACCAGGAGGGACACCGGGTAGTCAATCCTAGAAGAATGGAAACTAAGATACCCCGTTCATGACACGTCCAGGAAGGTGAATCTGCCGTTTGGTCCTTTTACCGAAGTACCCCTATACAGGGATACTCCGAGAACTGCAAAAGGTAGCCCTTCGGTTACTGAATGGAGTGCGGTATTCCACTCAGGCCTCCGGAACCAGTCTGGCGACTTCAACCCTCCTAGGGGAGAGGCCCTCTGATAAACTGGTCGTGACCGTGCCAAAAAATACTAGGGGATTTTGGTTCCCTAATTGGACAACAGCTATGTCTCAAGTGTAAGTAACCGAGGGGTGTTATTGGAAGCCTATCCCCTCAATCCTACCTAACTACAAAAATTCTTTCGTGTTCCCCAAGTGGGGTTAGAATATTGGTTGTGTTAAGTAGTTTTTAAGGCTCACTTGAATTAGGTGACAGAGTGTGTGTGCGTGAGGTTATGAACCCAAGTAAAAGTGCCACGGGGTGGGCAACTTTCTAACTAATAATACTGAATTTTAACATGCAAAATTTTCTGAATTAAAATGCTGAAATTTTAAAAAGATTCTGTAAATGGTACAAAAATCAAGTTGCAGAAAAGGATATAGGGAAGTAGGGCTGCAGGTAGGACAGATGGCTGTGCAAAAAATATTGCAGCAAAGGGGGCTGGGTTCAAACCAGGAAAAAAATGTAGAAATCAAATCGCGGGTTGGTGGCGAAACTGAGCTGTCGGACCGCGGGAAAGAGGGAAATAGGTGCGGACAGGTCGCGGCTTTCGGGACAAAAGCTGCAAGCGGGTCGCAGAAAACAGAGCAACAGGTGCGGTCGGGTTGCGGGTTTCTAGCCGAAAGCTACAGTCGGGTTGCAGGAAACAGAGCAACAGGCATGGTCAGGTCACTGGAAAAGGGCTTAAATCCGCGATCGGGACGCCGAAAAAGGGTTAACAGCCGTGATTGGATCGCAACAAATAGGCTAATTAGCCGTGGTTGGATCGCAGGTAACAGACTTGAATCCGCTGGCAGAATGCCGGAAATAGTCTGAGAGCCGCGGTCAGGTCGCAGGTAAAGGCCTGAAAGATGCGGTTGGGATGCGACTGCAGAGGTTAACGATGTGGTTTACGACAGCCGAAAGTGACAGCCCAAGGGAAAAGACAGGAAATTATTGCAGAAAAGTAAAAAATTTTAAACTAAAACCAGAAATTCAAACCAAGGGGAGTTTCCAAAACTATAGCTAGGGTTTTACCCCTAGCTTGTGCAAATGGGCACCTACTAAGGAGAAGGGAATCCTTAGTAGCAGTTCAGTAAATTGTAATGTAAAATGATAAAACAGAAATGTAAATTACTCTAAACATATGCATGAAACAGAAAAACAAGATATGAAAAATGGTTTTTGTATTGATTTTACCTCCAATGTGAAGGTTGGTGAAGCTCTTGCAATGTCTAAGAGGGTTTCTCCAAGCTCCAACTTGCTCCTTCTCTTTCTCCAAAAGATGGGAATGGGCCAAAAGGGGCTCTCAAGGTGAAAGTAGCTCAAGGGTGAGCTAGGGTTTCAAGAGAGATTTTGGCAGCGTAAGGGTATACTTGATTGTGGATGTGAAATAAGGAGTCTCCATCACCTATTTATAGGTTTTTGGTGGTGGAGTGTTGGCCCATGGTTTTGGGAACCATATGGTTTAGGTCAGCTGTATAGGGTTTTTTCCTCCTTTTTTCTCTTTTTCCTCATTTTTTTATATTTTTTATTCCCTTTTTAGAGGGTTTTTGCTATTTTTGGAGGGATTTTGGATATTTTTTGGGGGGAAAAGGGGTTTTTTAGCCTTTTTGAGGCTTTTTTGATGGTTTTGTGGCCTTTTGGAGGCATTTTAGTGGGATTTGTAGGGTTTTTAAGGCAAATATGGTAGGCAAATGGACAAACGAGTCATGTAATGTGGTAGATGAGGTAGTGAGCTTTTTTTGGGTGTTAACACCTGCAAAAACTTCTGAATAAAATCCTGGAATGTAGAAACAACAGCCCGCGAGAAGATCGCAGGTGCGTTCTTCAGCCCAAACGACTTCACGATATACTAAAAACAACCCCATTCTATCACAAAAGTAGTCTTGTGGCGGTCTTCTTTTGCAATGCGGATCTGATGATAGCCTGAGAACCCATCCGTGAAAGAATACATCTCCTAGCTGCCCACACCTTCGAGTAATTCATCAGTAAACAGAGTCGAAAAGGGATCATGCAAGAAGGCATCATTCAACTTCCGTAAGTCGACACAAATGCACACCTCGCCAGTCTTCTTGTCCTGCACCACCATAGGACTGATCCATTCTAACTCTTCGACTGGTTCAATGATACCAGCATCCAACATGCGATCAAGTTCTACCTTGACCCTCTCCTTATGTCATGGATTCAGCCGGTAGGGTCGCTGCCTGATCGGTTTAGCATCTGGTTTCAAGGGGATCTTCATCTCACCTAAATCACCCAAGTTACCTTTCATCTCAGAAAACTTTGTAGGAAAGAGGTCTTTGAATTCATGCAACAAATCAATGACCTTTCCCATCATCTCGTCATCCCAATAATCTCTAACATTCGCGAACTTGGGAGTAGCCTCCATCCCAATATTGATCTTACGGAGCTTCAATGGTTGGTTAATTGGATCACTTGGAGCATCAGGTGGTATCACATCGTAACTCCCTTCAGACTCGGCAATGTTGACATTCCGCAAATCATCACCGTCTTCGGGCCCACTGGTGATATTGTAACATTCCGTAATGGATTGCAGACCATGCTGGAAGTATAACCAACCACGCTGGGAACACCAGGAGTATAATCGATAGCGGAGAGAACGTTGTGAGACCGAATAACATAGGCAAGAGATCGCAGATGAAGACTATCATCAACCTATCCCTTGATACCATCGATGATAACGCCCTCAACGTACTCGAACTAGGTTTAAATTTTGCTCTAGCACCTAGATCCATTCCCATGAAAGACCTCATCTGTAGCATAGAGGATGGCCTAAAAAACCTCTTCGAAGAAGAAGCTGAAGTTATTCACCAGGACTGGGCTGTAGTGATCCACAAAGACAAACCTCCCAAACCTACATCTCTCTAGTTGAAAGACAGACACTACAAAACCTGCGAAACAACAAAGACATCAAAATCATACGCGCAGATCAGGGCAACGCCACTGTAATCCTGGACACTGCCAATTACATAAAGAAAATGAATAAACATTTGGAGTTTTGAAGGTAAAATGTTCTGAAAAAAGACCCGAGCAAGAGAATTCAGAAAATAGTAACAGATGCCATTAAAAGCTCGAACCTGGATGACAACCTCAAGACCAAACTTCTCCCCAAAGAAGGAGTGATCCCACAAATATATGGACTTCCCAAGGTTCATAAAACAGGTGTCCCACTTCGCCCTATCGTCAATATGATTGGTTCTCCCACATATAAAATAGCTAAACACCTCGCTAAATTACTCAAACCTTTAGTGGGAAAAACTAACTCCTTCGTCAAAGATTCCACTAGCTGATTAAATGAAATCAACACTAAGAAACTTGAATACAATCACATCCTCGCTAGCTTTGACGTAGTTTCTCTCTATATGAAAATTCCAATCAAAGATGCCATTGAAACCATAAGGGAGCTCACCAATGATGATATTGCAAAGTTGGTTGAGGTCTATCTTAGGTATACCTTTTTCACATTCCAAAATAGGTTTTTTGAACAGGTGGAAGGCGTCACAATGGGTTCACCCCTCTCTCCTATAGTAGCTAGCCTATATATGGAGAGCTTTGAGAGACATGCTATAGAATCATCCCCCCTTAAACCCAAACGATGGAAATGCTATGTACATGACACAGATGTGTTCTGGCCTCATGGGAAGGACAACTTAGATAAGTTTCTCAAGCACCTCAACTCACAAAACAATAGTATAAAATTTACCATGGAAATTGAAGAGAACCAAAGTCTTCCTTTCCTTGATGTACTAATCACAAGAAAAGAGGATGGTTCTATAGCACACTAGGTGTATAGGAAAAAAACACACACTAAGAGATACCTTCATGCTAACTCACACCATTATCCCCCACAAAAAACTGGTGTTATTAATACATTGGTTACTAGGGCCCTCCTAATTGTTAATGAAGAACACATAGACGAGCAAATAGAACATTTAGGAACTGTCTTCAGTAACAATGGATATGATAATAATCAGGTCAAGAGAGCTGTGGAATTAGACAAGAAACATAAAAAGGATAAGAAGAAGATTAATAAAGAAGATAACATAGAATTTAATAGGATCTTCCTTCCTTACATTAAATGAACCACTGATAAACTAGCTAAGATTCTCAAAAAACACAATTTCAAAGTTTTCTCCCCCCCCCACACAATAAAAATCTTAGTAGATTCCCTAAAAGACCTTAGAGACCCCATGTCATACAAAGGGGTTTAATCCATTCCTTGCTCATATAGCATGCCTTACATAGGAGAAACTGGTAGGTCAGTAGCATCAAGACTAAAAGAACATAGTGCATACCTTAGGCATGATAGGCATAAAAAATCATCCCTAGCAGAGCATTCTCACCTAACCCAACATCAAATTTGCTTAGAAAAGGCTTCCATCATAGCTAGAGTAGACAATCTCACAAAACGAAAGATAAGGGAGAAAATCGAAATTGAGATGTGTAAAAATTACCTCAATAGAGATGACGGAGCCAAATTGAGTGCTACATGGAAACCCCTAATACACTCTTTACAAAACAAGCAAACCTCTAGGCACTCCAATAACTAAGAAAACCTAGGAATCTTTAATCATCATTTTACCCTTTGTTCCTTTAACCCATTAGGTTAAATTATAATGACTCAGCATTCATCCTACACATTAATAATATTAAATAATATAAAGCTATAAAAATGATTAAAATTCAAACCATAAATAAACCAAAATCAATTAATTAATATATTAACTAAAATATATTAAAATTATAAGAATGAACTATATCAAACTAATAATAACTAAATTATAACTAATTAAACAAAGAAAAGCTTATCTAAATTATATTGAAATCATAGAAAGAACTATATCATACAAATATAATATTAAAGTACTTTTTATAACATAATATTAAACCTAACATCTAACATTAAAATATTATTAAAACTAAATTTCTAAATTACAACAAAGTAATAAATGAATTCTAACAAAATCAAAACTAATTTAAAATGGATTTTAATAAAATAAAAAATAAATTTAAATTAAATTAATCAAACTAATTATTATTAATAATTTTCTAACTTTGAAAACATTAAATAATACATATAAAATGATTAATTATTCCTATAAACTAACCAACCCTAACCTCCCTTAAACTTTACATATAAAATGATTAATTATTCCTATAAACTAACCAACCCTAACCTCCCTTAAACTTTAGCCAACACCTAACCTACTTCCATCTACCAACCACTACCACCACTACATATACAAGGTCATTGGGAAATCACTCAATCTTCTTCTCAGATTTCATTGTCTCCTGATGATGATCCTACAGTAGGGATCAAAATGTCGAGAAATTTCATTTAAAAAACGCAGTTCCTCTCTTCTCTCAAATCTCTACTGTATGGTTTGTAACAAAGCAAAATGTACACTGCGTCTACAATACTAGGCAATCTTGCTGGTAATATCCCCATACCGCATAGTGATAGCATTGCATAGGTCTGCGACCTCCTTGTCCTCCTCCGCGACTAAATCCTCCACCGCGTCCGCCCCAGAATACTCCACAGAATCCACCCTGTTGTTGGTACTGCGGCTGGTTGTACTGTTGCTGCATAGGAGCTGGTTGCATGCCCTGCCCTTGCTACGCATATTGCTGTTGCTGAAAGTACTATGGCTGTTGCGGAGCCATTTGCATCGGAGCATATTGCGGCATAAACTGTTGCAGTTGTTGTTGTGGTTGAGGTAGCGGATGGGCTACTTGCGGCTATGGTTGCGGTTGTTGTACGACATGCTGATCATCCTTCACATAGAATGCATCGTACGTTCTCTCATGAAGCAACCCATATGCCCAACAATCTTTGTCGTCATGTCCCACAGATTTACAGAATGTGCAATAAAGATTCATCGGTTTGGTGACCATCTTTTGCATGTATGGACATTCCTCATGGCGGTGCCCATATACCTGACAAATGCGACACCATGGAGAATCTGCCAGATATCCCAGGGCACAGATTACATGCCATAGGAAAAACCTCAAAAGACTATCTACAGATCTCCCAGGGCACAAATTATATGTCCTCCCAAGAAAAACCTCGAAAGAGCATTTGCCAGATATCCTAGGGTACAAATTACATGCCATAGGCAAAACCTCGAAAGACTATCTGCAAATTTCCCAGGGCACAAATTACATGCTTATCTGCACAACCTGTTCCACGGCCACAGATTATCAACCTAATACTCACCATACATCATCTTGATGTACACATGATCATCCTGATCATCATCACTACAACATCCTACTGCATGTCATCTGGAGCAACATCCTGAAGCTCGTCATCCATGATCATCCTAATCATACAATGCATCTACCTGATGCATACCAAATATCTACCTGATACATATCATCATACATGATCCACCTGATCATACAGTGTTTCCACCTGATACAAATACAAATACATGATACATATCACCATACATGATCCACCTAATCATACAATGTATCCACCTAATACATATACAGATACATGGTCCAAGCATCCAACATGATTCATAGACAAAAAATACATACAAATGATCCAACCGATCATATAAAGCATCCAACATGATGCGTACATACATATAAATGATCCAACTAATCATATCCAACATCCAACATGATGCGTACATACATATAAATGATCCAACTGATCATATCCAACATCCAACCTAATGCGTACATACATGTAAATGATCCAACTGGTCATATCCAGCATCCAACATGATGCGTACATACATATACAAATGATCAAACTGATCATACAAAGAAGAATCTAGAACATCATCCTGATGCTTACAATCCAGCGCTTACATCCACAGCCATGTGAAGGATCTTCCTTCTAACATGCTTGGAATGGCTTCAGCAAATGTGTCCATCACTTCTTCCTCGAAGTGTCCTCGATCTGAAGAACACCAAGCCTCTCCCTGATGTACTCGAATTCACCCTGGCTAGTGGCTTCATTAGCACATCTGCAATTTGCTCATCCATCGCAACATATAGGAGCTTCACAGCTCCTCTTTGCACCATATCCATGATATAGTTATATTTGATCTCTATGTGTTTCGACCTGTCATGAAACACTGGGTTCTCGGACAGCTTCACACAACTCTGGTTATCACAAAAGATACCAGTAGCATCCAATGGGAGATCAAATAACTTAGACAGTAGCTTCCGTAGCCATACTGCCTCACAACTAGCTGAATAGGCTACAACATACTCTGCCTCAGCTATACTCAGTGCTACGCAGAACTGTTTTCTGCTAAACCAAGAGATCACACCTGATTCCATACTGAAGTAGCACCTAGATGTGTTATTCCTATCTGCAGCACCGCCATCCCAATCTGAATCAACATAACCTTGCAGGTTAAACTTTTGATTCGCTTCATACTTGATCCCATAATCCACTATACCCTTTAGGTACCTCTGAATATGCTTTACAGCAACCAGGTGAACACTCCTCGGATCTATTAGGAATTGGCTCAATGTGTTTACCGCAAAGCAAATATCTGGTCTCGTGTTCGTCAGGTACGTCAAGGACCCAATCATCTGACGATACATAGAGACATCAACTGGCTCAGATGAAGCATCACATAGAAGCTTCAAATTCGATGCCATAGGTGTGGCCATGGCCTTGCAATCCATCATCCCGAATCTCTTCAGGATATCTACTGTGTACTTCCCTTGACCAAGGAAGATCCCACCTGCACTCTGCCACACCTCCATACCTAGGAAATAATTCATCATTCCTAAATATTTCATATCGAACTCAGCAACAAGATTCCTCTTAGTATCTGCAATCAATCTGTCATCTCTTGTTACAAATAAGTCATCCACGTACAGAAGTAGAATCACAAGATTTCCTTCCTCAACTTTGTAGTAAAGGTTGGAATCCGCTTTACTCTTGGTAAAGCCCAAACTAGATAGGAAAATGTCCATCCTACCATACCAAGTTCTGGGAGCTTGCTTCAAGCCATATAAGGCTTTCTTCAATCTGCACGCATATGAATCCCTGTCATGTATTTCAAAGCCGAGTGGATGCTCCACATATACTTCCTCTTCAACTACACCATTCAAGAAAGCAGTCTTCACATCCATCTGGTCTATTTTCCATTTCATTGTTGCAGCCAGGGAAAGTACTGTTCTAATGGAAGTATACCTAGCTACAAGTGCAAAAGTTTCTTCATAATCTATTCCCTCTTTCTGATAAAAGCCACGAGCTATGAATCTTGCTTTGTATTTCTCTACACTGCCATCTACAGCATGCTTGATTTTGCAGATCTATTTAGAAGTCACAACAGGCTTCTCTTTAGGTCTTGGGACAACATCCCAAACATCATTCTTCATCATTGATTGGTATTCCTCAACCATGGCATCCTTCCATTCTTTCTTTTCCACTGCTTCTTCATAACTAGAAGGTTCTTTGTTCATAATGTCACAGAGTAAAGCAACATAGCTGGTATGTGCTTTGGTTCTCTTCTTTGCTTTGTGTTCTTCTTCTGGAATGCCAAATCTTTCTGCATCTTGAATGATCTCTCTAGCTCATGCAGGTTTTCTCTTGTGAGAGTTATCCTCACGGGGTGGATCTACAGGTTCTTGCGTATCTTCAAACTCACGAACAACTTCTGGAATTGCTTCAGTCATGGTAGTGTCTTGAAATCTAGTTTCCTTAGGTTCTTCATAAACTTCGATAGGTTCCTTCCTTGATTTGATGAATGCTGAGTTTTCATCAAATGTTACATCCCTGCTGACATCAATCTTCTTGAACCCTGGAAAGTATATTCTATAAGCCTTCGAGCTTTCACTGTAACCCACAAAGATACCCTTCTTTCCTGAAGGATCTAGTTTGGTCCTCTTTTCCTTTGGGACATGAGTGTATACTGGACAACCAAATATTCTAAGATGGCTGACTTCAGGTTTCTTACCAGAAAAGACCTCTTTTGGAGTTTTGTTGTCCAATATCTTGTGGGGTGTTCTGCTTTGTACATATACAGCTGTTCTAGCTGCTTCTTCCCATAGATGTATAGGTAGATCCTGGTCATGCAGCATTTCCCTTGCTGCTTCCATGATTGTTCTGTTCTTCCTTTCTGAAACTCCATTATGTTGAGGATTATAAGGAGTAGTCAACCCCCTCTTAATCCCTGAATTATTGCAAAGCTTCTTGAAGTCACCTGAGGTGAATTCTCCACCATTGTTGGATCTGAATGTTTTGATCTTCTTGTCAGTTTGATTCTCCATCAAGGTTTTGAATTCCTTGAACTTATCAAACACCTCATCTTTGTTCTTCAAGAAGTATATGCAAGTCTTCCTGGAGAAGTCATCAATAAATGAGACATAGTAATCATACCCACTTAGAGAATTGGATGACATAGGACCACATACATCTGAGTGGATGATTTCCAGGATATCATTTTCCTTGCTTTCACTGCTTGGGAAATCCTTCTTAATGTTCTTACCTTTTGCACATCCTTTGCAAACACCTTCATGTTTGGTCTTGATTTCAGGAAGACCCTCTAAAGCCTTGCTTGCAAGTGGAAGTGCCCTATAGTGCATATGAGCAAGTCTTCTATGCCAAATTTCACTTGGCTCCATGGATTCATGCACCATGGCATGTTCAGGTTGTCCCTTCAATTTATACAAACCTCCCTCTTGCTCTCCAATCACTACTACATCATCTATGGTATTTCCCTTTGGCCACATTAGGACTTGGCCATTGCTATGAATATTATATGTATGCTAGTTAAAGTTATTAGTTATTAAAGTGAAAGGGTGTAACCCTTCACTATACACGCTCAAGCCTATAAAAGCGAGCCTCATTGTAATTATTAATCATCTTTATCCATTATCAATTATATATTATTATTTTATTAAATGGAGTTATTTTCCATTGGAGGATTATTCGCTTGAATAATCACGGAGTATATCCGGACACGGATATAGCATTGGTATCAGAGCCAGCATTTCCTCAGGCTTCTACTGATTTCGGGTTTTTTAGCCAAACACTCAAGGCTTCCTTGAACTCGGATCTGTGATCTGACACCGGCTTTTAGCCATCCATACTCAGATTTTCTGAAGAAATCCTCTACTACAAATTTCCTTCCGCTCGCCCTCACACACTCTATCTCCCCGCTGCACTTCTCGGCCTCCTGCTACCTCCTCCTTCCATCTGCTACGCATTTTCCCCTCCACCCATCACTGCTCTCGTGCACCCCCGTCTAACCTCCTCATTGCATGCAACCCTCCTCACCTCCGCCCATCCCTTCTCCCTACGTCCTCCCAATCCGTAGGCTCCACGCTTGATCTCCACGCCCATACCATTGCACCTCACCCATCAAACTTCCATGCTCCACCACAGCACCATCCCCAACCACAGCTCTCCTCCCATTCACCTCCCATTTCTGCGCCCTCTCGCATTTCCCATCGCTCTCCTCATCGCACCTCACATCCCCATTCCCTACATTCCCCCGCCACGCTGCCAATTCCCCGCCATCCTCTCTTCTCCTCTTCCTCCACCATCCCCCGCTACCCAAGCCTTGCGCCCAAACCACCTGCGTGCTCCCTACCACGACACCCTAGCTGCGTCCTCCCTCCGCTCCACGCACTTCACCTCCAGCCATTCCCTCCTGCTGCGCCCTTCCTCGCGCTCTCCCACTGCTCCCTTCTCCTGCCTGCCCCGCGCTCTGCACTCTGCACCTTGTAGCGTCTCCACCATCCACAATGCCCTCCGTCCACACGTCCACCCACCACCGAGCCACCCCCTCCAGCGCCTCCTACCACCACCACCTCAGCGTTCTTCTCCCTTTGTCGGCCACGTCCAGCAGACCTCCCCCGTCCACCTCTCATCCATCCCCCACTCGGCCTCCACGTAGCCCTCCTTCATCCACGTAAACTCCCTCAAACCCTAAATTTAAAAAAAAAAAAATTAAATATTTTAACTTTGTAATATTATTATTACATTAGTTTAATATTAAAAAAAATAATAATAATAATAATAATAATAATAAAATTATTGTTATCATACTATATAACATTTCAAAAAAACAAACAAAAAAATATTAATAATATTATTATTATTAGCTTTTAATAATAATAATTATTATAAAAAAAAAAAAAAAATCAATTCTTTTGAAATAAGAATTGTTTGAAGAAACAAAGCAAATTCAAGCCAAAGAAGACCAAGTCAAAGAAGAAATTAAAGGCAAAGTCCAAGCAAGACTCCTTATCATCAAGAAGTCGAGACACGTTAACGACAAGGATGACCAAGTTCGACATTATGAGCAAGGAACAAAAAATGTTAGACCAAAAAATGACGCAGAAGCATAATACATTAATGGAGGTGTTACAAAGACCAATGCAAAAAAAGGACCAAGTCGGTAGTCCAAATGTGCTAGATGCCTCATCTCATATTTTCACACAGGAAGCACTTGCCAAAAATCAAGATATAAAGGAGGAAATAAATAATTACGAAGCAGAAATAATACGCTTGAACAAAATCGTTAGCGACAAAGATGAAGAACTAATGCAGTTACGACATAAATTAGAAAGTCAAGAATCAGAGGTCAGCCAGTGTCGACAACAGATAAAAGTTCTTCAACAACAAAATGACGATTCTAAAAAGACACATAAGTCTGAGATTGCGAAGAGTAATAAAGCATTATCTAACAATGCTGAAGAAATTTTTAGACTAAGAAATCATAACAAGATACTAGTCACAAAAATTAAGAAGTTGAAAAATAGTCGGAAGATAGAACAATCTATGGACGACATTGAAGGGAAACTTCTAGACAAACAAGAAGAAAATAGTTGTATCAGAAGTCATAATGAAGACCTTAAGGAACAACTTAAGACATCTGAAGATGACAGAAAATCGCAAGTCAAATTGATTAAGAAGTTTCAAAATGATAATAGGCAGTTAGAAAACAAGTTGGAAAAGATACAGAACAAAAACTTAAATCCTCAAGAAACGAAAATACAACTTCCAACTCAGATCAATGATCTAAAGGCGACATTCGTAAACGAAAATGACATCGTGAAAGTTCCTTATCAACACCCCAACCATAAAAACCGATATTTGAAAAAGAGGGAAATGTCGAAAAATCATGGTACTAATGTGATCAAATCTCCTGACGACATATCAGTAGGAAATCCCATCAGTCCACAACAAATCAATTTGGGATGGATTGATCCGTCGATGTATCGGAAGTTATGCTCTACACTTAGCAGTTCGTATCGACATGTTTCATCAGCCATGGCATCGCAAAGAACAATGCAACAAAATTATAAGGCTTTGAGGACAAAGCCTTTCTAAGAGAGTGGCAATGCTATGAATATTATATGTATGCTAGTTAAAGTTATTAGTTATTAAAGTGAAAGGGTGTAACCCTTCACTATAGACGCTCAAGCCTATAAAAGCGAGCCTCATTGTAATTATTAATCATCTTTATCCATTATCAATTATATATTATTATTTTATTAAATGGAGTTATTTTCCATTGGAGGATTATTCGCTTGAATAATCACGGAGTATATCCGGACACGGATATAGCATCAACCCTCATACCTTTTGCATCCAATGCAGAGATGGAGAGTAAGTTCTTCTTGAGCCCAGGTACATAAAGGACTTCTTTCATCTTCAAAGATTTTTCAGAATCTAGGTTGTAGGAGGCTTCACCACTTCCTTTGATTGGGTATTGATAATCATCCCCAAGTTTCACTTTATGGGGTGATTCATGTTCAGATGGATTTGCAAAAGATTCTTTAAACCCAGTCATGTGTTTGGAAGCCCCACTGTCAATCAACCAATCATTACAACCATGGAAGATAGTACCTATGAGAGCAGAAATTAGAACATACTCTTCTTCACTTGATGAGTCATCATCACTATCACTTTCTGCCTTAGCCTTCTTCTTTGGAGGTTCATCATCTTCGGCAGCATGAGCATGATATCTTCTTTTGTTATTCTTCTTGTTGTTGTTGAATTTTTTGTTGTCTTTCTTCTTCTTGGGACAATCTGAAGCAAAGTGTCCCTTCTCATTGCATTTGAAGCATCTGAGATCTTTCTTATCTTTATGATAATGGTGGTGTGAGAATTTCCTGTTATGAGATGATTCCTTATTGGACTTGCCTTTCCTAGCATGTGCTATGAGAGCTTGATATTCATTTCCCATCTTTTCTTCTCGGGCCACAAGCCTAGCTTCTTCTTGAGAGCATTCTTCCTGCAATCTGTTGAAGGAGATCAACTTCTTCCTTGCACAAATTCCTTGAATAAAGGAATCCCATGACCTGGGTAGGCCATTTAGAGTGGTCATCACCACTTCACCATTCTCCACCATTTCATCCACTGCTTCTAGTTGTTCCTTGATCTAGGAGACCCTGGAGAAATAGGATTGAATGGTTTCTCCATTCGACATATTGACCCCTTCCAATTGATTCCACAAGGTTATCTTCTGATTTATGTTCTTTCCTTCAAATAGCTTGGTCAAAGAGTCAAACATAGCCTTGGGTGTCTTTAGAGAAGACACATGGGGTATGAGATGGTCTTTGATAGAATTAACAATGATTCTCTTTGCCTTGACCAAGTTCTTCTTATGCAATACCTTAGCCTCTTCATCCTATGGGATAGGGATGTCTTCTTTTACATATGAGTCCAACTCATTCTCTTCCAGGATTAACCCAATCCTATACTTCCAAGCTCGGAAGTTATCAGCTCCTTCAAGCTTATCCTCAAGCTTGGTGTGGTGAGACATATTAAAGAGTACTTCAAATGGAAATAGAAAAGATTTAGGTCTTACCACTTGACATGCTGAAAACTGGATCTGGTCCCAGATTAGGGTTTGTCGGAAAAACCCTAAAAATTCAAAATGTGAATTTCATCTTTCTGAAAGGATAGAAAGATGCGCCTTGATGAGCTGATCATCTTGGTGTATTCAGAATTTGAGATCAACCAAGCTTTACCCTTCAGATTTGCCTTTTTGTCCTTCTGGGTTCACTAGGGAAAGCCCTGAATTAGGGTTTGAGTTTCCGGGAGATCTACCCAGCCAAAAATCTCGATCCAAAGCTCTTCGATTTTTGCAAGGAGCTTCTAGCTATGTATTCAGATTTTAGAAATTCCTATTTTTGTGAAAACCCTAATTTTTAGGGCCAAATCTTAAAATGCTCAGAATTGAATTCTGATTGGACAGATAGATTCTCCTGGATGAGTAGAGTCAATATACTATATTGCTTTTCCAAAATCTCTGGAGAGAAACCCAATAAACAAGAAACTCAAGTTTCCGTCACTGCAAAATGTCTTCTTCTCAGGTTAGCTCTGATACCATGTTAAATTTTGAGCATTAATTCACAATACTCTTGGATCTTTACTGAGAGAATAACATATACAGTATATCAATGCATAACAATCACAATAAGCATGACAAGCATCACAAGAATCAAAAGCATGAGAGACAAGAGACACAGAGTTTCCGTGGGGAAAACCCTAAGGTGAAAAATCCCACAACTTCCTCAGAGATAGAGAGAGCAATGGCTCAACCAAAGTACAACCAAAATACACTTGAGATAGTCTCCTAGTAGCATATGATTCTCCTCCTCACTAGTGCGCCACTTTCTGAGTGAGAGAAGTGTGAGTTTCCGAATGATCAAAATAGAGATCTCCCGATCTCTATTTATACTAACCTGTTTTCCCAGTGACCTTATGGGGCCGACTTGTCTAGCTAGGTACATCCACAATATAATATATATTTCAGGGCCGACCCCACACATGGTGGTCTAATAACCCGTCGCCAAGTACACACACTTGCGACACTTGTCAATACACATGACGACACTTCCTTATAGAGGAATAACACATCTCTTATAAGGGTACAATAAATATAGATTAAATACATTCCGAAGTTACATATACATCAACATCCATTGGTATCCTTTTCTAAGACTATTGTGTACGTATTCTTCATTTTGTTTATCTTCATCATCTGATAGTCGCTACTCAAATGGTTGTCATCCTTTGCTTTTTGTTTATATCATTTTTTCATTTTAGAATAAACATGTGCTTGAGGACATGAATCCTACAAATGTCCTATGTACTTCTTGACAATCCTGACACTAGAAAGTTGTATTTTCATCATCCAAGTTGTGTACTACCAGCCTAGATCCAAATCCTAGGATCTATCAAGTGCCGAGAGGGATCAAATCTTTTGAGGTGCAAGCCTCTTCTCAGGTATTGTACTCAATGTCCGACAAAATATTTATTACTTTTTACTTTTTATTACATTTTATTAATGGCTGACAATAATATGGATGAACATGGACAAATGTTACAAGATATCCATCATATTATTACTTTTTACTTTTTATTATTACATTTTATTAATGGCCAACAATAATATGGACCAACATGGACAAACGTTACAAGATCTCCCTCATATTATTACTTTTTACTTTTTATTATTACATTTTATTAATGACCAACAATAATATGGACAAACATGGACAAACACGTTACAAGTTCTCCCTCATATTATTACCTTTTACTTTTTATTATTACATTTTATTAATGGCCGGAAATAATATGGACAAACATGGACAAATGTTACAAGATCTCCCTCATATTATTACTTTTTACCTTTTAATATTACATTTTATTAATGGCCGAGAATAATATGGACAAACATGTGGGACAAACGTTACAAGATATCCCTCACACTGGGCTGTAGAGCGCCTCTTGGCGCAATTATTTTTACAATTTATTAAATTTTAACACTGCAGATGGATTCGGAGACCCCCCTAAACGGGGGTCTCCAAATCCATCTGCAGTGTTAAAATTTAGTAAATTGTACAAATTCATTATCAAAATTATAATTTTCCATTGCTGGAATGACACAACTAAAAATGACCACATAAATGACCAATTGTTATGTGGTCATTTTTAGTTTAGTTCTTATCTCCTGACCAAATTGGTCATTTATCTTGGTCATTTTTAGTTTAGTTCTTATCCCATGACCAAATTGGTCATTTATCTTGGTCATTTTTGGTCAGTTCACTTAAAATTTCTCAATTTTGGTCATTTATTCCTTGAAAAAGTTGTGGTGACCAATTTTTTGGGTCGCTTGGTCACTTATCTCTCATTTTGTACTAGTGTGAGGAACCTAGAGATGACAATGATGATGAAGATGGTGATGATAATGATGATGATTGTGATGATGATGAAGACGTTGATGAATATGGTGATGGTGATGGTGATGGTGATGGTGATGATGAAGAAGATGGTTTAGTGCTAGGGTTTGGGTGAGGGTTAGGGTTAGAGTTATAGAAGGAAATTGAATTAGGGTTAGAGTTAGAGTTAACAATGATGATGAAGATGGTGATGATGATGATGACGTTGATGATGATGGTGATGGTGATGAAGATGATGATGATGATAACAAAGAAGATGTGATGATGGAGATGTTGATGAGGAGCCTAGAGATGACAATGATGATGAAGATGGTAATGATGATGAAGACGTTGATGAAGATGGTGATGGTGATGGTGATGGTGATGGTGATGATGAAGAAGATGGTTTAGTGCTAGGGTTTGGGTGAGGGTTAGGGCCAGAGTTATAGAAGGAAATTGATTAGGGTTAGAGTTAGAGTTAATGATGATGATGATGATGATGATGATGATGGTGATGATGAAGACATTGATGATGATGGTGATGGTGATGGTGATGGCGATGGTGATGGTGATGATGAAGAAGATGGTTTAGTGCTAGGGTTTAAGTGAGTGTTAGGGATAGAGTTATAAAAGAAAATTGAATAAGGTTTAGAGTTAGAGTTAACAATGATGATGAAGATGGTGATGATGATGAAGACGTTGATAATGATGGTGATGGTGATGGTGATGGTGATGGTGATGAAGATGAAGATGATGACGACGAAGAAGATGTGATGATGGAGATGTTGATGAGGAACCTAGAGATGATAATGATGATGAAGATGTTCATGATGATGTTGATGGTGTTGATGATGAAGACATTGATGATGGTGGTGATGGTGGTGATGGTGATGGTGATGATGATGGTGATGAAGATGATGATGATGAAGAAGATGATGATGATGCAGATGTTGATGAGGATCCTAGAGATGAAAATGATGATGAATACATTGATGATGATGGTCATGGTGATGAAGATGATAATTATGATGACGAAGAAGATGATGATGATGGAGATTTTGATGAGGATCCTAGAGATGACAATGATGATGAAGATGGTGATGATGATGAAGATGGTGATGAAGATGGTGACGATGATGAAGATGGTGATGATGATGAAGACGTTGATGATGATGGTGATGGTGATGATGATGTTGATGATGATGATGACAAGTCCCTCTAAGTGTTTATCTATAGGAATCAAGCATTAATCTCCAACCATAAATGAGCATGTTTTAAAATAAATTGCTAGAATACATATCTAAGAGTCTAGAAGATATCTATGCATTTTTCCATCAAATTTGGTCAAGGAGATTCTAGTATCTAGTTAAAAAATATTAGTGGAAACCCTAGGTTGATGACACGATTCTTGGATAAGGGGAAAAACCCAAATATAGCTAGATTTGGGTGAGCATTGAACATGGGGAACGAAATCTATGAATATGTGTATTGCTAAATATAATTTTGTTGGGTGAAGCCAATAACCAACATCATAATGTGGGGTGAGAGGTCAGCCTCCAAAAACTCAAGCATTGACATGAGTGAGGTAGGTCTAAAGCAACTTCTCTCATACCAAATGAGAGAAGTGGTAGGGATAGTTTACGTTATATTAGTGTTTCTAGGGCTAATTTAGGTTTCTAGGACTAGATTAGGTTTATAGTATTCTAGCTTAGTTTTCTAGTGTTAAATTAGTGTTTCTAGGGTTAGTTTAGCTTTCTAGGATTTCTAGGGCTAGATTAGGTTTGTAGGGTTATATTATTGGTTCTAGGGATAGACTATGTTTCTAGGGATAGATTAGGTTTCTAAACATTAATGACAAAGGGTGAAATGATGACATGGCAGATGGATGTATCTCTATGTATGTATGTATATATCTCTATGTATGGATGTATTTGTATGTATGTATCTCTATGTGTGTATGCATGTATGTATGGCAAAGACATGTTTTTTTGTATGTATCAACAAAAAATGCATGTACCAACAAAATAACATAAAAATACACATACTTCGATGTAGAACATAACATTATTTGATGCAATTCTTTCTCTTATGTAAAGTTGACTGGCCTCATTCAATAAATCCATCTGGATCCTCTCTGTTGCTAATTGTCTCCATCAATATCTCGTGCTCTGAATGAGGCAGGTAGTAGCGTACCTTGGTTGAGCTCTTGCTTGACATTGTCTGAAGATGGATGTTTGTGCCAACGATCAAGTTTGTGAAGTGATACACCACTGAACCTGGTTTGTAATCCATGAATACATGCCCACTAGTCTTTCTTGACTTCCCATCTAGTGTAAGATATTCCCCCTTAACCACCATTGAGCCAATAGGAAATTCAATGCCTTCATCATCAATTAATGATGCGTAGAGGATTTTCTTAACTTGGATGCACCATGCCAACCAATAATCCATGCCCCATTCATTTCCTTTCGGGGCAACAAAGTGTGTATATGTGTCCTGGTTGTACAAGATCTGAGATATGGTCGTAGTCTGTCGAAATCGCTGCCTGACCCTCCTCTAACTAGGTTGTTTCAACAACTTCACATTGGTCTACTGCAAGTGACACACGATCCCATTCATCAACCTAGTCCATGCATTCGCATTCATCCCATTCGCCACTGCTGCAAGGGCTGCAAAAGCATGCAAGCTTTCGCGTCCATATTTCAAATAAGGGGTTGTTTGAGCTTCAAACTAAATGAAATCCACGTGTTCCTTGTACTGTTCCACAACTATAGGAACATGATCGGTCTATGTCAACCACCCGCCAAAAACTTCTTACCACACGTCTTGCCACTGATGATGTTTGTTGATCTCTTGCTCGGTCCGACATTGTTGCAGAGCACCATTGAACTATGGATTTTGTATCTAGGATATGAGGTTCCCTGTCAAACCTCATCTCTTCCCTTCCTAGTGCGGTCTTGATGCATGCACCGGCCCCATCATGCTCTCCTTTGCCGTGCCCGGTCTCAAAATAGTTCCAGATATGCGGCACATTATAAGTCTTATGAAAAATACTCATCCATTGGAATACTTAGGCATTTTTAATTGACCTGCACAACCATATGACCATATCCAATGTTGATCCATCTGTATATCTCTCTCCTTCAACTGATCATAGAAAATTCAAAAACAATGTTGCACATAATGCAGATCATGGGTTCTATCATCACTTATGTTAAATTTTGTCTCCTTCGGTATTATCTTCTTGTCATTGCTGCTCTCTAGCCAATGCCTATACATAATATGTACCATGATGTTGACTTGGTATGAATGGTAGTATTGACTATCGATTTCATTTTGTGGCTGAAGGGTGTAATTTTCTGCAAAATACACAATTGACACTATGGTTCCAACAGGAAATGTGTCTCTGCATTTTCTGTACTTCTCATCTTGCCATCGTGCTACATGCACATGTTGAACATACTGCTTTGTTTTCTCTTATAAATCCGTCAAGAATTCACATACCGATACCTGTTACCATGAAAACAAGGGAAATATTACAATGTGGCATTTGGAAAAATTTATGTCATAAATTGAACGTGTAATATGAAAAATATGCAATATTCATTTGTACCTGTGACTTCACTAATGCAATCCTTTTACTTTCCCTGGCACTGTCTAATTGATAGGTTATGTACTTGAAGCTCTGCATCTCCACGCCCATCCTTGCAAATTCGTGCTCCTTGCTTTCATGGATGCAATGGTTCAAAAGAGAAAACCCACTGCACTTAGAACATGTCCTATATAGACATGATTTTTCATAATATTTTTGTCCTTCGAGCCTTGGACACATGATGTTGTGGATAAAGTCTCTTGATGCATTCGGTGGTAGTATGGATCCATTACAGCCCTGCACAATGTTAGTATGAAAATCACAAAATATATGTTTATATGTGTGATAATAATATTCATATTCTATGTGGTATCTGCAACAACAGGTGTTCCGATCAATGCATATACGAATGTACCATGGTTTGCATTTCTCAAAGGACCTTTGGCCCAGGTTCAATTGTGTGCGCTTATTCTTGAATCTCTCATAGAGTTCAGTCTGTGTGGTGTCAAGGAAGTGTTTAACATGGGGTTCACGTTCAGTAGAACCTTTTCTCAACTTTAGAACGTCTCTTTGGTTTGATGAAGGTTTAGTATGATCATGCCAAAACTTTTGTACTAACTCCTTAACAACATCAATTAGCTTCTTATCTGCACGAGGCAACCTACCAACAAAAGCCCAACAATCGTTTTTACCCGGAGTGTCAAGATTTTCTCTTATAATAGAGTACTTTTTAATAGTTTTTCTATTTAATTTGAGTATGTGAGAAGTGTGTGATAGCAGGCGACGTTGCCTTGTGGAATTGCTTACAACTAATTTCGCTAAAACACGACGAGCCATATAAATATCTTTTGTATGAGACGTCTTCCCAATCGCATTAAATGCAGATTGGAGATTTCTAACAATATGACTGCTAACCTCTGAACTTTTAACCATCTTTATGCCCAAAATTCTCCTAACAACAGCTAAACGTGGCTTTAACAACCATAGCAATAATTGACATTTACCTGCATCACCTTTGGATTCAAAATATTCTTTGGCAATTTTGTTGCATTGCCATTCGATAGTGTGTTTTGGAAACTTTCCTTCAAGCCCCGACATAGCACTTTCATCCACATGAATACATCTAGGAGTTCTTCTTCTTGCACTAGATAGTCGAGGTAGGGAGGGTGGACATGAGACACGAATACAAGAGCTTGTTTGTTGTGGTGCTTCGTTCACAGATTTGGCCATAATGGGAGTGTGGTCGACATGGTTGTGGTCTTCTTGGGGAGATTGCAAATTATGCACTACTTGTATGTCCATCTCTACACATGCAGCATCTCCCAATATTCCTATGTCGTGAGGAACTTCAGCATGACTCGTTGATGGATTGTTGGTTGGAGATTGTGTTAATGTTGGAATTTGATTTGGGTCCATTGGACGCGAACACTTTACCTGTGGTTCTGAACAAGAGGTTGTCGTGTCAACAACTGTGTTAGGATCAGTGGCAGGATCCAGGGCAATGATAGGAACACATCTCAATCTTTCCATTCCCAACCTGGCCTTTTCTCTTAAGTCATTGACCTTTTCAATGGGAAGATTCCTTCTATATTTTTTTGTTGCGTTGCATGAGTTTCCCATCTCCAAAAGTCTCTTTAACATAACTACCAGGTCTACCCCTGCAAAAGAAACAACAAATAATATATTAGTGCCATTATACAATGAACTTGACACATTCCAACATAACTTACCACTTTACAAATTAGCACATACAACTACAGACTATGTTGGTTTATTTGTGTTTGAATAAACATCATTATCCCTTACAATTCCAATCAATATAGATGATGGTTGGTCAAGTGTAGAGTGGAGAAACTAGTGTCTTGCTTAGCCATGAATTCATAAAAATTATGGTAGTGACACCCTACCCTAGAGATGGCTAGAGATGCCTTGGGAATATTTTGATAGTTTTTCTACATCAAATAAGGTAAAGAGAATAAGTTTACTAATTACACAATGAGGAGGTTGCAAATTCCCCCAACGAATTCTTATTGGTTTATATCATATTTTTCACCTTAATTAGTTGCATTTTTTGCTCTCCCTTAATGTTATCAATTCTAAATTTTGCACCTAGTTTGATTGCTTTGTCTTCATAGTGGAATGGTATATCCTTCCATTTGAGGCAATGTCCTTTACCATCATAAATTACTAGGTTATATAACACCTTAAGGAGTTGAAGAAACAACAACAAACTATTTCATTATCTATAAACCTTGAGATGATAGAATGTGATTTTGTGTTTAAAATACCCATGGTTGAATTCAACAATGCATCACAATAGAATGAATGTATACTTTGTATTGTGCAAAACCTTAAGGAGGATGCAAAGGTTTCTAACAAGGATCATGGTCTTGGGAAGGGTTATTAGGGGGAATATAATTTGACCTTCCAATGTGCAATATCTAGGGTATGGAGGTGTTGTAAAGTGGGGAACTAGGGACTATACCAACAATGATCATGTTGGATAGAGCATGAAGTGGGAAAGTCTTGGTTTGTGGAAAAAAAATCATTATTACAGGTGAGGGGATATTGTAAGGATGGTAGATATGGATGAATATTATCATATTTGGATTCATAGAGAAAGGAAAAGTGCATATACTTACCACTAGTACAAAATGAGAGATAAGTGACTAGGTGACTAAAAAAGTTAGTCACCACTGTTTTTTCAAGGGATAATCGACTAAAATTGAGCAATTTTAAATAAGCCAACTAAAAACGACTAAGATAAATGACTAATTTAGTCACGGGATAAAATATGTGACTAGATAACAAGTTACTAAAATAAAAATGACTAATTTAGTCACGGGAATATAAATATGACTAGCTAATAATGATTAATGTGAATTAGTCATTTATGTTAGTCATTTTTAGTTGTGTCACACTGCCAATGGAAAATTACAATTTTGATAATGAATTTGTACAATATTTTACTAAATTTTAACAATGTAGATGGATTTAGATATCTTACAATGGGGGTCATGGTCCATGTGTGTGGTCCCAAACCACTATATTGGCATCCATAGGGGATATTTGGCTTGGAAGAGGGATGTGGTGCTCATTTTGAAGTGTAGAACACTAGATATGGTTTCTAACACCACAGGAAAGTGATCTAAAATTCTAGTATGCTCAACCTAGGTCTTGTAATTGACATTGTCTAAGAATTCTAGCAATTGACTTGGAACTTTCATATTTATTAAGGGGATTTACCCAAACCGGCGTGGCCTTAATGAATTCACTATGAGCGTGGTGCAGTGCCCCTCTAACCGGAAGGCCACTGAAGATCTAGATTTTGAAATCAAGTTTTGTAACCAGCTCCTAGCAGTTGTTTTTCCTTCTTTTTATTTCAATAATAAATGAGTATCATTATGCTTTCGTTATGCTAATTTTCTGCATAATTTTAGTGATTAGAAAAATGTCTAACAACATAAAGTGCACCTACATATAGTAATTTTAACAACATACATAAAATTGTAATTTCTTGCATAATTTGAAATTTTTCTAACTACCAGTAGAATACCTGGACCGATGTAGGTTGTAGATTGCCCCTATCCACTTTGTAGCTCCTTTGGTCCAAGCCTTAGTAACCAAAAATAGATGATCCACCCTGCCGACCAGCTCTTATCATGCTGGCCCTAGGAAACCGACGGGTTTCCTAGCCCCCGAGCCCACAAACCAATAATCCCGACAGCATCCTTCCTTAGTGCCTTTCCATAGTTCGAGAGTTAACCCCACCTCATTCTTTTGAGTTTCCCACCTCCTCAAAGCTTCGATTTATCCCCCTCCTCGGCATTCCTCCTTCTCATCAAAATACTAAGTGTACTTATCCCAAAAACCAAAACCCCCTCATCTTCGTGAACCATTGCTTTATAGATCCATTTTCCTCCTCCAAACTTCATTCTCACTCCACCGCCTTAGCCCTCCAGGTTTTTTTGGGTTTCTTAAACCATTAATACCATCACACTCATCAAGGATAAAATAATATTTAAATATGCTTGTCAGATTTCTTGTTTTTCTCGAGCAGTGAAATAATTCAATTCTAAAAATAACATAATATTTAAATATGCTTGTCAGATTTCTTGTTTTTCTCGAGCAGTGAAATAATTCAATTCTAATTAAGGTTGCCCTTTTGTGTAGATTTCCTATTGTTCAGAAAAATAATTAAATAAATAAGCATGACTTGCCTTATCTAAACATATGGGACAAGTTAAATTGTATCGAATTTACCCCACCGCTTGATCTTTAAATGTAGATAGGATAATATAATAAATGCAAAACTTGAATTTACACATGGAGGACATTCATGTCTTTATTACTCAACTAAATCTTGATTCGAAATGTTGTTTGATTTATAATTAAAGTTTAAATAACAATATAATATGGAATATAATAATATGACTCACTTTCAATTGTTTTTAATAATTTTGGTTCCTTTTTATTATTCACATAAAACAATCGTGATAAATTCATCCATTTATGCAAAACATTAAGCTATGTTTATTTGACAACGATTATAATAACAAATAAGATTATGCATGTTAATAACAACATTAATAATACTAATAACAATAATAATATTAATATTAAAATATTTAATGATAATTATTTTATAACACTATGACCTTAAAGGTTATAAACATAACATTGAGTTACTTCTAACCAACATAATTTGACTGTTCAAAGAGAAGTACAATTATGCTAGAACAAACAACGCTAATTGTGTAAGCTAAACAGGGACTATGTTAAATACAACACTATCCCCAACGCATCATAAATGATGTTAGGCACAACACTATTTCCAACAATTAGTTACTAATGCGTGTAATTAACAACTAACAGACTGATCCATTTATGCATTTTTACATTATTAACAACCATCATTTGGACTTCACTAATTCACGACTGAGTCTTATCTAGAATTCAATCACAACCAATAGTTATCACATTAATACTAGTGTACATGTACAAGGTGTGCATCCGTGGCCAGCGTATGCATAGACTGTACTCGTACTATAAGAAAACATCATTTCCCCTATGCATATATATTAACTTCAGCAAAACAATGATTTGTACTGACATAACAATCATACATACAAACAATCACAAATACTTAACCCATTCAACATGCATAAATCATAATCATTTCAGCATCATTAAGCATTGATAATTATCCAATTAAGTTGTAACATTTATGTTTTCCAGATTTACCATAATTAATCAATCAATTATTTTTAAGGAAGAGGAACCTACTTACCACTAAATCAGGATCAAGGGATACCCAACCCTCAATAGTACTAACTAACATATCCCCCCACCCTAACCTACGTCCGCGTCCTCCCTATCCTTCCTCTGCTAGTACAAAAGTGGATGTCAGCTATACTGACCTAGCCACGTAGAACGTGAGAGCGGTAGCGTCGGCTAACTAGCGGACCTAACCTCTCCTAGCAGGCATCCGACCATCGTCATCACAACAACTTGGGGAGCGTGTCTCAGCACGGCCCTCCCACGACCTCGGGTATCATAGAAACATAGGGTGGGAAATACATCCATCCCTCTCAACATACTGGGTCTACGCCCTTATCAACTCATACTTTGTTGCTCTCGAGATTATTGGTTTGTGTCATCGTATCATTAACTTTGGTAACCAAGGCTCTCTGCAAAATAGGTACTATACCATACTTCGTATCAGGTATCCGACTATTACATAGCCCCGGTGTCCTGCAGATTAGTACTTTGCAGCAATAGATTTATAACAATATTTCCATTCTATCATCGTCTGATCCATATTGTGAACATCATTTATTTCATCACATAAAATCATTAAATCGATCACAGCATAAATACCACATCATATATATCACATTTCATCCAGGACGATTATTAAACATATACTATCATTATGAAATAAAAGAATCTCGTGATAACTACAACATAGTAACCACATAAACCAAATAACATCATGAGGATGGTAACATCATAACATCATAAATGTAGTATCAGCATGGGCACAGTAACATCCTAAACATAATAACAACATATCATCATGTCTAACATGCCGAGAATATAGTTCACTCTGTCTAGCTGAGTCAAACAAATAATAAGAAAATAAAGTGAAAGGTGTCTAACTCATAAACACGCCTAGTCAAAATATGGGGCGTTACACGTGGCCTTGAAGAATTCACAATAAGAACCTTCTCAATAAACTATGTTAACCACATGAAGAATATGAATGCAACCAATCCTCTTTTAAATACATAAGTTTGTAGTGTAGAACATTGATGCAAGCCAACACAATACCTTCTTAGCCTCTTTTTTTATTCATTGTTGATAAAATACATACAGTCCTTCATGTGCTAAAAATAAGATCAAAAAGCATATAGCTCCTTCTTAGCCTATTTATCAACACAAGAGTTCAATAATTGTGATAAATAAGAAAATTTGGTTAATAATCAACTGCTCATAGATGCTTCAATGTCCCTTACAACATTTCCTTTTATTGAGCACTGATAATTATACACAATTTTGAAATTTCCATTTGATGGGTGGATGGGATGTGAATTTCTAGGCCTGGTCATGGCATTTCATAATTCCTCATACGAATCCAACACCCATAGTTAATCATGTTTCGAAGTACTTTTAGACTTAGGCTCCCAAGAAAAAATGGTTCTTATATTTTGTGATACAAGGACCTCCTTGAAGGCATTATGCCCTAATGTCAAAAGTCCACGTTTTAGAACTTGGAGTAGTCATGTTTTACAACTTGGATCTAACATTATCATGGTGGTGTGGCAACATGTGAGATTACCACATGATCCTTAAGTAATTCTCCCTTGTTCCTTGATCCATGTGAACCCTTGCCTTTCATTGTTCACCAAATGTGATGTATGATTTGCTTTGATTTGATATTTATATCCAGGGGATTTCTTAGAACCACACAAAACATAAATTTCCATTAGTAGAATTTGACAAATAAATGACTATGTGACTAAAAAAGTTAGTCACGAGAGAAAATATGTAACTCAACTAAAAATTACTTTAAAAATGACTAATAAATAGTAACTACCCTAGTTTTATTTTTTAATAAAAGGAGAGGGAAATAGTTACCACCTGTATTTTAACAAAACTTTGATTTAATTAAAAAAATTAAAAGGACATCTCAGTTAGTAGGAAAGAGGGAAAATAAATTATTTTCAAGGGCACAGGGACAAGACCATTCCTCATATGCAAATTTTCCACCGTCATAGATTTTTGCTGCTAATGAGAACTCTCAAACAAGTTCAAATGGAACCATCACAAGGAAGACCCTAGAACTAATATGTTGGGGATTTCATTTGTTCCTCAACGACAAAAATGGTGGGAGATCCTATGGTGGTTATTTTTGTGCAGATTCAAAGGATTGTGGTTTATGGTGGAGGCATTTCAAAGGGGATCTACTCCCTCTATTATGTAGCTCCACAGGCTTCCACAACCAGGAATCTGCTCCATCCATATACAACAGGATCATACAGGCTCTCAAAGGGGATTCACTCCATCTATGTTTTGGGATTCCAGCATGAAAGTGGAGGCAGACCAATGCCGCAATCGTTTGATTTGGAGTGGAGAACCATAAGGAGTCTGTAGGTCGCTAACACTCCTAAATCAAACCTATATCCTTCCTTTCCCACACTATTGGGGAGGGTAGAATAGTTGGGAATAAACCCTTCCATTCAATATTCAAGTGCCTGACAACTTATTGGGGCCATCTATAGTCATTTTATCAAGAATCGAGTCAGGCCTCATTTTTACGCTGAGTTTGGATGCCTTTCCATCGGTTCAAATTTTAAGCAACTGCTAAAATTTGGATGCTCAGAATGGATTTTGTAGCTAAGAAAAGCAAGAGGACCAAGTACCATCCATTATCTAGCTTCTGTATCTAATAAACAATTGGGACCATACCCCTTAAGACAATCTTCTTTAGCAAACACATACAACATTTCTTTTTGTTGGGAAGGTTTTCTTTCATTTCTCATGTAAATAAAGGATAGAAGCTGTTGAGCATGCTCCTCTTGCTGGTGTGTCCATGCCATCCGATCAAGTTGCAAAAGTGGTGTGCCTAGTCCTCTGGCTCAACTATTTTTTAACAACAACATTTATTTTCGAGCAATTTAACCATCACATATATTCTTTTTTTGTTCATTCTTAAGCCAAAGTGGTAGAATTTTATGTATGAGGAATGGTCAACCCAGTCTTGAAAGTTCAACCCAGGCAGCCCCTAACTTTGCAAAGTCTTGTATTAACAACTTAATTCCTCTTACCCTTTCAATCTGATTCTCTAAATTCTTCAGCTAAATTTGAGCGTGTTCCCAATAAATCCCCACTCTAGCACGAAAAACTTCCCATCATTTTACCTGATCCCTTTTTATTTCCCTTCCCCATATATCAATCAACAAGGACCTTTGTAATTGTCTATGCGGCGTAAGCTACTCCATCACCAAGATAGTCATTCATTTAATTTGACATTCTTCCATTTCTTTTGTCCTTATGATAGTGGTTAATGTATACTTTGCACTTAATGTATATTAAATATGGAGCATGAACAAATGCATAAATGAAACACACACACAACCCAAATGAAAGACCATGATCAAACTCCCGAGTGGAGTAACCAATATATTGGTGTTATTTCAGACAACAAGTGCACCAAAAAACCTAGCCTATTTGGTTATGTAACTAGCTACATACAATAATGAAAAAAAAACAGAATGTAGTCCAATAGGGACACATGTAAACACTATACTTAACCCTAGCTTATGCATGGAATAAAGATAAACATAAAAATATTAACATCTAACAACCAAAAACAAGAAATAATAGTAACAATACCATATTTGTATTGATTCCAAATAAGTCAAAGTGAGATTTACAATTCAACACCTAGTAAGATGGCTTTTTTTGTAGCTACCTAGTAAGATGGCTTTTTTTGTAGCTAGGCATGCTCTAAAGTCTCTCTTTGGGAGGGTCCTTTCTCTCCTTGTGTGCTCTAACTCCAATATCTAGTAGGAATTTGCACAAAACTCTCAATGATGGAGTGACAAGAACAATGGTTTCAATTCTCTTTGAATAGATTTCAATAGCATAACCTTACTCTTTTGTGGTGTGTTTAAATGCAACCCCAAGATCTTTGTTTATAAGTGGATACTAAAACCTTTTTTTAAACCTAGTTTCCACATGAACTCTCTCAATGTATTAATACAAATTCATAAGTTTAATGGACATCACGTAAGACTAAATCAATATGATTAATATAATGGGGTCTAACAAGGTCCATATGTACCCACTATGCCACCCAAATACAGATGATTACATTAGTTGTTTTTGTGATTATGAAGGGTTATGCAAAAATTAATGGATTTTGTGTGTGCCAAATGCAGATAAAGAGGAATAAGCTATTTTATTTTATTTTTGGTTACGTAGTTAGTAACCAACTTTACAAATCTCCTCATATTAAACTGTATAGAACCTTGCTACATTAAATTGACACCGTCAAAAATTGATATTTGAGGGAGATAAAAAGGCCAAAATTGGTGGCAAATCTCTCCCAGCTAAGTTAGATGCATAAAATATTATCCAACCCTTGAGAAGGATGACCAACCAGTCAAGTGGAACATACTGGAGACCGAGGTGGCCAGTAAATCTCTTCTATGACCTGTTGGTCCGGTAATCGAGGAAAACCATCCTAACGCCCAAAGAAGTACCAAATGATCTTCTTATGATATTGAACCGGAGCAAGAGAAATCCGACAACGAAGATGGAAAAATAATTCGAATGTTTTGGGACCTACATGTGGCAATGAAGTATTCTGTTAGGTGTTCGACCAAGCAACCCATTTATCATTTGAAGGTATGGGCCGAAATCCTTTTAAATTTGAATCGTTGTTCATAGAATTTGTCATTGTTTCAGTTGAGTGTATCCAACACTATGGTTTCTCTCCAGAACGAGGGTAGGCAGATGAGGAAATTGATGGAGACCCCAACTGGGCACAATTTATAGGGTCCCGGATCCATAAACGGTGAAAAAAAGGGAAAAGACGATAAACGATTTAGGGTTTCGAGATTCAATATCTTTTATAAAAATTTGAATCTCTTGAAGATATTGAATTTTTAGGGCATGCTTCTCTTTATTTGTTTGTGGTAGCGAGATGAGTGATACAGGAACTTATCACCGTGTTAGGAGGCCGAGCGTGTTTATTCTATGGCTTTCTCTTTCCCTTTATCTTGTTTCTATCTGCCGAGGAGATGTTCGGGACTTTGTTACTGAGGATTTCTTCAATATAATTGTATCTGGTGATGTGCCTTTAACTGTTGAGGGTATTGCTACCCAAGATTTCTTCAATAGAATTTTATATGGGGCTTCTGATATCTGCACCGGGAAGAATTTCTATACATACAGTGACTTCATTACTGCGGCCAATTCATTCTCTGGCTTTGGTAGAAATGGCACCTCCGATGACAACAAGAGAGAAATCGCTGCTTTCTTCGCCCACGTTGCTCATGAGACTAGCAGTGTGTATATACTTTGTGTTTATATAAACATATTCTTTACATGATCACTAAATCTATTTCATTTTAGAGTTCTAGACATTCATAACTGATTGTTTATCTATGTTGACAAATATAACCACTGATTGACAGGTCTGTGCTACATAGAAGAAGTAGACGCAACCAACGATTACTGTGATTCCAGCAGTACGCAATATCCTTGCGTAGTAGGAAAGTAATACTATGGGCATGGCCCCTTGCAATTCTCATGGTATGTATATGTATATATCTTTCTATTTGGCAAGCAAGCAATAAATTCAATTGAATGTTTGGTGGTCGACCATTTGCTTGCTTGTGTGATTGATCTCACTCTTTGCAGGAATTATAATTATGGTGCAGCTGGAGATTACCTGGGAATGGATCTGCTGAAGAACCTTGATTTAGTGGCTCAAAATGACTCTACCTCGTGGAAAACTGCACTTTGGTTTTGGAATGTGAATACTAATTGTCACATAGCTATGGCATCTAGTCAGAGATTCCGGGGAACTATTAAAGCAATCATCGGAGGTGAATGCAGAGGTGGAAACATCGACCAAATTAATGACCGCATCAATAATTACAACCGCTTCTGAATCAGCTTGGTGTAGAAGCAGGATATAATGTTGTCTGTTAATTAATAATTTAGGCAGCACCTCTTGATGATGGTCAACAATAACAAATATTTTCTTGTGCTTAGTAACTATGATAGTTACCATTAATGGTATTAGAAAAGCAGAGCAGGGTTGGAGTCATGTGATATGTAGCATACACAAAATTGTGTGACTTTTACAAATAATAGAATATATTTCGATTAGTGAGAGGCACAGATTTGGGTTTTGGGGGTTGAGTTCGATTTTATCAGAGAATCGATCCCTTAGCCTATCTGCAAAGTGATTGTCCATCAGATTTGAACCCAAAAATTCTTAGCCTAGTTGCAAAGTGATTGTCGTCTTTTCCATTTTATAAAAGATATTGAATCCTGAAACCCTAAAAATTCAATATCTTCAAGAGATTCAATATCTTTCATAAAAATTCTTAGCCTAGCTGCAAAGTGATTGTCCATCGGATTTGAACCCAAAAACTTCACTCAGGTGAAGCATTGTAGCTCCTCTATTAATTTTCAGAACATATTGCATCATACAATCTTACATTGTTGGCCAAAGTAGAGGCATGTACATTGCCCCTCAATATATGGGAAAATATGAGTGAGCATTATCTGCTTTGGCCCCAATTTAATGAGAATTGATATATTTTATATAAATTCCTATTCTAGCTACAAGCAGGAAACCTAAATCAGATTTGACCCAACAACTTTTCTCAGGTGAAGCAGTGTAGTTTCTCCATTAAAAATAGCCTGTCAGTGCCCCTTCCATAAGAAGGAATTACTTGTGTTATCATTTACCTGTCTCCAAAGATAACCCCTTTTCAATGGAGGGGAAAATGAACAAACTAAGATATTCTGCAGCTATTCAGTCCCAGAAAGTCTTGGGCTACCTTGCATCCCCACAGAGGATGCATGATTGTTTATGCCATGAGAAAATACACAGATGACATCTGTGTGTTGATGTATATGTAACTTCGGAATGTATTTCATCTATGTATTATTATACTCCTATAGAGATGTATTATTCCTCTATACGGAAGTGTCGTCATTTGTATTGACAAGTGTTGCAAGTGTCGTAACTTGCTGATGGGTTATTAGACCACCTATTGAGGGGTCGACCCGGATTAATGTAACTTGGGGTTATTAGGATGAGTTAGACAAGTCGGCCCCATAGGTTTATTGGACAAGACAGGACAAGTATAAATAGAGATCGAGAGATCTCTATATGATCATCTCAGTATTGACTTCTACACTACTCAGAAAGTGGCACACATGTGAGGAGGAGGATCACTTGCTAGTAGAAGATCTATCTCTAGTACTTTGGTTGTATCATTGCTCTTTCTATCTCTGAGAAAGTTGTGGGGTTTTTCACCTTTATGGTTTTCCCCAGTGAAACTCTTTGTGTCCATTGTCTTATGTGATTGCTTGATATGCTTGACACATGCTTGATATGATTAATATGTTGTACATGTTATTCTCTTAGTAAAGATCCTAGAGTATATTGAATTAATGCTCAAAATCTAACATGGTATCAGAGCTAACCTGAGAAGAAGACATTGTGTAGTGGCGAAAACTAGGTTTTCTTGTTTATTGGGTTTCTCTCCATAGTTTTTGGAAAAGTAGTAAGGTAGATTGACTCTACTCATCAAGGAGAATCTATTTGTCCAATCAGAATTCAATTCTGAGCAGTTTCAGTTTTGGCCCTAAACATTAGGGTTTCCACAAAAATATGAATTTATGAAATATGAAGACATAGCTGGAATCTCCTTCGAAAAATCAAATTTTAGAGCTTTGGATCGATATTTTTGGTTGGGTAAATCTCCGGGAAACTCAAAACCTAATTCAAGGTCGTCACTAGTAAATCCGGGAAATTGAAAAGCATTTCTGAAGGGTGAAATTTTGCAGTTCTAAAATTATGAGTATACCAGGATGATCAGCTCATCAAGGTGCATCTTTCTATCCTTTCAGAAATTTGAAATTCACATTTTGAATTTTGAGGGTTTCTCTGACAAACCCTAATCCAGGACCAGATCCAGTTTTCAGCAAGACAAGTGGTAAGACCTAAAACTTTTTTATTTCCATTTGAAGTACTCTTTAAGATGTCTCACCACACCAAGCTTGAGGATAAGCTTGAAGGGGCTGATAAATTATGAGCATGGAAGTATAGGATTGGGTTAATCCTGGAAGAAAATGAGTTGGACATTTATATAAAGGAAGTGGTCCCTGTCCCAGAAGAAGAAGAGGCTAAGGCTCTTCACAAGAAGAACTTGTTCAAGGCAAAGAGGATCATTACTGATTCTATCAAAGATCATCTCATACCCCATGTGTCTTCCCTAAAGACACCAAAGGAGATTTTTGATTCCCTAACCAAGCTATTTGAAGGGAAGAACATAAATCAAAAGATGACCCTGAGGAATTAATTGAAGAATATCAAGATCCAGAATGCGAAGACTATGCAGTCTTATTTCTCAAGGGTCTCCAAGATAAAATAACAACTTGAAGTTGTGGGAGAAGACATAGAAAATGGAGAAGTGGTGATGACCACTCTTAATGGCATTCCTAGGGCATGGGATTCCTTCATCCAAGGAATTTGTGCTAGGAAGAAGCTTATCACATTCAGTAGACTATGGGAAGAATGCTCGCAGGAAGAAGCTCGGATTATAGCTCGAGAAGAGAAAATGGGGAATGAAGATCAAGCTCTCACAACAAACTCCATAAAAGATAATACCAAAAGGGAGAACTCTCATCACAAGAAAAGTAAACACTATCACCACAAACAGAAGGAAATCTCTGAAAGATCTATGAGACATCTTTCTCATATTCAGTGCTATACCTATGATGAAAGGGGACACATTTCCAAAAAATTTCCCAAGAAAAAAAGAAAGAACAACAAGAAAAGACATCATGCTCATGCTGCTGAGGATGATGAACCTCCTAGGAAGAGGGCTAGAGAAGATAGTGAAGATTCTTCTAGTGATGAAGAATATGTTTTGATTTCTACGTTCACTAGAACCATTACTCATGGAAGTAATGATTGGCTTAGAGATAGTGGGGCTTCTAAACACATGACAGGATTCAAGGAATCCTTTAGGAATCTATCTGAACATGAATCACCCCATAAGGTGAAACTTGGGGATGACTACCAGTATCTAATAAAAGGGAGTGGTGAAGCCTCCTATAAACTAGACTCTGGAAAGTCTATGAAGATTAAAGATGTACTATATGTTCCAGGTCTCAAGAAGAATCTACTCTCCATATCTAAATTGGATGCAAAAGGCATGAGGGTTGCATTTGTAGATGGCCAAGTCCTAATGTGGCCAAAGGGTAAGAATATAGATGATGCAGTGGTGATTGGAGAACAAGACAGAGGATTATACAAATTGAAGGGCTAACCAGAACAAGCCATGGTCCATGATTCAGTAGAGCCAAGTGAACTTTGGCATAGAAGGCTTGCACACATGCACTATAGGACATTACCAATTGCAAGCAAAGCATTGGAAGGTCTTCCTGAAATCCAGACAAAGCATGAAGGCATTTGCAAAGATTGTGCAAAGGGAAAGGACACAAAGAAGGCATTTCGAAGCAGTAAAAGAAAGGCATAAGAAATTTTGGAAATTATCCACTCCGATGTATGCAGTACGGTGTCATCTAGTTATATGAGTGGGTATGTGCACTATGGTTCTTTCATTGATAATTTCTCTAGGAATACTTGGACTTATTTCTTGAAGAACAAAGATGAAGTATTCAGCAAGTTAAAGGAATTCAATGCCTTGATAGAAAACCACACTGAAAAGAAGATCAAGACCTCTAGATCCGATAATGGTGGAGAATTCACTTCAGAAGACTTCAAGAAGTTATGCAGTAATTAAGGGATTAAGAGGAAGTTGACCACTCCTTACAATCCACAACAGAAAGGAGTAGAAGAAGCTACTTCAAAGTTGGACTCCAGTAGCTCCTGCAAGGAAGCAGAGATTCAGAGGGAGTCCACCCAACAAACAAACAAAGATAAGTATTTGAATTGCCATTTCTTGTATATTCTGATTGTTTAAATAAAGTTGTTCAATGATGTATATACTTATGTTCCTAGACTTAGGTTGTATATTATGCATATTACAATAATTGCATTAATGAACAGTATACTACTAATATGCATGTGATGGGTAAGTGGCCTATGGCACTATACAACATTCCATTGCTACTTATCTAGAATGAAACCTCTTTGCTGACATGTTGGGAGTTGTGCACATTCTTAACAATGTTCTGGTAGAGATGGAAGGCATCTAGAAAGTTACGAAATATGGATAAATGTTGTATTGAAGAATTGGCTAAAATAATTGCATGGATGTATGACATATTCCTTTATGTGTAAGAATTTGTTCTGAAAACTTGAGATGTTTCTAATCATGCAATTTAACTTGTCTTGTAGGAAATATCGTATACCATCACCTATAAAAGAAGGACTACAACATTTGTTCCAGCAACAAAGTTATCTATTGAATATATTGTTATCAGACAATCCACTCGAGCGAATGCGAGCCGGATCTCCCTAGCTCAAAGTGAGTCTAGAACAAATAGAACAGACTACCAATGCATTTCCTAGATCTACTTAAGGATCAAGTACTAGATGTCTTACCTTTTCACTACACAATCCTTTCTCTTGAATGCTGCTCCGCATCTCACGGTTGTCAGATCCAAGCTACAAGACCTATTAAGAAAAGAAACAAGAGAAACCAGTAAAAGACATCTATACAATAAGCAATCTAAGTAAACAGTTAAGCAGGTAAACTACTCAATATCATTACACACATGAACAATATTGGTGGAAAGCATTTGTATTACTGCAAATAGAGGAATACATGATAGAGATATAGAACCACAACCAAGGCTTAACGTTGTAGCCCTTCTCCGACAAAGCCAATTGCCATATCCTTCCAAGGAAGTATGAGTTCTCCAATAGGTGAGTGGAGATGTTCTAAGAGAGATTTCACTAGCATGTAGATACCATAGGCTTCCTCCCTTTGGGATGGGAGTGAGCTTCACTTATATAGGACTAAATGGATAGGATATGGATATGATAGGTTGAGAGATGGTAGGAGAGGCTTAAGGTATCTCTCCAAAGGTCTAGGAACCAAGTGCCATCTCTTCCAAGAGGTCAGGGATAGGGTCCCAAGTTAGCAAGCTTCCAGATGGACCTCGAAGAAGCTATTTTTGCCACTTAACTGACTTCGTTGCACCCTGTAATTGAGCAAGATGCGATGTTGCATGTTGCTAGTGTGCAACCTGCGATGACTCTTCAAAACCTAGCACAATTGGGTACAAATCCTCCCAGGGTGAGTACTTAGTTCAGGTATCTTCAGGGGTGTATACATTGAATCTTATGATGAGTATATTTTGGGGGTAACAGAAATTGAAGTTCCCAGGATCCGGGATGAAGTAATGGAAGAATGCCATGATCCGTCGATCATGAAGAATGATGCTTGGGATGTAGTCCCAAGACTTGAAGGGAAGTCTATTGTGACTTCCAAGTGGATCTATAAGATCAAGCATGCTGCAGATGGCAGCATAGAAAAATATAAAGCAAGGTTTGTAGCTCGTGGCTTCTCCCAGAAAGAAGGAATTGATTATGAAGAGACTTTTGCTCCTATAGCCAGATACACTTCCATTAGATCAGTACTTGCTCTAGCTGTAGTGATGAAATGGAAGGTACACCAGATGGATGTCAAGACAGCTTTCTTGAATGGTGTAGTTGAAGAGGAAGTGTATGTGGAGCAGCCACTCGATTTTGAGACACATGACCGAGAGACACATGTGTGCAAACTGAAGAAAGCCCTGTATGGTTTGAAACAGGTACCCAAGACCTAGTATGGCAGGATAGATGGATTCCTATCCAGTTTGAGCTTTACCAAGAGTAAAGAAGATTCCAACCTTTACTACAAGGTTGAGGAAGGCAATCCAGTGATACTAATATTGTATGTGGATGGCCTGTTTGTAACAGGTGAAGATAGATTGATTGCCGATACGAAGAGGAAGCGTGCTGCTGAGTTCGAGATGAAGAACTTGGGTATGATGCACTACTTTCTTGTTATGGAGGTGTGGCAGAGTGAAGATGGTATCTTCCTTGGACAAGGGAAGTATATAGTAGAGATCCTGAAGAGGTTCAGGATGATGGACTGGAAGGCCATGGCCACACCTATGGCATCGAATCTGAAGCTTCTGTGTGATGCTTCTTCTGAGTCGGTTGATGCCACGATGTATCGTCAAATGATTGGGTCCTTCATGTACGTGACGAATACAAGGCCAGATATTTACTTTGCGGTGAACACCTTGAGCCAGTACTTGAAAGATCCGAGACATGTTCACCTGATAGCGGCAAAGCATATTCTGAGGTACCTGAAGGGTACAGTTGACTATGGGATCAAGTATGAGGTGAATCAAAAATTTAACCTAGAGGTTTATATTAATTCAGATTGGGCAGGAAGTGCCATTGATCGTAAGAGCACTTCGGGGTGTTGCTTAAGTATGGGATCTGGTATGATCTCTTAGTTTAGTAGGAAGCAATCCTATGTGGCACTGAGTACAGTCGAAGCAGAGTATGTCGCAGCTTGTTCGACCAGTTGTGAGGTAGTACGGCTTAGGAAGCTACTGTTTGATTTGTTTGATCTCCAGCTGAGTGCTACTTGTATATATTGCGACAACCAGAGTTGTGTGAAGTTGTCGGAGAACCCAGTGTTCCATGACAAGTCAAAGCACATTGAGATCAAGTATCAATATATCAGGGATATGGTGCAGAGGAGTAGTTAAGCTCCTGTATGTTGCGACGAACGAGCAGATAGCCGATGTGTTGACCAAGCCGCTTGCTAGAGTGAAGTTTGAGTACTTTAGAGGGAGATTGGTGTACTTCAGATCAAGATGCCTTCCAAGGGGAAGTGATGAGTCTGGAGACACAGATGCACATGAGCCATTTCGACATGGTTGAAGTGTGTCTTACCATGGTCGTTGATGTAAGTGTTGGGGCGATTCAAGCATGGTTGAGGTGTGTCTTCCCATGGCTGTGATATAAGTGTTGGGGCCATTCGAGCATGGTTGAGGTGTGTCTTCCCATGGCTGCGATATAAGTGCTGGGCCATTCCTAGCATGGTTGAGGTGTGTCTTCCCATGGCTATGGATATAAGTGCAGTGCCATTCTCGCATGGTTGAGGTGTGTCTTCCCATGGCATAAATATAAGGGTTGAGCCCTTCACGGATGGTTGAGGTGTGTATTCCCATGCCGGTGAGTGTAAGTGCTATGTGATGTGCATCTGGGTTGTGCTCTATAGACGATGACTATGATCTGAAGACAATGATGTGACAGTAGGGTACACAGGTTTTTGCAGAGGCATGTAATCAATCTTGAGATGCTCTTGCAGGTTTTGCAGAGGAAGTGTAATCAGTCCTGGGAGATATTGCAAGTTTTGAAGAGGCAGTGTAATTAGTCCTGAGGTGTACCGACTTGATGGCTTGCTCACAGAGATGATGAAGACCTACATGGAGGCTAGGCCTACATCCAACATGAAAAAGGGTTGGCTCTATAGATGTTGATGATATACATCTAGCATGAAAAAGGGCTGGCTCTGTAGATGATGAAGACCTACAGGTGGCGGGCCTACATCCAATATGAAAAAGGATTGGCTCTGTAGAACTTCCTATGACGAGTAGATCGAAGATTGATTGAGATAGCAGCAATGATGATGATTCGATGATGATGATCCAGAGAAGAAGACTTGTTCCTGTAGATCTATGTCGAGAAATACCTTGCTAGTTAAGAGGGAGTGTTGATGTATATGTAACTTCAGAATGTATTTCATCTATGTATTATTATACTCCTATAGAGATGTATTATTCCTCTATACGGAAGTGTCGTCATTTTTTATTAACAAGTGTCACAAGTGTCGTAACTTGCCGACGGGTTATTAGACCACCTATTGATGGGTCGGCCCGGATTAATGTAACCTAGGGTTATTAGGCTGAGTTAGACAAGTCGGCCCCATAGGTTTATTGGACAGGACAGGACAAGTATAAATAGAGATCGGGAGATCTCTATTTGATCATCTCAGTATTGACTTCTACACTACTCGGAAAGTGGCGCACATGTGAGGAGGAGGATCACCTGCTAGTAGAAGATCTATTTCTAGTACTTTGGTTGTATCATTGCTCTTTCTATCTCTGAGGAAGTTGTGGGGTTTTTCACCTTTATGGTTTTCCCCAGTGAAACTCTTTGTTTCCATTGTCTTATGTGATTGCGTGATATGCTTGACACATGCTTGATATGATTAATATGCTGTACATGTTATTCTCTCAGTAAAGATCCTAGAGTATGTTGAATTAATGCTCAAAATATAACACTGTGAAGCATGTCCCTAACTATTAGACTATTATTAAAAACCAATCCTCCAAGAAATTTGGTATTGATGGATGCACGAGCTTTCCAATACCCTAAAATATTTGGATCTGCATGGCTTCATAACCTTGAACTGTCCAACTTCTATTGAGTCTATCTGCAAGAGATAAACTTGGGTGAGTACTGCAATAAAGCTATTTTTTGCTACAGTTGAAGAAGGATTTTCATAGTACCAGTGGGAAAATCAAAACACTCTCCTAGTTCCTTCACAGCTTTTGACGAGGACAGGATGTCTACTCTCTACTTCTTTTTACTTATGATGCTGATGTTGAGAGAGGGCCTTGAACCTCTTAGGGTTTGTCTAGCTATTGTTCTTTTATATCAATAATTGTCATTTATAGCTCTTGTACTTTGATATCATTTTAGCCGTGTGTGTTCTAGATGCCCCCATAGCTTTGTGGGCATTGCTTATAATATCTAGTCCTACTTTTCCATATTTGGACATGGATAAAGTTATCATATTGCTAATTGATAACTGCATTTGGATTTGGAATAACTTTACTTTTTAATTTGTTTTTTTATGTTTTTTAAGCTTATAATAGCATGGTAATCATTCATGGTTACCAGGGGAATATGTATAAATTCATTTATACTGATTTTGTATGTGCTTGTCATGAATTTTTCATAAGTATGTCTTGCATTCCAATTCTCCAGACAAAAAAAATTATATATATTTTGATTGTGTCATGAAACTATGTTAAGCGGTTTTAGTTTTTGACTTGAAAATTCTGAGGTGTACAATTGTCAATGCGTGTTTTATCAGTTGTCGGCAGGGACTCTACAATTGAAACTCCTTCAATAGATGAAAATAAAGAAAGTCCAAGGCATGTTAAAGTGAATTATCTGGCTAAGGGTTCTAGTTTTCCTGAGAAAACTGATAAAAAGAAAGAGAAGTACTTGTTCAAAATGCAAGAGGGAATTCATGAACATCGCTCTGCCATAAGTAGTGATACTCATGAATTATCTGGTGCAGGAAAATGGTCCTCAAATATTAGAAGCTAATATAAAAATGCCAAAAGGAGGATGTTTGATAGATGATGACATCAATAAGTATGTATTTAAAAAAAGAATTCACACTGGAGAAGCTAAGCTTGTTGAAACAAAAGAAGATATGAACCAGCTAAAGAAGAGCCCACAAAGAGGGAGAGGTTGTATTGGAGAGGCTCAAGCAAGAAAAAAGGAAGTTGCAAACAAGGATTCTCACATGGGACTTCTGGGCAGGCAAAATCATTTGGACAAGTCTGTGCTTGCAAGGAAACTGGGTGAAATAGAAGAACTGCATGAAATTCATACGTTTGAAGCTAGGATGCCCATTGAAATTGGTTTAAAATCAGGGAGGATTTGGAAGTCAAACAATTTATCTTCCACAAAATGTTTGGTTGGAAGTTCTGTGTCTCGAGTTGAAGATGGGAAGATTTCAACCAAAGCTTCTTAGAAGAAGAATGAGAAAAAAGTGGCCATGAGTCCAAACAGTTCTACTGAAAATGCTATTTGTGGTAAGACTCTTGAAGCTCAAGGGCAAGTAATTATTGCTGATAAATCATGTGAAGAAAAACAACAGATGGGTCTAGTGGCAATGGTTGTTGATGAAATAAGTCTTCCAGCGAATGTCCACTGAATTAAGACATTACAGTCTGAAAGGTAACAGGAACCAAATCCAAGGCACTGAATATCTGTAATAAAAGACAATGAACCCTATCATATGCCTTGTCAAAGTCAATTTTGAGAAAGCTAGTCTCCCTTGCCTAGTTCATGGCCTCCTATGAAGAGATCACTTTGTCAAGGTTGAATTTTCCCTAGAAAAATCCTATTTGTTCTTATCTAACAATCCATGAAGCAACTCTGCACATTTGGAGAGCAAGGGCCTTAGCCAAAATCTTGTAGGAGTCACTAACTAGAGTTATGGGTATCCATCTATATGAAAGTTCCTAAATGCATCTACATGTTAACTACTGGAGATATTTTCTTCATACTAGTACACCCATACAATATATGTGGAAGGTATGTTGTTTCCCCATTTCCTATTTTTTTCCAGAGTACCTTGTATATTCTAGCTGCTCATTATTCTAGCTAAAATTGTATATAATGGACTTCTTTTTATTTGGATATTGCTTCATTAACAATCAGTCAATGGACTCCCATTAGTAAATATTGGATGATATATCTGGCCATTTCAACTTTCCTGGCTTGTAGCATTATCCTTCGAGGCATTGCATTTACATACTTGTTTTCAAGGCATCTACTATCAAGATACACTTTCTTTCCTATGTAGTTCTAAAGGAGAAATATGGGAGTCGAAATGAGATAGAAATCATAAGGACTATTTTAGTTTCACTATTCAGAATGTTCTTTGCTATCATAGCAACTTAGTATTATTGAAAAAAATTTAAAGATCCTGTACAAAAAATGTCATTTCTGTTAAAAATCCTCAGGATTTCTCCTCTTGCGGAAAATACTATGCTTTAATTATCATGGAGTATGCTGCTACCTTTGCAGATTCTACAGGGTATTTCACTTCTCAATGTATTTCATGAGTTAGTTCCCTTAGAAACCCAAACTCTAGTTTAATAATCTCTTTCACATAAACAACAGGCTTACCTTCTGATATGGACTCAACGATGATCAAAGAATTCAAATTATATGATTTTGTTATTCCTGGAATTGCTACCATAAAGCTGTAATGGTCCTACTAATAAGGATAATAAGGAACTATATTATTTTTACAGGTTAAAGGGATGCTAAGGGAGAAGAGGTTGGATAGATTGGTTGATCCAGAACTCCAGAACAATTATGAAGAATCAGAGGTTGAGGAACTTATTCAAGTTGCCTTACTTTGCACGCAAAATTCACCAATGGAAAGACCAAAGATGGCCGATGTGGTACGGATGCTAGAAGGTGATGGCTTAGCTGAAAGATGGGATGAATGGAAAAAGGTGGAGATTATGCGTAACATTGATCAGGAGCATGTACCTCGACATACAGGATGGATTGATTCAACATCTAATGTTCATCCAGTTGAATTATTTGGTCCAAGATGAGAAGTCAAAAGTACATTGAACATGTGGCAATTTATTTATTTTTGTTCAACTTGTAATGAGTATTACATAGCAAATCACACTGGTGGCCACAATATCATCTTCAAGCATTTTATATTATTGGGCGTCCCACCATAGTGATGTTCGGTGCATCCTGGGTTTTCCTCAAAAATATATTGATGGGAACCATGGGTTTCGGGTTAACGAGGATCAAAGTTGGCCTTGTAATGTGCTCGAAGGATTAGTATCGTATACTTTTTATAGTAAAAGTTCCATTTGTATGTAATGAAGCAGTTATCTTTGGACACGAAGCTCCATAGATCATTGCCACTGAAAATACCATTTTTGTCTTTTAATTCATATATATTTATTTAAAGATTGCAATAATGTCGATTATAATCTCTATATGCTTTCCACTTTGTGTATATTTGGAAGGATACAGTAAGCCAAGACTTTATTAGCCTTGAGTTGATTTTTAAGCACATGGATTGGAATCACTACTAGTTTGCATGCCCCAGATAATCTGAAGTAAAAGAAAGAGAAGTGCTCAGTTGCAATGTATCTCATATCTCTGGGAAAATTAATATCAAGCTACTGCCTTGGATATATTTTTTTAACTATTGAAAAGTTATACTTGCATTTGACAAAACTTAGGTACCCTTATATTCATTATTAAAATATGCTTAGATTGAACTTGGTTGGTCAGGTCTTATACATACCAATATTTGATATAGACTAGACCAACACCGATACTTGTAAAAAACCTAAGCATTGTTATGATACTGCCTATTCCTAATATTCCAAATCGTGTAAATATAGAACCTACACAAAACGCTAGAACCATTCTCCTGAGAAACCGTTGATTTTACTACTAATAAAGTTGTTGATTATGTTACAGCCAAGTTAATGTTAAATGTTGAGTAGTTGTTGATTGTTGGTATCCTTGGTATACTCCATTATTTATTTAAATTTATGGTTTTATAATGATAGTTTTCTTCTGTTGGCAGGTTGTTTATGATGTTACTGATCAGGAGAGTTTAAATAATGTCAAACAATGGTTGAATGAGATTGATCGCTATGCAAGTGAGAATGTCAACAAGTTGCTTGTTGGAAACAAATGTGATTTGATTGCTAATAAAGCTGTTGATTATGATACAGCCAAGTAATGTTAAATGTTGAGTAGCTTTGGCATCATGTGCACTGCTATGTGTTTCACTGTATGCATCATCGTCATTGACTTGATGAGGATTTAAATATGAGTGTGCCTTGAAGTTGTTGGTGCTCTGTTTTTTGTTAATTGCAACACTATCGCAGTTTGTGGTCTTAAGTTTGTTGACTTGGCTTGTAGATTCTTTTTTTATTAATCTCAAGGGTTAGTTTTTTTTTGTCACTTTTTAGTTTACATTTTTCTTGACATGCTTTGTGTATTTTGTTCTTCAAGGCATTTGCTAATGAGATTGGCATTCCATTTTTGGAGACAAGTGCGAAGAATGCAACAAATGTGGAGCAGGATTTCATGACCATGGCTGCTGAGATAAAGAATAGGTGCACTTTTTTGTTATGATGTTTTCCAACCTTTAACAAGCACCTATATTATACAATTGTGATGTTAGATGTTTGTTTGACTCCCTAATTTTAATTATGTAATGGTGTAAACCTGTGGCGGCAAATCCTAATGAATTTGATTGAGATTCTCCTTTTTCTATGATCCTGTTGTTTTATGATAAATTTAAATGGTGATACATAATTCAAATTACATGTCATGACTATTGGTAATCTTGTTGGTTTGAGACACGTTCCTATTGTCTATTTTATTATTCTTGAATATGTTTGACATTCATTTTGTTCCCATGCAAAATATGTTTGAATATCATCATTGTCAAGCAATAACAACTTCTTAAATGGTGCTAGCTCAATGGTAAAGCACCTGCCTAATTATAGGTAGGAGATTGGTGGTTCGATTCCTCCATACCCTATCATAAATTAGTGACTAAGAAAACGACTAAATTCACACATATACGACTATTAGTAGCTACTTTCCAGTATCTTATAGCGCAACTAACGTTTAGTCGTATTTAGCTTAGTCATTAATATGTTATCATCTAGTAGTTTATTTAGTCGCATATTTGGTCATTAATTGTGACAAACAATGACTAAGTCAATGACTAAATCAGTGAGTATCAATGACTTAATCAGTGACTATCATTGACTATATGTCAACCAATTAATGACTAGTGAAATACGACTAGAGATAAGATAGTGGAAATCGGATACTGTTAGTCACCGACTCAAAACTAGTCGTTTATAGTAGAATTTTAGTCAGTTTTTTGGTCATTAATTTCTCATTTTGTACTAGTGTACAAATATCCTCCAACCATACAATGGTGTTGAATAAGAGATGAGAGAGTTGAGGTTTTGTGGATGAGTGAAGTGATATTTTTAGTCATGTTTAGTGAGTGTAATATTTTTTGATAGCATAATATGAGGTGAAAAGAGAAAAATTAACTTGGGAACTAATTACACAATGAGGAGGTTGCATACTTCATCTTGTCTAGTGTTCATATGAGTTTTTTTAGATGTGAACTTGGGAATTCTTCTTGTCAAATTCTTTGTTGTCTATGCATGGAATATATTGCTATAGGCATATGATAAAAACAAAAAGGCATGGGAGAATCTCAAATCTTGTGAATGAAAAGAATTATTTATAATTCACCATACCTCTATAGAAATGATCTCCACTTGCAATGGAAACTGGTAGCTTGAATGTATCCACTAGATTCCAAGACCACTGAAGATGTTTGTTAGATTACAAGGGTGATTTTGTGTCCAATAGATCAATGAGTGTCCAAAATATCAATGAGTGTGAGCCAATAAGAAACCTGTAAGATCTTGAAACCCGCGGAAGAAATGAAACCCGTGTTTTTGGTAGAATTCCCGAGAAACAGAGAACTCTGTTATTTTTAAAACTAGTAACAGGGACGTGCATGCGTGCTTAAACGCATGCACGTGTGTTTTTAGCGTGTACATGTCACTAGCATGCACGTGCCCCTGTATAACGTTTACACCATTTATTCCCCAACATTTACACCATTTAATGCCAAACCTTCCCCCACTTTGAAAATATTTGCATAAATTGGACTTGGTGATGAACTTTGAAGGGTGGGTCTTAATTTTTATTTGAAGGGCTTACTCTTTGCGTCTTGATACATTTGATAATTTATGGTTGTCTGTGCGCCTTGACCCAATTGATATTGTAAGGTGAGGATGTGCATGCATAATAATCCTTATTTATGACTATGCGATGAGGATTTAAATGGAAGAGGATGTAAAGACATGTTATTTTTATATGTATTTTGATGGCGAGTGTCGAAGATAAACGTGGTGATAAACCATATATGTTTGGAAGGACGGAGGGAGGCTACATGATCATGATCATGCCACCCATCAAATTGAAGACAATCCCTGATCCAAAAAATGTTTTTTTTAATTTTATTAATAACCATTGTGGTGTTGATGTATATGTAACTTCAGAATGTATTTCATCTATGTATTTCATATATATTTATTGTACCATTATAAGAGAAGCGTTATTCCTCTATAAGGAAGTGTCATCATGTGTACTGACAAGTGTCGCAAGTGTGTGTACTTGGAGATGGGTTATTAGACCACCATGTGTGGGGTTGGCTCTGAAATATATATTATATCGTGGATGTACTCGCTAGACAAGTCGGCCCCATAAGGTCACTGGGAAAATATGTTAGTATAAATAGAGATCGGGAGATCTCTATTTTGATCATTCGGAAACTCACACTTCTTTTACTCAGAAAGTGGCACACTAGTGAGGAGGAGGATAATCTGCTACTAGGAGACTATTTCAGTGTATTTTGGTTGTACTTTGGTTGAGCCATTTCTCTCTCTATCTCTGAGGAAGTTGTGGGGTTTTTCACCTTAGGGTTTTTCCCACAGAAAGTCTGTCTCTTGTCTCTCATGCTTTTGATTCTTATGATGCTTGTCATGCTTATTGTGATTGTTATGCATTGATATACTGTATATGTTCTTCTCTCAGTGAAGATCCTAGAGTATTGTGAATTAATGCTCAAAATTTAACATGGTATCAGAGCTAACCTGAGAAGAAGACATTTTGCAGTGACAGAAACTTGCGTTTCTTGTTTATTGGGTTTCTCTCCACATATTTTGGAAAAGAAGTATAGTAGATTTACTCTACTCATCAAGGAGAATCTATCTATCCAATCAGAATTCAGTTATGAGGATTTTCAGATTTGGCCCTAAAAATTAGGGTTTCCACAAAAATAGGAATTTCTGAAATCTAAAGACATAGCTAGAAGATCCTTGCAAAAATCGAAGGTTAGAGCTTTTGATTGAGATTTTTTGGCTGGGTAGATCTCCGAGAAACTCAAACCCTAATTCAGGGCTCTCCCTAGTGAACCCGGGAGGACAAAAAGGCAAATATGAAGGGTAAAGCTTTGCTGATCTCAAATTATGAATACACCAGACTGGTCAGCTCATCAAGGCGCATCTTTCTATCCTTTCAGAAAGTTGAAATTCACATTTTGAATTTTTAAGGTTTTTTCGACAAACCCTAATCGAGGACCAGATCTAGTTTTCAGCATTTCAAGTGGTAAGACCTAAATCTTTTCTATTCCCATTTGAAGTACTCTTTAAGATGTCTCACCACACCAAGCTTGAGGATAATCTTGAAGGGGATGATAAATTCCGAGCTTGGAAGTATAGGATGGTGTTAATCCTGGAAGAGAATGAGTTGGACTCATATATAAAAGAAGACATCCCTATCCTAGAGGATGAAGAGGCTAAGGTATTGCATAAGAAGAATGTGATCAAGGAAAAGAGAATCATTGTTGATTCTATCAAAGACCATCTTATACCCCATGTGTCTTCTCTAAAGACACCCAAAGAGATGTTTGACTCTTTGACCAAGTTATTTGAAGGGAAGAACATAAATCGGAAGATGACTCCGCGGAATCAATTGAAAGGGGTCAAGATGTTCAATCTTACTTCTCCAAGGTATCTCAGATCAAGGAACAACTTGAAGCTGTGGATGAAGTAGTGGACAATGGTGAAATTGTTATGACCACTCTGAATGGCCTACCTAGGTCATGGGACTCCTTTATTCAAGGAATCTGTGCAATAAAGAAATTGATCTCTTTCAGTAGGTTGTGGGAGGAATGCTCTCAAGAAGAAGCTAGGCTTGTGGCCAGAGAAGAAAATATGGGAAATGAAGATCAAGCTCTCACAGCACATTCCAAGAAAGGAAAGTCCAAGAAGGAATCATCTCATAACAGGAAATTCTCACACCACCATTATCATAAAGATAAGAAAGATCTCAGATGCTTCAATTGCAATGAGAAGGGACACTTTGCTTCAGATTGTCCCAAGTAGAAGAAAGACAACAACAACAACTTCAACAAAGAAGAAGAAGAATAACAAAAGAAGATATCATGCTCATGCTGCCGAAGATGATGAACCCCCAAAGAAGAAGGCTAGGGAAGAAAGTGATAGTGATGATGACTCATCAAGTGAAGAAGAGTATGTTCTAATTTCTGCTCTCACAGGTACTATCTCCCATGATTGTAATGATTGGTTGATTAACAGTGGGGCTTCCAAACACATGACTGGGTTTAAGGAATCTTTTGTGAATCTATCTGAACATGAATCACCCCATAAGGTGAAACTTGGGGATGATTATGAATACCCAATCAAAGGAAGTGGTGAAGCCTCCTACAACCTAGATTCTGGAAAATCTTTGAAGATGAAAGAAGTCCTTTATGTACCTGGGCTCAAGAAGAACTTACTCTCCATCTTTGCATTGGAAGCAAAAGGTATAAGGGTTGCATTTGTGGATGGCCAAGTCCTAATGTGGCCAAAGGGAAAGACCATAGATGATGCAGTAGTGATTGGAGAGCAAGAGGGAGGTTTGTATAAATTGAAGGGACAACCTGAACATGCCATGGTGCATGAATCCATGGAGCCAAGTGAACTTTGGCATAGAAGACCTGCTCATATGCACTATAGGGCACTTCCAATTGCAAGCAAGGCTGTAGAGGGTCTTCCTAAAATCAAGACCAAACATGAAGGTGTTTGCAAAGGGTGTGCAAAAGGTAAGAACATTAAGAAGGCTTTCCCAAGCGTTGAAAGCAAGGCAAAGGATATCCTGGAAATCATCCACTCAGATGTATGTGGTCCTATGTCATCCAGTTCTCTAAGTGGGTATGTTTACTATGTCTCATTTATTGATGACTTCTCCACGAAGACTTGGGTATACTTCTTGAAGAACAAAGATGAGGTGTTTGATAAGTTCAAGGAATTCAAAACCTTGATGGAGAATCAAACTGACAAGAAGATCAAAACATTCAGATCCGACAATGGTGGAGAATTCACCTTAGGTGAATTCAAGAAGCTTTGCAGTGATTCAGGGATTAAGAGGGAGTTAACTGCTCCTTATAATCCTCAATAGAATGGAGTTGCAGAAAGGAAGAACAAAACAATCATGGAAGCAGCAACGGCAATGCTGCATGACCAGGATCTACCTATGCATCTATGGGCAGAAGCAGCTAGAACAGTTGTATATGTGCAGAACAGAACACCCCACAAGATATTGGACAACAAGACACCATAAGAGGTATTTTCTGGTAAGAAACCTGAAGTCAGCCATCTCAGAATTTTTGGTTGTCTAGTATACACTCATGTCCCAAAGGAAAAGCGGACCAAATTAGATCCTTCAGGAAAGAAGGGTATCTTTGTGGGTTATAGTGAAAGCTCGAAGGCTTACAGAATATACTTTCCAGGGTTCAAGAAGATTAATGTTAGCAGGGATGTAACATTTGATGAAAACTCAGCATTCATCAAATCAAGAAAGGCACCTATCGAAGTTTATGAAGAAAATAAGGAAACTAGATTTCAAGACACTACCATGACTGAAGCAATTCCAGAAGTTGTTCGTGAGTTTGAAGATCCGCAAGAACCTGTAGATCCACCCCATGAGGATAACCCTCACAAGAGGAAACCTGCATGGTCTAGAGAGCTCATTCAAGATGCAGAAAGATTTGGCATTCCAGAAGAAGAACACAGAGCAAAGAAGAGAACCAGATCACATACCAGCTATGTTGCTTTACTCTGTGACATTATGAACAAAGAACCTTCCAGCTATGAATAAGTAGTGGAAAAGAAAGAATGGAATGATGCCATGGTTGACGAATACCAATCAATAATGAAGAATGATGTTTGGGATGTTGTCCCAAGACCTAAAGAGAAGTCTATTGTGACTTCCAAATGGATCTACAAAATCAAGCATGCTACAGATGACAGTGTAGATAAATACAAAGCAATATTCGTAGCTCGTGGCTTATCTCAGAAAGAGGGAATAGATTATGAAGAAACTTTTGCACCTGTAGCCAGGTATACTTCCATCAGAATAGTACTTGCCCTAGCTGTAGCAATGAAATGGAAAATACACCAGATGGATGTCAAGACTGCTTTCTTGAATGGTGTAGTTGAAGAGGAAGTATATGTGGAGCAGCCACTCAGTTTCGAAATACATGATAGGGAGTCATATGTGTGCAGATTGAAGAAAGCCTTGCATGCCTTGAAACAAGCTCTCAGAACTTGGTATGGTAGGATGGACAGTTTCCTATCTAGTTTGGGCTTCACCAAGAGTAAAGCGGATTCCAACCTTTACTACAATGTTGAGGAAGGGAATCCTATGATTCTACTCCTGTATGTGGATGACTTATTTGTAACAGGAGATGACAGATTGATTTTAGATACTATGAGGAAGCTTGCTGCCGAGTTCGATATGAAAGATTTGGGAATGATGCATTATTTCCTAGGTATGGAGGTGTGGTAGAGTGCAGGTGGGATCTTCCTTGGTCAAGGGAAGTACACAATAGATATCCTGAAGAGATTTGGGATGATGGATTGCAAGGCCATGGCCACACCTATGGCTTCGAATATGAAGCTTCTATGCAATGCTTCATCTGAGCCGGTTGATTTCTCTATGTATCGTCAGATGATTGGGTCCTTGATGTACCTGACGAACATGAGACCAGATATTTGCTTTGCGGTGAACACATTGAGCCAGTTCCTGATGGATCCGAGGAGTGTTCACCTGGTTATTGTAAAGCATGTTCTAAGGTACCTGAAGGGTACAGCAGATTATGGGCTCAAATATGAAGCGAATCAAAAGTTTAACCTATAGGGTTATGTTGATTCGGATTGGGTTGGTAGTGCTGCAGATAGGAAGAGCACATCTGGATGCTGCTTCAGTATGGGATCAGGTGTGATCTCTTGGTTCAACAGGAAACAGTCCTGTGTAGCACTGACTACAGCTGAGGCAGAGTATGTTGTATCCTGTTCAGTTAGTTGTGAGGCAGTATGGCTACGAAATCTACTGTCTGAGTTATTTGATCTCTCGTTGGATGCTACCAGTATCTTTTGTGATAACCAGAGTTGTGTGAAGTTGTCCTAGAACCATATGTTTCATGACAGGTCGAAACACATAGAGATCAAATATCACTATATCAGGGATATGGTGCAGAGAGGAGCTGTGAAGCTCCTGTACATTGCGACGGACGAGCAGATTGCAAATGTACTGACAAAACCACTGGCTAGTGTGAAGTTCAAGTACTTCAGGGAGAGGCTTGGTGTTCTTCATATTGATGACACTTTGAGGAGGAAGTGATGGACACATTTGCAGAAGCCATTCCAAGCATGTTGGAAGGAGGATCCTTCACATGGCTGTGGATGTAAGCGCTGGATGATGAGCATCAGGACGATGCTCCAGTTACTGCTCTGTATACGCATCATGTTGGATGCTAGATATGATTAGTTGGATCATTTATATGTATATGTATGTATGCATCATGTTGGATGCTGGATATGATCAGTTGGATCATTTATATGTATATGTATGTACGCATCATGTTGGATGTTGGATATGATCAGTTGGATCATTTATATGTATGTACACATCATGTTGGATGCTGGATATGATCAGTTGGATCATTTATATGTATGTATGCATCATGTTGGATGCTGGATATGATCGGTTGGATCATTTGCATGTATTTTGTATATGCATCATGTTGTATGCTTGGACCATGTATCTGTAAATGTATCAAGTGGATACATTGTATGATCAAGTGGATCATGTATGGTGATATGTATCATGTATTTGTATTTGTATCAGGTGGATCATGTATGATGATATGTATTAGGTAGATACTTGGTATGCATCAGGTAGATGCATTGTATGATCAGGATGATCTTGAATGACGAGCTTCAGGATGTTGCTCCAGATGACATGCAGCAGGATGTTGCAGTGATGATAATCAGGATGATCATGTGTACATCAGGATGATGTATGGTGAGTATCAGGTTGATACTCTGTGGTCGTGGAACAGGTTGTGCAAATAAGCATGTAATTTGTGCCCTGGGATATTTGTAGATAATCTTTCGAGGTTTTGCCTATGGCATGTAATTTGTACCCTGGGATATCTGGCAAATGCTCTTTCGAGGTTTTGCTTGGGATGACATATAATTTGTGCCCTGGGATATCTACAGATAGTCTTTCAAGGTTTTTCCTATGGCATGTAATTTGTGCCCTGGGATATCTGGCAGATGCTCTTTCGAGGTTTTGTCCTATGGCATGTAATTTGTGCCCTGGGAGATCCGATAGGTTGAGCCGTGTGCTTGTAATCATTCCTGGGATGCTCTTTCGAGGTTTTTCCATGACCACATGTAATTTGTGCCCTGGGAGATCCAATAGATTGAGCCTTGTGCTTGTAATCAAGCCTGGGATGCTCTTTCGAGGTTTTGTGGTGACCACATGTAATTTGTGCCCTGGGAGATCCGATAGGTTGAGCCTTATGCTCGTAATCAGTCCTGGGATTCTCTTTTGCGTTTTTATGGTGGAGTCACATGTAATAAGTCCTGGAGACTTGGATAGGATGAAAAAGGCCTCAGATGCTCTTTAGGGTTCTTTCTAGTCAAGAGACTCTTTTAAGGTTTTGTGACGCATGTAATAAGTCCTGAGATTTCCACAGTATGGCCAGTGATGATGAAGACCTGCAGGTGGTGGGCCTACATCCAGTATGAAAAAGGACTGGCTCTGTAGAACTTCCTATGATGAGTAGAGTCAGAGATTGGTTGAGATAGCAGCGGCAGTGACCATGATGATGACAATGATCCTTAGAAGAAGACTTGTCTAGCAGATTTGTGTCGAGAAATACCTTCCTAGTTAAGAGGGAGTGTTGATGTATATGTAACTTCGGAAAGTATTTCATCTATGTATTTCATATATATTTATTGTACCCTTATAAGAGAAGTGTTATTCCTCTATAAGGAAGTGTCGCCATGTGTATTGACAAGTGTCGCAAGTGTTTGTACTTGGCGACGTGTTATTAGACCACCATGTGTGGGGTTGGCCCTGAAATATATATTATATTGTGGATATACCTAGCTAGACAAGTCGTCCCCATAAGGTCACTAGGCAAACAGGTTAGTATAAATAGAGATCAGGAGATCTCTATTTTGATCATTCGGAATCTCAAACTTCTCTCACTCAGAAAGTGGCGCACTAGTGAGGAGGAGGATCATCTGCTACTAGGAGACTATCTCAGTGTATTTTGGTTGTACTTTGGTTGATCCATTGCGCTCTCTATCTCTGAGGAAGTTGTGGGGTTTTTCACCTTAGGGTTTTCCCCACAGAAACTCTGTGTCTCTTGTCTCTCATGCTTTTGATTCTTATAATGCTTGTCATGCTTATTGTGATTGTTATGCATTGATATACTGTATATGTTATTCTCTCAGTGAATATCCTAGAGTATTGTGAATTAATGCTCAAAATTTAACATTTTGTACTTTGGTCCAAATGTTTTTTCTAACTCATTGTTTTTCCATATTGTGTGCCTGCTGCCACCTATCTATATCAATGCATAAAATTAACCTCTACTTGGTTTCTAGTTATAGTTGCATGCCATTATTTTTAGTTTCATGCCATTGAGTGTTGTTTAGAGTTTTTGTGAGTCTGTGACATTCATTCAATAAATGAAGTCTTGTAGAGGAGGACTCATCAAAGAGGCAATTTGAATTTCATTTTGACAAAAAACATATTTTGTAAAGATCAAATTCCATGAATGCATCCTCAGCCTACCATGCAAGACCATGGATGTGTTGAAAAGCATTGAACATCATCGAAGAATGAAAACAGGTTCCTTGAGATCTTATTGAAGCATATTGAGCTCAATTGAATTCCACTTGGGCCTTAATTGAAAATTCTAGACCTCAAGCGTCATCAATAACACATAGAATCCATGACACTATCCCTCTACAAGGATCCTTTTTCATATGAATTGAATATTGTTGCCATTAGAATGTCTTGGACATTAAGGATTTATCTTGGCTCCTTAACCATGGCTAGTGGAGGGAAACAAAAGCCTCCAACACTAACTCTTGCTTCTTAGGCACAAACACCATGAATGAGTCCCTGGACCACCACATATGAAATCTATAGGGTATTAGTCAACTTCAAGTGTGTTATGTGTGCGATGACTAGGTTAGTTGTGAACCAAAAATGGGTCTCGAGGTCTGACCAAGGTATGTGGACAAAAAGAAGCTTCTCATGCCTTAAATGAAGCTTCTCAAGCTCAAGCACCATGAACAACACCGACAACTCAAGAAGCTTCTTAGGATATGATGTTGAATGCATCTTCAAACCACCACAGCTAACCCTTGTGGGGTATCTCTAGCAAATGTAGAGGGATACATATACCATGATTAGGCTACATTGCATGCCTTAAACAAGATGAGGATGATGATCATCATCATCATCATCATGATCATGACTAATATCATCATCATCATCATCATCATCATCATCATTGTAATCGTCATCACCATCATCACTATCATCACCATCATCATCATCATCATCTTCATCATCAACATCATATTTGTCATCATCATCATCATCATCATCATCATCATCCTCATCATCATCATATTCTTCATCATCGTCATCATCATCAAAATCTTTGTCATCATCATCATCATCATCAACATCATCATCATCATCATCATCATCATCTTCATCATCATCATCTTCTTCATCATCATCATTGATAATGATGATGATGATGATGATGATGATGATGATGAAGATGATGGATGATGATGAAGATGAGTACGAACATGAAGATGTTGATGCTGATGATGATGAATATGATTATCATCATCATCATCATCATCATAATCATCTTCATCATCATCAGCATAATCATCATCATCCTCATTGTTGGTGTCCATTCTGTCACTATTTTTTATCATTCAATCTACTCGAAATTGCATTATTTCTGTCATTCTTTGTTATATTAGGTTGTTTTCTTGTCATTCAGCCCATCATTCAATCCAGGTATGCATATATTAACCTATGATGCAAATCTTGTTTATAATTCATTATATTATGGTTTGTTTATTTTCAAATGACAATATCTGGACATTATTGACATTTACGCTTTTATTGACAGACTACGTTTTGTGAATGACCCTTCGTTCAGACTATGTGCTACGTGTTAAATATTAAATTCATTCATCTCTTCATTCAATCCCGCGTTCAGCTCCCAAAATCCATGGTTGGCATATCTCAGACCGTTAAAGCAGAAGAAGGGAACATGGGTTCTATTTGCCAATTGGAGTTGATCGTTAATGAGCTGTTTCTCTAGAAGAGCCATCCCCAAGTTCGCTAAGCTTTCCAATGCATCACCATGCCCACGTTAACTCTCCAACATGCTGATTCAACCTCACATTCAGCTTGGAATCGTGCTTCGTGTTCACGCTATTGTTCTCGAAGGAGTCCAGGTTGCACATGTTCAGCCTACCAGCACAACGCATTGCCACGTTAGTGTTCCAGCAGCCTCTCCTCCGTTCGTTTTGCTCATACCTGTTCACGCTCATTCATGCCGGCGTTCTGGAAGAATCCTATCTTCCCATGATCAGTCCGTCAATATACAACTCATCCCACGTCAAGGGTAGATCAACACTGCATCACCTACGTGAAGAAACCAACCCCGTGTGCGCTGGGTAGATGCTCTATGCATTGGCATGTACCATTCAATCAATAGTTACAGTCATTTAAACACCTCTATTATTAGAGAGGTTGACTCTTTCGACCCTCTCACCTATTGTAACTTATAAATAGTCATCTTCATGACTAAGACGAGTTAGTCGAAGTTGAGATAGCTAGTTTTTCAGTCTTAGTAATTCATAGTTGTTCAGAGACAACGTAGAGACAGAGTTATGTAATTTTCTCAAGTTAATGGAAGTTCCAGCTTGTTGATATTCTGAGTAGCTAAATCAATCCAGTTTTCCATCTTTGATTGTTGGGAAGGGCCCCTCATCAACCAGAGGTTTTGTCTTTGTTTTCTACATTTATTAGTTTGTTTTCCTATGTTTATAATCGATTTTGTTTTTGTAGATGATATTTTCTTCTTTCTATGTAATTTATGTTGTGCTTCTAATTTAATTTGTGTGTACAGGATTAGTAAATGGTCAACTAATAGTTTAATAATTCATAGTTTGCTTTCAGTTTTTCTTTCTTCCATCATTTATAATTAGATATTGCTATCAATTCTTCCATCGTTAGCCTCGGCCTCAACTTCTTCCTCTCTGTTAATTTCCTTCCTGTAGCTATAGGTTCACTCTCTCCTTTCATCTCAACCTTCTTCTTCCATGTGTCATAGAAATAGTCTATCTCCTTTAGACAATGATTAAAATAGGTTTTTGTCTATTAACGTAACTTCTCAACAAGTCTTCTAACTATTTTCTCTGCATTATAGGATCATGTGCATTCGCCAGCTAACATCAAGATCATCAAAACTCTCCTTTTCCTTAGTTTAGTTCATTTTTACTCCATTTAGACTGTCGTTCGAACGGTCATTCAGACTGCCATTCGGATTATCTTTCGGACCGGAATTCGAATCGTCATTTGTATTTTTACCTTTTCTACACTTATTTTATGTTTTTCAGATTCCAGTCTTTCCTGCTTATTAGATATAATGCTTCTTGCTTCTAATTTACAGTTCTAGGTGTAATTTAAATATGGTTTTATGTTACATAAAGTTTTTAATTGAATTTTTCTTATTATCTCCTTCTTCTATATTTCCTTCCTTCACTTTCTTCTAACCTTCTTCCAAAGTTAAGCTTTTGTATCAGATTTGATAGTTATTTACTGTTTCACAATCCATCAGTTTGTTTTTAGATAGTTTACTTCCGAATCATAGTTAACAATTTCCTTCTTTAAGTAGTTTTAATTTGTTAATCATAAGAATTATTTTCTATTCATGCAGATAATGAGACATTCATAATATTTAGATTTGTATCATTAATAAGTATCTTTATCAATTTTTCTACTTGCTTCTATATTCATATCTTTATCAAGTTTTCTACTTGCTTCCAAATCAAGTTCAGAACTAAATATCTTTATTAAGTTTTCTACTTGCTTCTAGTCTCATTAGTTTCATGGAAAGTAGATAGATCAACATGTTTAAAGTTAATTGTAGTTTCTCTCTTTGTAGTTTACATCTCTTTATTTAAGTTAGATTAGATTTACTTATGTTTTGTTTCGCTATTACATTTGAAAGTCATTACGATACATTCACTCCAGTTCCTGTTACATGGGAATAGATTTTTCTTCTTGAATTAGTTGTTGAAATTATTTAGCTTGTAATTTACTTTGATTAGCATAGTTCCTATTTGTGTAATTTATCATCGAATTCAATTATCGCATAGATAGTTTATTTTTGTTCTCTATCTGAAGTTAAGCAGTTCAGTCTTAGAATTATTTACATTTACAAGTTCTCCCTTGTAATTCTCATTTGGTTATCAGTTCTTTTTCTATTCCTTTCCATCATTTAAATATAAAGTAGAGTAGTATGATTTGATACTATTCTAGTCGGTTGTTTAGTTAGATTTGATTTAGTTCTCTTATTGCATATTTGAAGTTTGACTTGGTTTTTCATTTTGAAAGATATTTAGATCTTCTCTTTATTAAATATTTTGAAGGTTTGACAAGCCAAAAAAATTAGGTACTGTTCTACCTTAGCATATATTTTTCCTCAACTCTAAGATTACCAATCCTGGTCGATAATTAAATATTAGGTGTTTTATTTGAGATAGATCACACACACAACATTTTGGCACCTTTTCCGAGGAGTTGTAGATAAATAGGTAGAATTCAGTCATAGCTAAGTTGAACTCTTTTAAAAAAAAAAAATTAGTTCTTTTCTTTGAATCTTAGATTAGGCTGGTGGAGGGTGAGCGGTAAGACGAGAGGTAAGAACCTGTGCATCTGTTATAATAGACATCCCCAAAACCTAGTAGTAGCAGTTATGTAGTCAAAGTTTATTTCAGTTATAATTTGTTTTCATGAATAGGTCTAGAGATTCACAAGGTAGATTTATTAAAACTAATCCTCTTACTAAAATCTCTACTAAAATTTCTATTAACTTATACGAGGGGCGTGCCACCCCAACTACTAACTCAACAAAAAGGTATCGGAAGACACCTAAAGGGAATAGTCCTACTTGGAAAGCAAAAGAAACCTTTTTCTGGAAACATTTTAAGGGAAATTATAGGGACATCAGAATAGTTTGTTCATAAAGAAATTCCACTAGAAAAACCTCAAGTTCATATTGAGACTGAACTAAGACAAGAGGACATCCACAAAGATAAAACTTCAAAACCTCTTAACACTCCATTAGTCCAAAAACCTACAGACACTAATTTTTCAGTAATAGGTGGTCCAAACTTAGTAGACTTTAGTGATCCTGCACAAGTGGATGCTCTTTTGGGGAATTCTTAAAACATAATTATCTCACATATTGACACAACAACAGTAGGACCTCCAAAACTGGGTTCCCACGTAGATGATAGTTCTCCTCCTAAAAAGAAGAATACCCTTCCTGAAACAGAACATTGGGACATCCCATATTCACCAAGAAAGGAGCAACCTAGTTTTTCTCTCTTTGGCAATAGAATCTTCATCGGGGGTGAAAATGAAGATCATGTCCGACAAGATGAAGAAGATGGAGAAGTTAGAACTGAAGGTACCTTTAGGTTCCCTATCTTAGACACTACACAAGATGTTACTATGAAAAACATTCCTCCCTCCTCACTACCAACCTTCTATGCGAAGAGTAGTGAGGATCCGGACACATTCTTATTCGAGTTTGACATTTTGTGTAGGAGTTACAATTAACTACAAGATGGCCAAAAACTAAAACTCTTTCCTGCCACATTAAAAGATTCTTCTCTTCGATGGTTCATGGGATTAGGAGAGTCTAGTATTAGGACTTGGGAAGACATGAAGAATGCATTTCTTCAGAAATATCAGGATTACTGTAGACCTAAAGACTCTCGCAATGACATTTTTAAAATTCAACAGCTTGAAGACGAGAGCTTAGAATACTATCTCGAGGGATTTAACTATGTGTTACATAAATCTAAATATAGTGATCTTCGAGAAGATGCAGTAAGAACACTCTTCCTCAAAGGAATCTTAGAAGAATTCTTAGATAACCTTAATCTCATGGCAGCAGGAGGCATTTCTCATAAGTCTTTTACAAAAATTTGTTAACTATGTAGGAATTACTCTAGGAGCAGAGGGAAAGGTGGAAGACACTTTCGAGAATCTTATGCTAGGAATTCCAAAGGGAACACATCCGATCCTGGTGGAGTTACAAGGGTAGAATTGGGAAACCTATTGGAAAATTTCAAAACAGATATTTTAGGAGCCATGGGTTCTCAATTAGATGCACTACAAGATAAAAAAAGACAGGATGAAGAGCATGCAGCAATGAGTGTTTTTTGTCCTAGGTGTAGAACTAAACATCCTCAACAAGAATGTCCATTAAATAATGTTTCAGTCTATCACCTTTGTACCGAAGAACATCCAACCAATTATTTTCCATCGTTGCCTGAATTGCAAGATGTATACAAGAGTGAAAACTTTGGTGAACCATCTAGGAGGCCCTGGCAACTTAGAGATGAACCATCATATCAAGACTCATCCCAAATTACACCCTATTACTATCCTTATCAACCTTATCAACAATGGAACACTTCAAGTTGGCAGAATTGGCCACCGCAGTACCCTCCTTAGAATGCTCAACAACAGCAATGGCCACATGGATGGAGAGGACAAACTTATACTCAAACACCTCCTCCTATGCCTAACTATCATTACCCACCTAATGTTCAGCAACTTTTGCCTGGATTTGTACCTCCTTCATTACCCCCTATCCCGAATCAACGTCACCATTTCCTGAACATGAATCCTCCAAGACCCATAATATTACCTGCACAACCGATACCAAATCCTAACAACAAACCAACCCAATCCCTTAATATCATTGGGTTGTTACCTCTTCCATCATATGTCATTTCAACCGCACCTATACATGAGATACAACTGCGGTCTGGAATATTTTTGCAAGATAAGCCCAAGTCACCAGTTGTTATTCAAGAAGAGAATGAAGAAGACATATCTACCGAAGTTTTGAATAATGCCATTTTTGAAAATGTGGTTATTCCTAAACCTTCAGCACACAACCATCAACGTAAAGAAGTAATTTCAGGAGAAAATTCACCTCCATATCCAGAGCATCTAATAATAGATAAACCTGTAACTTATCCAGAGTACAATATCATTAACAAATTGAAAAATATTTGCATTAAGATCCCTTTGTTACAATCCATTAAGGATATTCCAATCTATAGCAAGGTAATAAAGGAAATCTGTATTAAGAAACCACTGAGAAAACAAAAGGACCCTCCGACAATTCATGTAATAGGAGAGGTATCAGATTGCATAGCAAACCAACCTAGAATTCCAAAATATTCTAACCCAAGGAGTCATGTGGTGACTATTATCATTAATAACACCACCATAGGAAATACACTTGTTTATCTAGGAGCTGATATCAATTTGATGACTACCACAATTATCGAAACTCTCAATCTAGGACAATTCCTCTGCCCTACTCCAACAATGCTAGAACTAGCAGATCGCACGATGGTGCAGCCTGCTGGGATCTTAAATGATATCACTGTGTCAGTAGCTTCTTGGGAATATCCTGTGGACTCCATGGTTATTGAATCAAAAGACCCTTCCAAAGGTCACCTCATTATTTTGGGAAGACCTTGGTTAGCTACTACCAATGCATTTATAGGATGTAGGGATGGAGAGATGGTTATCTATGATGGGTTTTCTACAAGAAAACTAGCCTTATATCCACCAGCTCAGCCAATAGCTGAAAACCTATTTTGGTTAGATTGTCCTTTCGGAGATGATAAATTGGAAGAAATTTCCCGTGTTAGTGATTTCTCCTGGGCACTTCAAGAACAGAACACTGAGAATGTGCTGAACCAATTTATCTCTTCCACAACCTGTATAGATTTTCCTCAATCTTTTTCCCAATTTGACCATATCTTTGGAGATGAATTCCAAGAAAATATGAGCCTCTCAACATTCATGAGTACACCCTGTGTCTCCGCAATCAAAGAAAATATAGGATCTTATACCATACCATGCGAGGTTAGTTCCGACAAATTTCTGCATATAAATGCATGTTTAGATGAGAACCAGCAAAAACAATTACTAAAAGTTCTCAAGAGTCAAACTGGAGAATTTGCATGGGAGTATACCGATATGAAAGGTATACACCCAAAAACCTATATCCATCACATTTACATAGACCCAACCATATCTCCTGTTAGGCAGACCCAGAGAAGAATGAACCCAGCACTAAAGGACATAGTCAAAGACGAACTACAAAAGCTCCTGAATGTTGGATTCATTTACCCAATTTCCAACAGTAAATGGGTTTCTCCTATGGTGGTAGTTCCAAAGAAAGTCACAAGGAAATGGTGTATCTGTGTTGACTTTCAAGAACTGAACAAGGCCACTATTAAATACTACTTCCCTTTTCCTTTCATCGATCAGGTGTTAGACACCTTATCAGGAAAACAATATTTCTCATTCCTTGATGGGTATAGCGGATACAATCAAATACTAATAGTACTTGAGGATCAGGACAAGACAACCTTCACTTGTTCTTGGGGGACATATGCCTATCGAGTATTACCATTTGGCCTGTGTAATGCACCTACTACTTTCCACCGTGCAGTTCTAAGAATCTTTGTTGATCTCATACATGACTGTGTAGAAGTTTATATGGATGATTTTACAGTTTATGGTAGTACATTCCAAGAGGCCCTTGATAACCTCGAAATAGTTCTTATTCTGTGCCAAGAAACGAACTTAGCTCTCAGCCATGAAAAATGTAAGATGTTACTGACTGAGGGCATAGTCTTGGGACATCATGTATCTCTTCAAGGTATCAAGGTGGATCCTGTCAAGATAGAAATAATTGTTAATCTTCCTCCTCCAAAAACTCTGAAGGAAGTAAGAATTTTTCTTGTCCATGCCAGCTATTATAGACGTTTCATTGAAAATTTCACTAAAATAGCCACACCTATGTTCAAAATACTCATGAAAGACACAGAGTTTCGATGGACTGAACCATGTCAACAAGCCTTCGAAACTTTGAAGGCAAAGCTATCAGTGACACCCATACTTAGGGGCCCAAATTGGTACCTTCCTTTCCATATATCCACTGATGCTTCCCACATAGCTATAGGGGCAGTCTTAGGTCAAAAGGAGGGACAGACATCACATGCCATTTATTTTTCTAGTAAAAATTTGACTCCTGCAGAATCGAAGTACACTATTACGGAAAAGGAGTTTCTAGCAGTAGTCTACTCTATCAACAAGTTTCGTCATTATATCACAGGATATGAATTTTTTATACACACTGACCACTCCACCATCTAGTTTTTAATGAATAAACCCATCACCAATGGCAGAGTGACTCGGTGGCTTATTTTGTTGCAAGAGTTTAACATTACCATTGTTGATTGTCCCGGTCAAGAGAATGTAGTAGCTGATTTCCTCTCCCAAATTCAAATTGACGATGCCAGACCTGTCGATGATAGCTTCCCAGATGAACATTTGTTCACTATATCTGTTCGAACCCCATGGTTTGCAGACATAGCCAATTATTTATCAACTGGAAAGCTACCCAACCATCTCTCCCCACCTGAGAAATGTAGGATCATAGTTCAAAGTTCCAATTATTATTGGGTAGATAATGATCTCTTTTGTATTGGTCTTGATCTTATTATTAGACAATGCATACGAGAGGACAAGATGGTAGAGATCCTACATGCATGTCATGGTGGACCTTGCAGTGGGCATTTTTCTAATAAAAGAACAACATACAAAGTATTGCACTCTGGGTACTATTGGCCAAGCATCTTTAAAGATGTTGCCAAGTATGTCAAGGGATGTGACAGTTGTCAAAGAATGGGTAGACCTACACCATCCGATGAGATGCCTTTGCAACCCCAAGTTATGATTGAGCAATTTGAAAAATGGGCTCTAGATTTCGTTTGACCAATTTCCCCGATGTCTCGCAAGAAGAAGTACATCCTAGTATGTATAGATTATGTCACCAAATGGGTGGAAGAAAAAGCTTTATTCTGAGCCACAAAGAAGTATGTGGTAGAATTCATTTATGAAGAGATATTTACTCGATTTGGTGTACCTAGGGAAATTGTAACCGATCAAGGATCTTAGTTTACCTCCAAATTAATGAAAGAGCTTACTGACAAGTATGGTATCAAACATTGTAAGTCTTCACCATATCATCCACAAGCCAATGGTCAGGTGGAGTCCACCAACAAGGTATTAGAAGCCATCTTGACTAAGACTATCCAATTACACCACAAATATTGGGCAGATAGGCTTCCTGAAGCTCTGTGGACTTATAGAATAACTTGGAGAAACACTACTGGTCACACACCTTATGAACTTGTTTATGGTAAACAAGTTCTTTTACCTATTGAATTTCAAGTCAAAACCTTTCGTATGGCTGCACAATTATGGATGAACTTAGAAGAAGCACAGAGTCAACAAATCCTGCAGATAAATGAATTAGGCAAGATGCTATTCAACGTACAATTTTAATACAAAACCAACGTAAAAAGTGGCATGATAGATACATTAAACAAAAACAATTCAAAACCGGAGACTAGGCATTACTTTTTGGTTCAAGATACAAAAATTTTAAAGGCAAGTTAAATACTCGCTGGATGGGTCCATATGAAATTGTTACAACCTTTGATAATGGATCCGTTAAAATTAAGACAATTGATGATTCTCAAATTTCCTTTGTTGTAAATGGACACAGACTTAGACTTTATCATCAACCAATATCTAAACAAGATTTTGTACAAAACGCCTTACAACAGGAGGAAATGGAACTAGTAGAAGAGGAAGTAATTCCTCCTCCTCCTAGTCTTTGAATTATTTTGGTTTATCTTCCTTTGTATATATGTAAATATGTTTTTGTTTGCAATAATAATAGTCATTTCTAACGACTGATTGAATTTTTATAGGGAAAATTATTATGATCAGTTCATAAGAAGTTTGTCAATCAAAACAGGAAGACTCTCTTCCTTTTGTTAATTTCAAAAATTTTACATGATTTGTTTTGTACATATGTTTTGTTTTTAATAAAAATTTGAATCATATGATAAGTGGTTTTGTAGCTTAATCACAAGAACCCTATCTTTGTAATCATCACATGTGATATTATTCGAAGAAGGGAAGTGCTTAAAATAATTTTCCAATATATCCTACCCCCTTCTCTTTCAATTATGTGAAATTGACCTTTTTTTTTAAGCAAAAGATAAAGTGTTCTTTATGTTATTTCGAACCATTTCTTTTATGATTCTGAATATAGTATTTGATTAATACATGCACATTTCTGATTTATCATTAGAACAGTTTCTTAAAAGACTTACTTTCATCGTTATGATCTCTAGAAATCCTTATTCTACACCTATGGATCATTAGCTCATCCGTAGATTCATTATCAAAACTTGTCTCTTAAAGCATATTTCAAAGGTAGCTTAGAAGTGAATAATGTTTTAATTTTTGTGGGGAACATTATTGATTCTTATGAAAAAGATAGATATAGATCGAGGAACAGCTTCAGGTTATTATCTCTTGACAGTATCTTGAACTTTGGCCATTATTAATAAAGTTGCTCATAAAGGTTCGTTCTAATATTTTGAATTATGTGTTTAGAAGGCTTAGCACACTCTAGTGCCAAGCGGCTTCCTTACAATATATATATATATATAGATAGATAGATAGATAGATAGATATAGATATACGAAGCAACCCGTCGGGGTACTGAACAGGATCGCTAGCAGCGGGTCCATGCTAAGTAAAAACTTAAACAAGGAAGCTAGGTAAATGCAATTAAACCCGTCGGGGTACTGAATAGGCTCGCTGGCAGCGCGGCTATGCTTGCATGGTACCAAGAAAACCAATTGGGGTACTGAACATGCCTGCTGGCAACAGGTCAATATCGGGTAAAAGAGATCGGTTAGTGCAATTCTATGCACATAATTCATATATAAGAAACCTGAGCATACAAACATATGTTAGGCCAATTATTTATACTATCATTAGAGAATAACTGTAGGTTGAACTTGGAACTTGTCATCTAATTCAAAACAATACCCAGGATGTGATTATCCTAGAAATGGGACCCATAATTATAAAAATCTCACAAGCTTTACGGTGCACCTTATCTATATCTTGGGATGACAAGAAATCTTTAACATGAGTCATGGATGGCTAGTTTTCCTGTGGCATCTTTCATATCAATTGTACTATTATTCTTCATATGGTCCTTTTTAAGCACTGTTCCATTCTTTCTGATGAATGTACATATCTGAATGATCTACATGTTTAGCTAAAATTTCATTTTCTTGAGAAAAATATCACAACACTTTTAGCTATCAGTAAACATCCTAAGGGAAAATAATTAAATAGTTAACAATCTTTTTGTGGCTTGAAGACATGCCATATCTTTGGTTTTGGGGGGAGATTAGAATTGTTCTTACTCTGAATATTTATGAAATTTTATTTATCTCTGATAAAACGATAGGTGTTTTTCAGGTTATGCAAAAAGAAGAAGAAAATTGATCTAATCAAGAACAAAGAGGAATGCAATTAAAAGACCCAGAAAAGAAAAGTTTACAGCATTTGTGCATTAATAGCTTCAGAAATTCTTTGCAAATTAGTTTCAGTCAAGTATTAGTAAAGCAAATCTTGTACAGATAAAAGTCTGTATGAAGGACTGAATGACGGGTCGAACACTGATCCGAATGAAATGACTATATATATCAAATAGCATGCTAGATATTTTGAAAATTCTAACTAACCAATGATGACAGGGATCAATCAAACGTCAAATCTCACACTTGGTTTTATTCCTTTACCTATCTCGCCTTCGTTGAACAAATGAATCTTGTGTCATATATCATTCTAATCTTTTGAATTATTGCATGACCGTCGTGATCCTAGATATCACACGAATCTCCAGCATCTGGATCAAATCGCTATGATATCCCAACAGTAATCTATCTTGTATGGTTGAACACACTATACCAAACACGCATCCACTGAATTCACGCACTTCAATACTGGCACTTGACTCAAGATCTTCGAAGTACAAGTGTGATCCTTTTAAGCATGCTCACCTATGACCATTCAACCATACAAACGAACTTTAATTTAACTGATGGTTGCGTGAAGTTCTGCTTCACTCTGCTTGCTCTTCATTTCTTCTCTTGGAACTGCGTCCTCTGCAATTTCTTATATTATCCGCACTTATTCATCGTATCCCCCGTCTTCCATCGACAATGCCTAACCGCTACAAACTTGGTAGTTATCAAGATCTTCTATGTATCCCTGAGTTTAAAAGATGCCATGAGTTATTCTCTCAAGCAGGCTGGAGTCCGTTTCTCCACTGCCTTGATGACTATGACCATGATATTTCGTTACTGTTTGCCAAAGGTTTTGATGGAAAGACGGCCAAGGTTGGTCATATTTTTTTCTCTATAACAGAAGAGTCAATAGCTTTAGCTACAAAGATCCCAAGGGAAGGTGCCCGTTGGCACAAGCATTTGTTTCTTCCAAGAATAGCCCACCAGTTCGCTCTCAAGCCTGATTTTCAACACATTACTAGCACTAAAGGCTTCCATAGAGAATGGATCAAACCAGAGTACTTGGATCTTTTGACCTTTATCATCCACTTAATCACCTGCGAAGGTAAGTTTATTGTTTTTAAATCTTGCCATGTCAGACTATTAGCTCATTTTGTCAATAATCAGACCTTAAATTTCCCATTTTACTTCCTAAAGAGTTTGGAAAAGATGTCGAGCCAAGTTAGAAGAAATACTATTAATCCTTCTAGAAGCTTGTATCACTACCGTCTTGTTAAGCTTCTGATCATTCATCAATTAGGGGAGAGAGGTCAAACTTGGGATCACTTTGTTTTTGAGATACTGAACCCTCATTTATCTACTGTAAAAAATTCGCCTTCTCAGAAGCACTCTTCTACCCAAGAAGAACCAAACGCGAAACGTGTACGGTTTGATGAGAGTTCCTTAGATGATATGCACTCTCTCCACTCATTACACTCTTCTGAGATTGATCTCAAATCTCCACTTTTCTCATCAATACCTACCGAACTTAGAGAGATAAATTGTGACTAGTCCATTGATCAGTCTGTATCTTAGACTGTCGCTCAGCCATCATGTTCAAATATTCAGTCGGACGATCATACCTTTGAGTCACCCCTCTTCACACTAGCTAATGCATCCGCTCATATGAGTGAAACCCTTGCTACTAGAAGCTCTCCTGCATATAATAAAGACAAAAGTTCTGAAGAATAGACTATTAATGTTGAGACATCTCCAAAAGAGGCAAGTCCTCAATTGGACTTGGAGCATGATATAGAACAACCTATTTCAAAGAAGAAATGGGATAAGTTGACCCAAGTGATAGCACGACTAATAGATGAAAATCAAAGCTATGTGGAAACAATTTTTGAGCTTCATGAAGAAAACAAGGCACTGTGTGCACAAGTAAAAGACATTGAATGTTTGGTTCACATCAAAACAACATACAATACTTCCCTAAAGATGAGATATAATTCCTTAAAGGACCAATTCAGGAAGCTCGAGGCCAAATCTATGTCTTCATGATCCAAGTCAAAGGAATCTGCTGTCATAGCTCAGCCTTCTTCCTAATGTTTCTTTTTCTCAGTGGGACCTGGCATGTCCTCGGTTTGGGGGAATGTTGGTGTCCATTTTGTCACTATTTTTTATCATTCAATCTACTCGAAATGGTGTTATTTCTGTCATTATTTGTTATATTAGGTTGTTTTCTTGTCATTCATCCCATCAAACAGTCCAGGTATGCATATATTTACCTATGACGCAAATCTTGTTTATACTTCGTTATATTATGGTTTGTTTATGTTTAAATGACAATTTCTGGACATTATTGACATTTATGTTTTTATTAACATACTACGTTTTACGAATGACCCTTCGTTCAGACTATGTGCTACGTGTTAAAGCTTAAACGCATTCAGGTCATCATTCAGCCCTGTGTTCAGCTCCCGAAATCCATGGTTGGCATATCTTAGACCATTAAAGCAGAAGAAGGGCACATGGTTCTGTTTGCAAGGTGGAGCTGATGGTTAATGAGCTGTTGCTCTAGAAGATCTGTCCCCAAGTTCACTGAGCTTGCCAACGCATCACCACGCCCACGTTAACTCTCCAACACGCCAATTCAACCTTGCATTCAGCCTGGAATTGTGTTTCCTGCTCACGCTATTATTCTGGAAGGAGTCCAGGTCGCACACGTTCAGCCTGCCAATACAACGCATTGCCATGACAGTGCTCCAATAGCCTCTCCTCCGTTCGTTTTTCTCATACCTTTTCACGCTCATTCATGCCGGCATTCTGGAAGAATCTTGTCTACCCACGATCAGTCTGTCAATATATAGCTCATCCCACATCAAGGGTAGATCAACGCTGCATCACCTATGTGAAGAAACCAACCCCGTGTAAGCTAGGTAGATGCTCTCTACGTTGACATGCACCATTCAATCAACAGTTACAGTCATTTAAACACCTCTATTATTAGGGAGGTCGACTCTATCGACCCTCTCACCTATTGTAACTTATAAATAGTCATCTCCATGACTGAGACGAGTTAGTCGAAGTTGAGTTAGCTAGTTTTTCAGTCTTAGTAATTCGCAGCTGTTCAGAGACAACGTAGAGACAGAGTTCTGTAATTTTATCAAGTTAATGGAAGTTCCAGTTTGTTGATATTCTGAGTAGCTAAATCAATCCAGTTTTCCATCTCTGATTGTTGGGAAGGGACCCTCATCAACTAGAGGTTTTGTCTTCGTTTTATGCATTTTTCTTTTCTACAAATAGTTAGTTTTTTTTCCTGTGTTTATAATCAATTTCGTTTTTGTAGATGATATTTTCTTCTTTCTCTGTAATTTATGTTGTGCTGCTAATTTAATTTATGTGTACAGCATTAGTAAATGGTTGCCCAATAGTTTAATAATTCATAGTTTGATTTCAGTTTTTCTTTCTTCCATCATTTATAATTAGATATTGATATCATTTCCTCCATAGTTAGCCTCAGCCTCAACTTCTTCCTCTCTGTTAATTTCCTTCCTGTAGTTGTATCTTCAATCTCTCCTTTCATCTCAACCTTCTTCTTCCATGTGTCATAGAAATGGTTTATCTCCTTTAGACAATGATTAAAATAGGTTACTATCTATTAACTTAACTTCTCAACAAGTCTTCTAACTATTTTCTCTGCATTATAGGTTCATGTGCATTCTCCAGCTAACGTCAATATCATCAAAACTCTCCTTTTCCTTAGTTTAGTTCTTTTTTCCTCCATTCGGACTATCATTTAGACTGTCATTCGAACTGTCGTTCGAACCGGCATTCATATTTTTACCTTTTCTGCATTAATTTTATGTTTTTCAGATTCTAGTCTTTCTTGCTTATTAGATATAATGCTTCTTGCTTCTAATTTACAGTTCTAGGTGTAATTTAAATCTGGTTTTATGTTCATAAAGTTTTTAATTGAACTTTTCTTATTATCTCCTTCTTCTATATTTCCTTCCTTCACTTTCTTCTAACCTTCTTCCAAAGTTAAGCTTTTGTATCAGATTTGATAGTTAGTTACTGTTTCAGAATCCATCAGTTTGTTTTTAGATAGTTTACTTCCGAATCATAGTTAACAATTTCCTTCTTTAAGTAGTTTTAATTTGTTAATCATAAGAATTATTTTCTATTCATGCAGAGAATGAGACATTCATAATATTTAGATTTGGATCAGTAATAAGTATCTTTATCAAGTTTTCTACTTGCTTCCAAATCAAGTTCAGAACTAAATATCTTTATTAAGTTTTCTACTTTCTTCTAGTCTCATTAGTTTCATGGAAAGTAGATAGATCAACATGTTTAAAGTTAACTGTAGTTTCTCTCTTTGTAGTTTACATCTCTTTATTGAAGTTAGATTAGATTTACTTCCATTTTGTTTTGCTATAACATTTGAAAGTCATTACAATACATTCACTCCAGTTCCTGTTACATGCGAATAGATGTTTCTTCTTGAATTAGTTGTTGAAATTATTTAGCTTGTAATTTACTTTGATTAGCATAGTTCCTATTTGTGTAATTTATCATCGATTTCAATTATCGCATAGATAGTTTATTTTTGTTCTCTATCTGAAGTTAAGTAGTTCAGTCTTAGAATTATTTACATTTACAAGTTCTCCCTAGTAATTCTCATTTGGTTATCAGTTCTTTTTATATTCCTTTCCATCATTTAAATATACAGTAGAGTAGTATGATTTGATACTATTCAAGTCGATTGTTTAGTTAGATTTGATTTAGTTCTCTTATTGCATATCTGAAGATTGACTCGGTTTTTCATTTTGAAAGATCTTTCGATCCTATCTTTACTAAATATTTTGAAGGTCTGACAAGCCGAAAAAATTAGGTACTATTCTACCTTAGCATATAATTTTTCCTCAACTCTAAGATTACCAATCCTGGTCGATAATTAAATATTAGGTGTTTTATTTGAGATAGCTCACACACCCAACACTCATCCTCATCATCATCTTTGTCATCATCATCATTATCAATGAAGATGATGAAGAAGATGATCATATTCTTCATCATCATCATCCTCATCATCGTCATCATCATCATCTCCATCATCATCATCATCATCGTTATCACCCACTTCCTCGTCCTCATCATCATCATTATCACCCACTTCCTCATCATCATCCCCATCCTCATCCTCATCATCATCATCATCATCATCATCATCATCATCATCTTCATCATCAACATCATCATCATCGTTGTCATCATCATCAACATCATCATCATCATATTCATCATCATCATCATCATCATCTTCATCAGCATCATTATCAATTCATCTTCATCAGCATCATTGATAATG